>CM039673.1:243163109-243717922 GCA_022496015.1 Hordeum marinum
AGCGTCGAACGGACGACACCTCCGCATTCAGCACACGTATAGCTTGATGACGATCTCTGCCTTCTTGATCCAGCAAGAGGGAGCGGAGTGGTAGATGAGTTCTCCGGTAGCGTGACGGCGTAGCGGCGATGGTGGTGGAACTATTCTGATAGGGCTTCGCCTAAGCACCGCTGAAACAATCTAGAGGAGAAACTATGATCTAGAGAAAAGGGTAGCATGTGCCTATTAGGGATAGCCCTGACCTCTAAACCTCTAGTGTATATAGGAGGAGGGGGAGGGGAGGCTGTGCCCTAGGGCTGCCTTTGATTCTGCCAAAGTGGGGCGGAGAGGGAGTTGGACTCCAATCCTAATCCTAGTAGGACTCCTCCCCCACTTGGAAACCTTTCCACCTTTGGGATTTTGCCTCCTCCCTTCACCCCATTTGCATGGTACCTTAGGGGAGGGTTTGACCAGCCCACCAGGGGCTGGTCTGCCTCCTCTCACAGCCCGTGTATCCCCTTGGGTCGAGACAACCCTCCCGATAGTCCCCCGGTACCCTCCCGGCATTTTTGATACACTACCGATGAGCCCGAAACTTTTCCAGTGACCAAAACAGGACTTCCTATATATCAATCTTCACCTCCAGGCCATTCCAGAGCTCCTCGTGATGTCCGGGATCTCATCCTGGACTCCAAACAACCTTTGGTCACCACCATACATAACTCCATACTACCAAAACGTCACCGAACCTTAAGTCTGCAGACCCTGCGAGTTCAAGAACTATGTATACATGATCGAGACACCTCTACGGTCAATAACCAATAGCGGAACCTAGATGCCCATATTGGTTCCTACATATTCTACGACGATCTTTATCGATCGAACCTCTATGTCATGGATTCAGTTAATCCCGTATGATGTTCCCTTTGTTCTTTGGAATCTTACTTGTCCGAGATTCAATCGTCGGTATCTCCATACCTAGTCCAGTCTTGTTACCGGCCAATCTCTTTACTTGTTCCGTAATAAAAGATTTCATGGCTAACTCTTTAGTCACATTGCTTGCAAGGCTTATAGTGATGTTGTATTACCGAGTGGGCCCTGAGATACCTCACCGTCACACGGAGAACAAATCCCAGTCTTGATCCATACCAACTCAACAGAGACCCTCGGAGATACCTATAGAGCACCTTTATAGTCACCCAGTTACGTTGTGACGTTTGATGCACATAAGGTACTCCTCCGGTGTGAGTGAGTTGCATGATCTCATGGTCATAGGAACATATACTTGACATACAGAAAACTGTAACAATAAACTAACACGATCATATGCTACATTTATAGTTTGGGTCTTGTCCATCACATCATTCTCCTAATGATGTGATCCCATTATCAAATGACATCTCATGTCCATGGCTAGGAAACCTTAACCATCTTTGATCAACGAGCTAGTCTATTAGAGGCATACTAGGGACATGGTGTTGTCTGTGTATCCACACAAGTATCTGAGTTTCCGATCAATACAATTCTAGCATGGATAATAAACGATTATCATGAACAAGGAAATATGATAATAACTAATTTATTATTGCCTCTAGGGAATATTTCCAACAGTCTCCCACTTGCACTAGAGTCAATAATCTAGCTCACATTGCTATGTGATTTGTTATGAATCTCACACCCAATGAGTTCTAGGGTTGGATCATGTTTTGCATGTGAAAGAGGTTTTAGTCAACGGGACTGCGACGTTTAGATCTGTATGTACTTTGCAAATCTCCATTACATACTTTAAACACTGCTACCATGCTCCACTTGGAGCTATTCCAAATGGCTACCCCACTATACATATCTGGATTGCTACTAAGAGTCATTCGTATCGGTGTTAAAGCTTGCGTCGACAAGTAATAATGAAACATGAATCAATTTGTATCAGTAACTAAAGTATCTGATATGTTGCTTATACTAACGGATCTCACAAGATTTTGTTGAGTTTTGTGTGATTGAAGTTTTCATGTTTTGGGTGTTATCACGATGGAAATGGAATAAGGAGAATAAAGGCCTAAGATTGTGTATTCCCAAGGAACCCCAAGGTAATATTCGAGGAAGACTTAATTGTCTAAGCTTGGGGATGCCCTGAAAGGCATCCCCTCTTTCGTCTCAATCCATCGGTATGTCACTTGGAGCTATATTTTTAATTGTCACATGATATGAGTTTTGCTTGGAGTGTCATTTTCTGGACACACCTATTTGTGAGAGACACACCTTCTTCATAATTTTTTAGAATACTCTATGTGCTTCGGTTATATCTTTTGAGCTTAGTAGCTGCTCTAGTACTTCACCAATATCTTTTTGAGCACGGTGGCGTATAAATTTTATAGAAATAATTGCACTCTCGTTCTTCACTTATATTTGTTTGAGAGTTAATAAATAGTGATGGTAATTTGCATGGGTCATAAGATTAGTCCAAAAATAATTGGTATTCAACGAGTGATAATCAAAACTATTAGGTAGCACATAAAAGAGAAATTGTGGGTCAATGATATTGATGTGGTAATATGAAAAGGTGTGAGTGCATCATTATTTATTCATACAAGTGTCGTTATTAAGAGGTGTTAACTTCTTCTTTATCTAAAAATTAAAAAGACATGGTGAAGTTGTGTGAGCATTTCTATTCCTTGTTAAAATCCTAGTGTTGTTTCCGGTCAGAGGCACGCGATTGTTAACTCCTACCAACCTCCTCCTCGTGGCATTCAAGTAGTACTTTGATTTTTGATAAAACTAATAAAATTTTGCAATAAGTGTATGAGTTAATTATGACTAATGTGAATCCATGGACATACATAATCTCACCTCCTCATATTTTTCCAGCCTCTTCAGTACCGTGCCTTGCCCATTCTCACCTACATGATCGGTGCAACCTTCGCCAATGCATCCAAACCCTGTGACATGATATGCTCTGTCACACATAAGCCTCATTATATCTTAATCAAAACAGACACCATACCTGCCTATTATGGCATTTCCATAGCCATTGCGAGATATATTTGCATGCAAATTCCATCGTCACATCCTATGACTAGTTTGTTCATCATCATATTGCTTTTCATGATCATATAGAGCTGACATAGTATTTGTGGCAAAGCAACCATTCATCATATTTTTACATGTCACAATAGATCATTGCACATCCTCGTACACTGCCAATAACATTCATATTGAGTCATATTGTTCCCTAGTTCTTCATATTGAGTTGTAAGTAAACAAAAGTGTGATGATCATCATTATTAGAGCATTGTCCCAGTGAGGAAATAAAATTGGGGGAGGCCAAATGAGCCCACCATATATAAAATAAATGAGAGAACAAGATATAAGGGACTTTGCTACTATTCTTTGCCACACTTTTGCCTCAAAGTGGCACCTTGTTTTTCATATAGAGAGTCTGAAGTTATGGCATTTTCATATGCTAGTGGGAATCACTTTTTCATTATTATAAACTTTGCTTGCATATTTTGATGGCGGTCTTGTTCAAATACCCGAGGTATTCATGAGCAAGCAAGTTGGATGCACACCCCACTTAGCTTCAGTTGATCTTTCATACACTTATAGCTCTAGTGCATCATTTGTATGGCAATCCCTACTCCTTGAATTGACATATATCGATGGGCATATCCATAGCCCGTCGGCACGCCTAGTTGATGTGGGAATATCTTCTCCACTTTTTACCCCTTTGATATCTACAACCATATTCTATTCCACACGTATGGTGTGTCCATGGGTCACGCTCATGTATTGCATGAAGAATAAAAAGTTCATGCATGCTGAAAAATTATGATCCAGTTGCTTGACTTGGACACCGTGGTGCTTGATATTTGTATTAATGTGGTGAAGATGGAGCCTTGCCTTGCTAATATAATAAGATGAACGGGGTAAGAATTCTTTAAGGATCGTATACTTTGTAAGATTGATGATTTTGTTGTGTATGCTTATAAGTATTACTAAGTTAATGTTTTTTAATTCATCGTTTCTCAATGAGCATGCATGCAAAAGATTACATATTGGGTAACATGTCACATCAAAAATTCAGTTTTTATCGTTTACCTACTCAAGGACGAGCAGGAATTAAGCTTGGGGATGCTTGATACGTCTCCATCATATCTATAATCTTATATTAATCCATGCTATTCTATTATCATTCTAGGATACTTTTTGAGTAATATTTACCAATTTATATTTCTTGTAAGAACTAACCTATTGACCCAGTGCCCAGTGCTAGTTGTTGTTTTCTACGTGTTTTTACTTCTCAGGTTTACAATACCAAATGAAGTCCAATTGCCCCGAAACTTTTTTATAATTTCTTTGGACCAAAAGAAGACCTAGAAGCTTCGGGAGAAGACCGGAGGTCGCACGAGGGGGCCAAAAGAAAACGGGTCGCGCCCACGGGGGTGGCCGCGCCCTGATGGCTTGTACGTCCGTGGCGGCTCTCCTGACCCCGTTTTGTGACCTAGAAGTTCACATACATTCCAAAAACCCTAGAGGGCATCCCGAAACACTTTTTCCACCGCCGCAAGTCTTTATTCCGCTACGATCTCATTTGGAGCTCCGTTCCGACACCCTGCCAGCCGGTCGGCCCCCTCCTCTCTCCTCCTCCTTTGCCCTCCCCTGCGTGTGCCGAGTGCCGCCCGGCTCGGCCAACCCGTAGCCTCACACGCGCAAGCATCTCTCCCTCTCTCTTCCCTCCCCAGGGCCTAGACTAGCCCTAGGAACACCCCTGACTCGCCCCCTCTCTCTCCCTAGGCCTCTGGCCCTGGCCACGTGCTCGCGGGCGCACCCGAGCTCGGTGGACCGAGGGCCGCCTACTTAAGGCCCTCCCCAAGCTCTCTCTCCCCTCTGGTCTCTCTCTCCTCTCCCCAGTAGCCCCCATGCGCGCTCCGGAGACCTCCTGAAGCCCTTGCGCTCGGGATAGAGCCGGGGACCGTCACGGCGACCTCGTCGTCGATCTCCTGGTAGTTGCCCCCTCCGGTCCTCATTTCTCTCCCGTTGGTCCTCTCTTGCCCTCCTGGCGCGTTTCTCCCTTCTCCGCGTCCTATTTGCAGCCTAAAACAGCCCCGTCGACCACTTCCCAAAGCCTCCTCCGCCGTGGGTGCTCGCCGCTAGCGACTCCGGCCATCTCCGGCTTCCCTTCGACCTCCCCTGGAACGACGACCCCTCCCCGATCCCGTTCCCGCCATCGTCTGCCGTCGCCATGCCCCATGCTGCTGCCGGTGAGTCTCTCCCCTATCTGCCCCGAGGTGGGAGAAGGATCTGACAGGTGGGACCCACCTGTCGGCCTCTCTCCCTCTCCCGCGCTCTCCCCCCCTCGCGGTCGCTGATGATCGAGCCCCGCACGTTAGGTTTGAACCTGGCCACACGCAAGGCCGGCTGGCTGGCCAGCTGGGCCGGCCCGGCCATTAGCCTCCTCTGGCCTGGGTCCCCCGTGGCCTTTTCTTTTTCCTTTTCTGTGGGACTTTGCAAAAATTCCACAGAACCCAAAATAATTCCAATGACAGTATTTCTTCCACAAAAAATCTTGAAATAATCCATAGAAATTATTAGTGCCATTTTATAAAAATGTTTGAAAACATTTTATGTACCGTTTTAATTTAAAACCCGTATTTAGCTCTATAAGCTCCTGTTTTAAATAGTTTTAAAAACCATTTTAAGTTCAAAAACCTAAAAAAAATTAGTATAGCTTGTGGTATTTGTCAAAGTAGGGTAGCATTTTTGATAGTAGTTTGTGTGCTCTGTTTTTGAGTGTTGCTTATTTTATCACTTTTATTCACAACGATAGATTGCGCGGTTGACGAACAAGTTGGACCCAAAGACTTCGAAGACCCTTGAGACTTTGTTGAGCCAGGCAAGTAGCCCTTTGACCATGTTAAGAAACTTTTTCATGCATGACATATTGCACTTGTTGTTTCGATGTTTGATCATAATGTGGTATCCCTCCCCCCTTCGGTGGGTCTCCTCCGATACTCTTACCATTGACACTTGCATCGTGCATGACCCTACCACCTTATGAGGGTTATGCGGGTGGGTGTAGTTAGGATGCTAATAGATGCTAGGCAAGTGGGATGGGGTGTGTGCATAGTGATGGAAAGGAAGTGACTCTTTAAAAGGCTTTTTCGAAAAACTCATCGGGTGACACTAATGCCCGAGGGAGATGATGATGATAAGTTGGGTGACCACTTGAGAAAGAAGTGATGTGCCGTAACAAGATGAGAATGTGTTTTCAAAAACGGATTGGTGTAAGTTGTGACCGTTACTCCAACCTTACATGCGCAACCATGATACCCCTTATGGTACGGGGCTTTGATGATTACCTTGGTGGGTACTGGCAAGGAGACCGCATTACTAGTGGCGGGAGTGGCGTGGTCACTCTCGATACGGGGTCGTATCGGTCTGTATGATCATGCGCTGTCTTCACAGGCACCGGGCACACCATTGGTCCCCTCATGTATGGTACGATCTGGAGCTAGGCTCGTGTGATGTACATCGTGAGGGATTGGTACCAATCGAGTTGACTCTTTGTTTAGTATCGCTAGGGGAAAGGCATTGTTTGGGTGCTTACCTCGGGTATGTTATATACCGCGAGTCGTGGATGACACGGAAGTTCCCCGAGTCTTGTGGGTAGAGTGCGCAACCTCTGCACAGTGTAAAACTATTCGAATAGCCATGTCCACGGTCAAGGACGGTTGGATGACCTGTGCTACCTCCAAGTGTTTTCACAAAATGGTGTGTGTGTTGGAGACAAAGATGGTACTTGAGCTATGTCTAATAACTTAGCTTGACAATTGACCTAATTTCGATGACTTAGCATGATGAATGAACAAGAGATGTTCGACCCCTGCTTATGATGATATCTATAATCTGTTCATATGGATATCTGTCGAACTGTTGATGCATGCTTACTTAGTTACTTGATCAAGTCATTACATTAAAAATTGGCTTTCTGCAAATTACCTACTTAGTGCTATATCATGCATCATTATTACCTTGTTCCAGAACTTGGGTTGCTTGCGAGTAAATTCAAAGTACTCATTGGCTTGCCACTTGTTATTTAATTGGCCAGGTGATGAGGACATCCCTACTAATGTTACACCCACCCCGACTACTATACATACAGGACCAATTACTAGAGCTCGCGCACGTCAATTGAATTACCAGGTACTTTCGTTTCTTGGAAATCCTTCTAATATTCATGAACATATGATGCTGCCTAAATTGGATACTTTTGTTTTACTTATGAATGAAGGACCTAGCATGGATAAGAAGGATGACCATTGGAGCGGGATCAAGCATGGAGGAGAAGGTGCGCGTGCGGGGAAGAACAATGGAGCTTCCAGTGATGATTTTCGCACATTGAAGCCACCATAATGGGAGCGGGAAGCCTTGGACGAAATATGCATGATGCCACTTTATAAAATTCGTCCATAGGCTAATATAGGTGTTGCGCCACCTTATTTTTGGGCCAGGCCCATGTAATTTCGAAATACCATATTGTAGGCTGTTTTTAGAGTCCGTATATATGGGGAAACTGACTTAGGGTCGGTTTCGGACCCCTCCTCCAAGGGGCCACGAAATTCCCTTCTATTCCCCCATATATACAGCCCTTAGGGCTTCGTTTTAGGGTTGGGTTTTGTTTAGATTACAAGTTTGCCATAGCAGCAACTTCGCGTTCTTCGTTTGTGTTCCACGACCAGACAAAGCCGTCACAGAACCCCACTTCATCAATAAAGTTTTCCTCTTATATTCGCAATATCCAGATTGCAATCTTAGTTTCTTGCTTGTTCTTCGTTTGCGTGCAGGAAATAGACCCTCGTGGTCAGGTTGATCGTGCTCCGGCGTGGTCAATAACCTCTCAGAGTTGGTTTAGCGATTGCTAAGGCGCGACGGCTCACACGTTCGTAGTCGGATCGTCAAAGTCTACTCCACCAAAAACGATAGCCACCATCTCATCGAAAGACAGGGACAACTTCGCCTCTATCACCAGGCATGGAAGAACAGGAGTATGTTGAGTTTGTTGGAGACGAACATGCGAACTAGGACGCTTCCCAGTCAGAATGCATGTAGGTTAAGGTAGATGGCATGGGTTCACGCTTTCGATCAAGATTTCTGTTGTTTGTTCTATTTAAGTGTTTGGCCCTTGTGGCCCTATCTATGTAAGACTAGACCTTCATGGTATTTATTTATGTAAGACGCTAAATGTGGATGTAAGACTCTTGTTATTCGGATTATGTGTGTTCAGTGAGCATTGATCTCTGGGATCACTTTACACCTGCATTCGGTGATCACGACTTGTGAGTCGGGGTCACCACACTACTACTATCATTGCTATGCTACTTGTCTTGCTTCCATCGTTATGTCTAGCTACCTACCACTTGTTTGTCAAGCTTCCCAACATTGCCATGATAAACCTCTAACCCCTTCACATCCCAACAAACCTTTGTTTGGCTATGTTACCACTTGCTCAACCCTTCTTATAGCGTTTCTAGCTGCAGGTGCAATTGCTTCCATGTGACAACATGGACATTCTCTGGTTATCACAACATTATTGCTATTTAATTTAATGCACTAATACACTTGGTAACGGGTGGAAGGCTTGGCCTTTTGCTCGGTGTTTTGTTCCATTCTTGCTACCCTAGTTACTTGTGAACCGGTGTTGTGTTCCATAATTGAGCGCTCCTAACATGCTCGGGGTTGTTATGGGGACCCCCTTGATTTTCGTTTTGGGATAAAGCTTGTATGGCAAGGCCCAACATTGGTACTACATTTGCCTAATAACTAATAAACCTGCATAGGGAGTAATTAACCCGAGGATCTTAATCAATAACCTGGGTCAGTGCTCCTCACGAGTGTTGGTCCAAACTAGAGCATCGTGCGGGGCCAACCTGGGGCAACTCGGGAGATTTCTATCAGGCCATCGTACGCTTCGCTTATCTGTCGTGTCCTGAGAACGAGATACACGGCTCCTATTGGGTTCGTCGACATGTCGGGCGGCCTTGCTGGATTTGTTTTACCTTTCTCGAATGTCTTGAGTGAGGAACTCTGACCTTCTTCGGGCTATCTCCAGGTGTCGGATTTCCTTTGGAATTTCCTAGGATGATCACGAGATCTGTGGTCGAGGTTATTCACGCTGCGTGTGGTTAATTTGTGATGGATGAGTTGGAGTACGCCTGCAGCGTTAAATCTTTTGGAAAGCCGTGCCTGTGGTTATGTGGCAAACTTGGATTTCTGGTTAACACCCGGTCATAGCAAACTTGAAGTAAACTCTAATAAAACACACCAACTGTGTGCGTAACCGTGACTGTCTCTTCTCGTGAGTTCTTTTCTGAGAGGGAACATGGTGGGGTTATGTTTGAGGGAAGTAGATGTTCAGGATCAGTTACTGATCATTATTAGTTCACGTCTGTTATACGTAGACCATCCTCTTTACTTTTTGTATTCGTAAGTTAGCCACTCAAACAAATGCTTAGTCGCTTGCTGCAGCCTCACCACTTAACCATACCTCACCCATTAAGCTTTAATAGTCTTGATACCCTTGGTATTGAGATTGCCGAGTCCCTGTGGCTCACAGATTACTACAACAACAGTTGTAGGTACAGGTAATGCGATGATTTGACGTGAGTGTGATACTTGTTTTATTTTGAGTTCTTCATCAATCTAGGATGGGTTCTAGGCGACAACCTGGGATAGCAACGATGGATGTCATTTTGTCGTTTGTTTTCGTCTGTAGTCGGACCCTGCTCTTCTGTATGATGTTTGAATATGTTATTGTATTGATGTGTTATTGATGTAGCTTGTGGCAAGTGTGAGACAATTCCATATACTCATCTCTTCTATACATGTAGTTGTAATGATATCCATTCTTGCAACACGACAAGATGCGCTTCTATCCTTGTCGAGGCCTTTGTGCCAAAATAAGGATATGATAGCATCTTGGGCGTGACAAGTTGGTATTAGAGCCTTACCGACCTAGGAGCCCCCTTGATTGATCGAACTTGGCCGAGTCGAGTCTAGTGAAAAACTATTTTGAGTCTAGTTATATACCGAAGAGTAGGATACTTTTTACTCCTCTTCTATGCTCTTGTGAGGAATTACGACTTAGGAATTTTGATTCTACCCTCTTCTCGCTCAAATTTTTTTTAGGATCACGCGGATATTTTGGAATCTATATGATGCCGATGTGACGGAGTTCTATACTTGGTGCCTCCTGTTATCGAGGAGTACAGCTCCGAGGGATTCTTGAAACATCGTTATCGTTCAGTTTCCTTAGTATCGCACGACGAAGGATGTTCGAAATTGCTTCAATACTAGTAGTCGCGAGAGGAGTCCAGCACCCCAGTACTCGTGGAGAGAGTTCGGATGTACTGCCATTCTTAGTATCATTGTGTTTTCGAGGGTCCGAGATAGATGGAGTTCCGGATCCTCTGGTTATGTGTTGAAGGATGGATACAGTTGGGATGTGGGTCTTGTTAGTTGTGTGAGATATTTTCCTCCTTGTATCCCTAACACCCGATTGCATAACTAAGAAACTTTCGGGAGTTCTTAGGTGGGAATTCAAGTAGTTACCTAGGCTATCTTCCAACAGATCATGATGTGAGGTTGGGGTTCGACATCTAGTGGATTCGTTTGTTCATGGTCTTTCTTACAGCAGTCTCGTTGTGTCTTAAAGAGTCCTTGTAGCTTGCTACGACTCGGGAACGCATCATATGTCGCGTACACTGCCTTGCACATGATGGCTACTATAAGATCGAGCCCGTGCGAACCTTACCATGAAAATATCGAGCGAAATCTCTGTTATGCATTTGTTCTGGCTTGTTTCATAAACCTCGTCCTTTGTTTTGTTTTGAATATGGTAATCCGAGTTGCGTCGATGTCAAGTGGTGATTTCATATCTTTCCTATGTGTTCTCATATGTCCGTGGGTTTGATAATTCTTTTGCCAATCAAGTTGTCATATCAACTCTTGTCATCCGGTGTGCTCTCGTCAAGTGAATTCTATCCTCTCCAATATTTGCAATATCAATCCTCATATTTTGTTCCGGAGTTTGTCTCATATGTTCCAAGTTATCATTGTTTTCCCCACCCTCCCGCCCTTTTTTCCAATGATTAAATTCTCATCCAAGTGCCTTTCTATTCATGTGATGCTTCCGCTATCTTTTCCTCCGTTTTGTATCCGATGATTCATTGTGAAGGTCCTCAAGTGCTTCAAGTTCATCATTCTTCGTTCTTGTTTTCTTCTCCGGTGGATTCAATTCAAGTTCTTGGTGTTCATCATATCATTTTCATTCTCTAATTTCTCTCCCATGTTGGAATTATCATCAAGCCCCACTTGGTTTTCATATCTCTCTATTCTATCCGGAGTGTTAAAGATATCTTAGAAGATTCGTGTTTTCGTTCAAAATGTTTTCAATTATTTCGAGGTTCACACCTCATCAAGTCTCAGTTTGTACCGGTGCAATCTTTCTTTCTAAGCAATCGTTTCAATGGTGCTTCTTTGAGTGGGCCCATAACCCATAGGTTTTTTCCCAGGATCTTACCTGGCTCTTCTATTCTTTCTGGAGATGTCCTCAAGTTCTTTTCAAATGTGATGTAAGAATGATTTTCATCAGTCATATTCCTTCTCCATGATCGTTTGAGTTATTTATTCATATGCTCAACCTTTTCTTTATTCATTGTTCCGAAGTGCCTCAGTAATTCTTGGTGGTGTTTCTCGCCATCATTCTTAGCATTGAAGACCAGAGAAGAGGTTCTCTTAAATCTTTGCTCAATCTCTTGAAGATTCATGGTCTCGGCTTCATGCTATCCTCTCAAATTGTTTCCATTCATGAGAATTTCTCCCATATCTATCCGGTGCATTCAGAGTTGTTTTCATTTCTCGATCCTCCAAAGGCCATCATTTCAGAAGATCTCTTTGTTCTTAGCTTTCAGCTTTCGTTCTCAAATTCTTCTCAATTGTTGTCTCTTTGTTCGTCTCTCAATTATTCTGGTGCTTCATTCAAATCTCCTATCAGGCGGATCATGATCTCTTCATTCCCATGTATCTTCGCTCAATCGTAGTATCCTCATTCGTTGTGAATTCTTACCGGTGTTCTCGTTCAAGACTTCTTCAAGTTTGTGATCTCTCTCTCTCTCTCTCTTTCTCTTCAACTCTTTGCAACAAGAATAAGTGGTGTGCCAAATCTGTTGCTTGTCATCAATTTAACTTGATGAAAGATACGCATATCTTAATTCTTATTCTTGTTTCATCAAGGTGGTTTCAATCCTTCTTCCGGAGGGTTCATGGCATCAAATTCTTGGTTATAAGTTGTTCATCTTTTCTTTCCGCAGTTCCATGTTTTCTCAAGCATCTCTTCACGATTCTTCATCTAAATCTTGCAACATCATAATCTATTCTTTTCAACCGCATTCTTATGACCGTCCTTTCATCCCGGTGTTCGCCAAGAGGTCATTCATGGTGGTTTGTTAAGGACGTAATTCTTCTCGAATTGTTCTTCAAGATTCTTGTTGGAGGTGCTCAAGTGTTCCTTATATTGGATTTCTAAGTTCAATTCCTTCACCATTGTCTTTTGAGATGGTATTATTAAATTCTTGATTATGAGGAGTCTCGAAGGAAAATTGTCAAGAATGAGATAAGTAGACCCATCATGTCTTCTCGGAGTTATCTTGGGTTGGATTTCACCTAAAGCATTTCCTAAGGATTGTTGCTATCATGGTGTCATAAATGATCCAAGTTTTCTCCTCCTCTTCTTGGTGAAAGAAGTTTTTCATCTCTTGTTGATCTCAAGCAATCAATTGTTTTTTGAGATGTTTTCCATAAGCCCATCACAAGCTATTCTTTTCATTGTTGATTCTTCATTAACTCCATTCAACCAATGCTTTCCAAATTCATTTGTGCCGGAAATTGTCATTTACTTATCCGTTCTTTTCCTTCCATCAATCCAGTTTCTATTCTCTTGTTATGGAGGCCTTGTGATGTTGCTCTCTTCAATCTATCATCTTGCCTTGTTAAGATCATGTTCATCCCTTGCTTGTCCATTAACTGGAGTGCTACGAAATCTTTCATGATCCTTCCATCTTACGAAGTTTTGATTCTAATCCAACTGAAGTTTGGTGCCTATCTTTCAATTTATTTCCATCATATCAATTTTTCCTCTCTATCCTACCGAAGTGCTGGCGAAATTTCTTACAAATTCTTACTTGTTCCTCATATCATTCTTCATCTCTTTGCAACCTTCAAGGTTTGTGGATTTCACTCGTTTGCCAAAGAAGTAATAAAGTTTTATCTCTTCCTCTAGCTCTTTCTCTTCCCCTTTTAATGCTTAGATCTCAGGACGAGATCCTCGTGTAGTGGAGGAGAGTTGTAATAGCCCGGGACCGATGCTCCAGAAGATTCCCCTTTTATTTCTGTTCTCGTCTGGGTTTCGTTTGGTTGTTGATAGAGACGAGGGTCCCGATCTTTCGATGAGATGATAACTATCGATTTGGTGGAGAAGACTTTGACGATCCGACTACGAACGTGCACGACGTTGCGCCTTAGCAATCGCTAAACCAATCTCCAAGAGGTTATTGACCACGCCGGAGCACGATCAACCTGACCACGAAGGTCTATTCCTGCAAGCAATCGAAGAACAAGCAAGAATATGATAATGCAATCTGAATATTGCGAATATATATGAAGTATTGATAAGGGTGGGGTTCCGAAAGCGGTCTTGGTCTGGTCGTTGGACACAAACGAAGTACACGAAGTTGCAATGGCTAACTTTTAACTAAACAAAACCAAAAGGAAAAGCTACTAGATTGATCTACTTATATAGGAGCAAGAGGTGGCGGCCAAGGAGGTGGGAGGACGTCCCAAGACACCCTAAAACCAACCCTAGGTCGTACAAGGCCCATGGGCCCAAGTGGAGGTGATGCAACACCTTTGGACTTGTAGTTTGACTCGGATTCTGTTGCAACGTCAGATTGTTTCGTCGATATCTTCGCGATCCAGACGAATTTTAAGTTGATTCCAACTGGGCTGGAACGCATATGAAATCTAGTTTCCAGCAAAAAAAGAATCACCCAATTCCGAGTCCGTATGAAAAAGTTGTTGGCGTTTTGAGAAAGGTATGTCTGTGCAGTCCGAATCTGAGTCCAGAACGTGAGAGATTTGGACTCTATCCTCTCTTGGGCTAAAAGTGACGTGATAGAACTTCTTGAACAGCACCTAATTATTTCCTTTAACGTGAGAGGACCTCTTGAATAGCATCCAACCATTTCCTCTCCCTTTGTCATCACATGTGGTTCATACAAGTGTTCGGTCATTCTGCATTTAGGCATAAAATAAAAATAGGTGAAGTATTTTTGTTCCGGATAACATAAATAAATTATTAAATAATTATTATAAGAAATCACCTCACAAATATGCACATATGCAATATTTTTGGTCGTATCCAAGGTAGTCATGTCCTCATCAGTTGTCGCCTTCATCATCGCATCATTCGCATCATCTACATAGCATCGTCACTGGTTTTCGAAAACTTGCATCCGTTCGTGTTTGCCGGTTCCCTCCGTTCTCGTCGCTGGCCATTTTGAGACCAACCACACACACACGCGCCCGCGGCATCGATAAAATATTATTTTAAAGTGCGTATAAAATATTCCCGGAAAAGTTAGCGTGCGGTCTTATTATATTGTAGGTGGACCGCCTGCCAAATTTCATCGCATTCCGAGTTCGTTTGTTACCCCAACGGTCGCCCGTAGCGGCACCATCATCGGGTTATTCATCGGACGTTTTCGGTGTTTTGAAAACTCGTGTCACGGGCCGTAAACCTCCCTCTCATCTCCACCTAGCCCATCTACACAGCCCACTAGCCCATCCAAGCCTAACCCCGCGACCGGAGCCGTCCGATCGCGATTGGAGGTTGCGAAAACGGATAAAAACTCCAAACCCTAGTCCCCAAACTATAAATAGACCCCCCACCTACCTAATTTTGACGCTAAACCCTAGCTGCCTTGTTTTCCGTGCAAGGCCAACCAGCAGCTGCCACCCCCGCGCCTGTCTCCCTCCTCCCGCCGCCGGGCCCACCAAGCCCATCCAGGGCCCGCTTGGGCCCGAAGCCGCCACTGCCTAGCCGTAGAAGCCCCAGCTCGCCCCTGCCTCCAGCCGCGTCGCCGCCATGCCTCCTCGCCACTAGAGACCGCCACCGCCTAGCCAGCCCTAGCACCTCGCCGCTGCCTCATCGGACCCCGCCGCTGCGTCCCTCTCCGTTTGACCCTCGAGCGTCCTTGCCATGGATGACCCGCGAGCTCCGCCTTAGTGCATCGCAGCCTTTTCACGCCGGATCTCACCGCTGGTCGCCTCCCCGGCCAAGCCGTGCCCGAATCTGGCGTCCCCTGCCGGCCTTGCATCGCCAAGCCCGCCGCCAAGCCTTCTCACGAGACCGCCGGCGTCAGCCTCCTGCTCGAGCTCGGGACGAAGGAGACGAGGACAAGCGCCTCCCTGCTCCTCGCCTGGGCCTCCAACGCTCGCGTTTGCCGCGTGCGCCCAGGAGTCGACCCAGCTCCGCCAAGCCAAGAGCAGGCCCAGCCACCGCGAGTGCCAGCCTGCCCCCGACCGGGCCTCGGCCCACTAGGTGAGCCCCCCCCCCCCGATCGCCTATCTAGCGCCCCATGCGCAACATTGCTATTTTGTGCACATGTCTCTATTCGAGCCCTATTGCAGATTCAGCCCATAGTGTTTTTTCCCTACGTGCGATTTTGTCAAATTATCTAGGATTTACAGTTTTGCAGAATAGTCCCTCATGTTCATCCTTTTAATATCTCACAAACCGTGCATCGTATGTAAAAACTTTATATGTGTAAAATGACTAGAATTTCATGTAGATTCACAATATTAAACTCTCACATGTGATTAAAATGTTTAAGTTTCTGTTCTCATGTAATTTGCGTTATGCCATGTTAAAATGAATTGTTTAATAACTTTTGATCCGTGACTCCGATGCAAATGTTTTACATATGTAACTTGGCTAGAAAAACGTGTAGAATCTCATGGAACACTTTATTTCCACGTTTAATAAATATAAAATTGTGTTAGAACAGATCTGAACCAAATTCATAATTTGCATATGGGGACATTTTGGATATGCTATATGTTGCTTCCGGCCCCATTTAAAGTGCGTAGGTGATGTAGTTATTGTGCTTCACCTCTTGCCATGTCTAACAACATTTAATATTGATGAGTACCTAAACGGGAGTGAAAATTTGAATGTGGAGTTTCGTCAATATGCAACTTGTTGCTTGATGTTCACTTAACGTGTAGTAGTTGCTTGATGTTCTTGCCATGCCATGCCATGCCTTGAATATTTAAACCGGACATGCGTCATATTTGTTTGCGCATCATGTCATGCATATGTTGTGGTGCTATCGCGTGTTGATTGTTGTTTCCGGTTTGCTTCTTCTCGATAGTGTTCCGAAAGCGTTCTGAGTGTGAGGACATGGTGCCACTTTGTGGCACAAGTGTGGTAAAGGATAGTAGCAAAGTCCTTCTCTATTTTTCTCTCATTTATTTGGTTTTTTTCATGGTGGCCTTTTTCATTTTTTCGCCTCCCCCATTTCTCTTTTTTTATGATGGGCTCATTTGGCCTCCCTTATTTTTCATTTTTCGTTCGGAGTCTCATCCCGACTTGTGGGGGAATCATAGTCACCATCATCCTTTCCTCACCCGGACAATGCTCTAATAATGATGATCATCACACTTCTATTTACTTACAACTCGATATGAACAATTGATATGATGATATGACTATATATGAATGCCTCTGGCAGTGTACCAGGATGTGCAATGATCTAGCATAGCAAAAGATATCAAAAAATGGACAGGCCATGTAAATATCATGCTAGCTACCTGACGATCATGCAAAGCCATATGACAATGGAAATACAAGTCATATGAAGTGACGGTGGAAGTTGCATGGCAATATATCTCGAAATGGTATGGAAATGCCATGATAGGCAGTATAGTGGCTGTTTTGAGGAAGATATAATGTGGCTTATGTGCACCAGAGCGTATCATGTCACGTGGTTTGGATGAAGTCGGATCGTCAAAGTCTACTCCACCAAAACGATAGCCATCATCTCATCGAAAGACAGGGACAACTTCGCCTCTATCAGGATTTGCTAACCACTCCGGGTGAAATACTTCCACGATGAACCATGCCGCCAAGAGCCGGGCCACCTCTTCTCCAATTGCTTTACGCCGCTCCTCCTTGAAACGTCGGAGGAATTGCTTAATCGGCTTAAATTTAGGATCCACATTAAGGTGGTGCTCAGGGAATTCTCTCGGTACACCCGGCATGTTAGACGGCTTCCATGCGAAGATGTCCCGATTCTCACGGATGAATTCGATGAGCGCACTTTCCTATGCGAGGTCCATGTTAGCCCCAATAGTGAACTATTTGGATGAGTTGCCCGGAATAAAATCCACCAGCTTCGTGTCATCCGCCGCAAACTTCAAGGCTAGCTCAGACTCTATACCGGGCTTCTTCAATGGAGTCATGTCCGCCGGGTCAACGTTATCCTTGTAAAACTTAAGCTCTATGTCTGTGCAATTTGACTCTGCGTAAGCCACGTCTCGTTCCTCACACTCAATGGCAATCTTCCGATCCCCGTGCATCGTGATTGCTCCGTTGAGGGCTGGCATCTTGAGCTGCAGATAAACATAACAAGGCCTCGCCATAAACTTTGCAAAAGCTGGTCGGCCAAATAGAGCATGATATGGGCTCTTAATTTTCACCACTTTGAACCACAAAGTCTCCACCCTGTAGTTGTACTCATCCCCAAACGCCACTTCCAAAGCAATTTTCCCCAGTGGGTAGGCCGACTTACCTGGCACCACCCCATGAAAAAATGTCGACGATGGCTTAAGAGCTTTGTGAGTTAACTCCATCCGTTGAAAGGTGTCATAGTACAGGATATTGATGCTGCTACCATCATCCATGAGTACTTTTGTAAACTTATAACCCCCAACCTGAGGAGCGACCACCAGAGCTATGTGACCCGGATTATCAACCCGTGGTGGGTGATCCTCCCGGCTCCACGTGTAACATCCCAAATTTTCAATTTGGAATGTTTTACAATTATTAGCTAATCATCTATGCATTATGCTTGAAATGAATGTGGCAATTATATTTCATATTCTTTATTTGACTTCTTTTCAATTTGGCATTTGAGTTTACTCAATTACCTAACAAAATACTTTGGAAAAAAAGTATGAGAGGAGGTAACATGACACCCCCAAAGGTCAGAATAAAATACTGCCAATTTATTTGAAAGTCAAATTTGGTTTCATTTTGGATTTCTTTAAATAATGTTTTTATAAAGTTTTTATTTTGACTCTAAAGAAATGTTCACGCTTTAGGATTTATCTTTCTCATCATTTTGGTTTATAATACCCTATATATATATATATATATTTCTCATATCTAAAAAAGGTTTGTTCAAAAAAAAGAAAAAAAGAAACACACGCACGCACCCAGGCCGGACGAGGCCAGCCAACAGGCCGCTCGCTAGCCAGGCTTAGCAAGGCGCTCGCTCGAGCCAGCCCCAACGCCGGTCGCCCCAGGCTCCCCAGATCTCTCTCTCTCTGGTCAACCCTCTCTCTCACGCAACCTGGCAGGTGGGGCCCGAACATATCTTCCCCAACCTCCCGCACTGTACGCACGGGATAGAGTCGCAGCTCACAGCTCCAGAACCAGCCGGGCGAGGATCTTGGGATAATACTTATCCCGCAGCCCCGACCCTCCTAGCCGCGCCTATAAAAGGCCCTTGACCGCCTCTCTCCATTCAGCCAACCCGCTCCTCCTCTCGCCGCTCATAGCCGCCGCAGTCGCCGTTCGCATCTCGCCGGAGCCGAGTCAGTTCACCGGAAAACTGCGACGCCGGTGAGCCACCATGGCCTATTTTCTTCAAGGGAATCGGATCCCCATGTCTATACGCACCTCCTTGACATCCTTGTTGCCCCTAGGGATCACCAAAGACGCCGCCCCGACGACCTGCGTCGCCGGAGTTCACCGGAGCACAGGAGCTTCACCGCCTCGCCCCGCTCCCTCCGGTCATCGCCGCTGACCTGCGTCACTGCCTTTCGGACGCCCTCACCGAGCTGCATCCACCGGACGACCTCGCCCATGCCGGAGATCGCCGGAACTGCCGCCCCGCCGTCGTCGACTTCCTACCGAGGCCAGCGCCCATCTCTGTAAGCGCTCGCCTCCCGTACGTAGATTAGTTTAGTTTTTTTAGGTTGTTTTTTTTGACCGAAGAGGTACTGGTTAACCGCGTTTTAATATAAACCGTACGGTTTAATTAAACCGAACGTCAGTTTTTCTTTTTAGTTTTAGTCAAACCGGTGATTTGCCTAGTTTGTGAACGTTCGTCGCGTAGCAGCCGCAGCGAACATAGCCAACCAATCAGAGCCATTCACTTCGCGCTCTAGTCACGAACGTCCACACTTTAGAGTTTTCAGAAAATGTTCTATAGTAGTTTGTTTTCCAGATTTTATTCAAAACATCAAACACCCGTAACTTTTTAACCGTAGGTCGAAACAAGGTGAAACAAGCGGCTAAACTTTCGTCTCTAATAGCCCTAATCAGAAAACCCATAGTTAAAGATTTTTGCAAGTTCAAATTTGAAATTATTTCAGATTTGAATTTAAATTTCATTAGGCCATATCTTTCAAACGGTATACCCATTTGAAGTGATTCTTTTTGCACCACGTCACACGAACTAAATCTTTTGCCATGGCATTTTGCCACTATATATTCTTCACCATTATGATCTGTTCACCATAATTTTACTAGGATGCCTTGTTGGAACACTAGTGCATATCACGATTTTTTTTAACACTAGTCATACTTTGAAAATTTTCATGCTAATGACATGTGTTGGGTTTTTATTTGGTTTTGCAAATATTTTGTTGCATGTCTTTGAATTGTATGAATGCATGTTTATGTGTGTTTTATTTACTTTGCAATAAATTTTCCGGAGTGCGAAGCAGAGTACTATCATTCGCTAGAACTTCACTCCCAACACGAAGGCAAGTTACATCTTGATCATGTCAGTTTTACCTATGTTTATTATTGCACTTAGTCCTTTGATGTAGCAGTGCATGATAGGAGTTTATACTTGTTGGATTTACTATCACCCAGTAGTTCATTGAGGTAGGTCGAAACCATGCAAACTTTGTCGCCACCGTGTTATGTTACAATGCCTCACCAAAGTAGACGTGGATTGGGGAGTGCTATCACTTTGAGATGTGAGTGACAAAGTAGTAACTAGGACCAACTTTAATGAACTACCTGGGTGGAAACTGGTTTGTATGGTGGCGAAGTATAGTGGGAGCATTCATGGGAATCCATGGGAGTGCACACTAGTGGTCCGTCCACCCAGGCTCAAAGGGATCAACCGTATTTTCATGTCTACAAGCTTCCGTCTGCAGCCGCAAGCCAATATGGGCTCTGGCTTAGTTGAGTAGGTGGTGTGACCTCTTCCGGGATAGGCTAGCAGATGTAGATGATGTAGGTGTACCAGCCTATCCGTGGGTTAGGGGAAATGCTATCGAAAGACTATGTCTCGATCTTCCGATCAAGGATGTGGTCGAGTCTTGTGGGGAAAAGTGCACAACCTCTGTAGAGTTAAAACCTAATCGATTAGCCATGTCCCCGGTCATGGACAACTTGAGCTTTTAGTAGTGGGAATATAGGGAGATCTCATCACTCTTAATTAATTAATTGGGTATAAACTGTTGGAATGGTTGAGATGGGCATCATATCAGACTTTTGATATTTTTAGAAATAGAGCAATCATTTCTGATAGGGAAAAACTAGCTTTATGCAAAAACTAAACTTAGAGCTTTCCATCAGCCAAATTGCATGTACTATGTAGGTTCATTACACTGTATGATGTGACTTGCCAGTACATTCCATGTACTGACCTACACGGCTGCAACTTATCATGTTCCAGATTTATCCGACGACGAATAAGGTGCGACAGGTTGTTGTTCTGCACTCAGCTTGCTCGTGGAGTTGATGGACTCGTTACACTTCTGCTTCCGCATGTTTTTGTTTACTTGGCCTTAGGCCACATTATTGTAATAAATACTCTTTGAGGATTCTCAATGTAATAAATGTGTGATTGAACTCTGTTGTAAATCCTCAAGTACTGTGTGTGTCAGCATACCGATCCAGGGATGACACTTAAGCACAGAGACTCTGATCCCTTGAGATCGGGTCGCTACAAGATGGTATTCAGAGCACACGTTGACTGTAGGACGCGATCCTAGAAAATGGAAAGCCATAGGATAAAAAACCATATTTTTACAACACTTTTATACCCTGTTTTGGTCTCATACTTTTCCCTGCTTCACTACTAATTTCTCCTCTCTTTCAAACTGTAGATGTCGACCCCCATCGTTGAGTTTGCTCATCCCGACGCAACCATGCCCTTTGGAAGACAACTCGTGGATATCGCAGGACATTTATGCATTACCCTTCCCAGCTTCACCCGTACCTTCACGGGCACTCTACCTGAGGAGATGCACTGGAAGATTGACGTCCAGATTCCAGGGCGAACTTTTGGAAATGCCATTGAGCCGATCGACTTCTACATAGAAGTAAGATCATGGGGCATTGGCAAAGGGATAGCTGCGCTCTTTGCACTTGGGCGCATCCGCCAGGACTACCGCGAGGATCTCAGGAAGACTAACTATGTCTAGTATGCACGCCGTGACTCGGATGGAGATGTAGTGCGCACTAGGGAGGACGACACCATCAACTCACACATTGAGGACCTGGAGGAGCTCATCACCAGGATGAAGGAAGAGATGGACGACTACCTCGTCACCACCCACAAATTGACTACCCGCAAGGTCGAGCTGGAAGAAGAGCTTCAGAACGCCCGTGCAGAGCATGAGGCGGAGCTTGATGCGTTGCAGGATAAGCTCGACGACTTGAAGTTTCAGCTGGAGGAAGCTGAGGAAGAGCTTGATAACGGGGAGAATCTCCAAGAGGATCATTCTTACAGGGACTACGTTAGTCAGGACAAAGACTATGAGGACGACGAGGAGGAGATTCAGAGTGATGCCGCTGGAGCCGACATCAACATGATAGATCTCTCTTCCGATGAGGAGTAGACTTAGACCACCATGAGAGATTAGGATTCGATAGTCGATTAGTATTTGATTGATTTATTTGTGGGACCTTGTCAAACCTTGTGACATGGCTCACCTTAGATTTGTTTCGTGTGAACTCTTCTATTGAATTGAATTGGAGTGATTTGGATTTTTTTATTTGACATCATGTGCATATGGGTAGTGTTTCTCCCTTAGGCCTAATTCTATCTATACCCCCTCTATGCTGACCCAACAGATGCGACCAAGGCGCGACCCTTCCGGGAGTGGCTCAGGGAATGATATCCCACCCGCCTTGGAACAGTTGCTTCTGACCCAGAACCAGATGATACAGTTGATGATGCAGAATATGGCCCAGAACAACAACAACAACCCGCCTCCACCTCCACCTCCACCTCCACCACAAATTGACAGCCTTACCCGATTTCTGAGGCTGAATCCTCCAATCTTCACAAGCAGCCCAGAGCCGATTGTCGCAGATGACTGGCTTCGCAACATGGGTAGGAAGCTAGCCACAGGAGGATGCACTGATCAAGAGAAGGTGAGGTTTGCCTCTCACCAACTGGATGGACCAGCAGCTTCGTGGTGGGAGAACTACACCGCCACGTACCCCATGGAGAATGTGACTTGGGCTCAGTTCCAGCAAGCGTTCCACACTGCTCATGTTTCAGTGGGAGCTATGGCTCTCAAGAAGAGGGAGTTCCGCAACTTACGCCAGGGAAGTCGCTCAGTGTCTGAGTATATTGATGACTTCAGCAAGTTGTCTCGTTATGCCCCAGGTGACGTGGCAACCGATGCAGCCAAGCAAGAGAAGTTTCTGGAGGGACTGAATGATGAGCTGGGAATTCAGTTGATGGTAGAGACTTTTGATAACTATCAAGAGTTGGTGGACAAGGCGATCACTCTAGAGGGCAAGCATCAGCAGATGGAAAATCGCAAGAGGAAATATGGTCAAGGCAAGTTTCAGTCTAGAGCTCAGCAGAAGCCTCGCTCCACCCCTTTCTCGGGATATTCTGGTGCAGGACACAGTAAGTTTGGAGGGCACAACCATCATAACCATGGTGGTCATTCTCAGCATGGAGGCAATGGACACAACCACAATGGACATAAGAATGGCAATGGGAATGGAGGAAACGACAATCACCATCACCCTACCCCTTCTACACCAGTGAGGAAGGATTTGACTCACATCACCTGCTTCGAATGCAAGAAGACAGGGCACTACTCCAATGAGTGTCCCGAGCTACAGAATGGGAACGGCAATGGAAGTTCTGGAGGCAAGAAGCCCAATCCTTTCATTAAGGGGCATGTGAATCATGTCAACGTGGAAGAAGTCTATGAACAACCGGATTCGGTGATTGGTAAGTTCTTGATTAATTCATTTCCAGCACTTATTCTATTTGACACTGGTGCATCACATTCATTCATATCGAGGGGATTTGTGGATAAGCATAAGTTGCCTACCGTAGCTCTTAAGTCACCTATTCTAGTGAGTTCCCCAGGAGCAGAGTCTATGACTAGTCAGGCATGTTTTCAGTTGCCTTTGAACATAGGGGGACATATTTTTTCCCACAGATATGATCGTACTTGAGTCACAAGGGTTGGATGTAATCCTAGGTATGGATTGGATGTCCAAGTATCAGGGAAGCATTGATTGTGCCAGTAGGTCAATACTTCTGACCACTCCAGAGGAGAAGAGGATCAAGTATGTATCCAGGCTTAAGCCTAATAAGACTCAAGTGAACTCTCTTACGGGAGTTGTCCAGGAGGAAGTACCAGTGGTGAAGGATTATCCCGATGTATTTCCAGAGGAGTTACCCGGTATGCCACCGGATCGGGAGATTGAGTTTGTCATTGAGTTGCTGCCAGGCACCGGACCTATCTCCAAGAGGCCATACCGGATGCCCACTAATGATCTAGCAGAAGTCAAGAAACAGATTGAGGAGTTACTAGAGAAGGGGTATATTCGCCCGAGTTCATCACCTTGGGGAGCCCCACTACTCTTAGTGGAGAAGAAGGATGGAACCTTGAGGATGTGTGTGGATTATCACTCTTTGAACGAGGTGACCATCAAGAATAAGTATCTGCTGTCGATGATCAATGACTTGTTCGACCAGCTAGAAGGAGCTAGTGTTTTCTCCAAGATTGACCTTCGATCGGGTTATCATCAGTTGAAGATCCGTGAGAAAGATATACCTAAGACAGTTTTTACCACGAGGTATGGGCTTTATGAGTATATAGTCATGTCGTTTGGTTTGACTAATGCCCCTGCCTATTTTATGAGCATGATGAACAAGGTATGGAGTATTTGGATAAGTTTGTGGTGGTATTCATTGATGATATATTGGTTTTCTCCAAGAATGAGGAGGAGCACGCAGAACATCTGCGCTTAGTTCTGGAGAAGCTCAGAGAACACCAACTTTATGCCAAGTTCAGCAAGTGTGAGTTTTGGTTGAAGGAAGTCGGATTTCTCGGACATGTTGTGTTAGGGGAAGGAATTCCCGTGGATCCTTCCAAGGTAGAAGCAGTCACAGAATGGAAGGCACCGACCTCAGTTAGCGAGATCCGTAGTTTCCTTGGACTTGCAGGATATTATCGGAGGTTCATTGAGAATTTCTCCAAGATTGCAAAGCCCATGACGGGGTTGTTGAAGAAGGACACCAAGTATATTTGGACTGAGGAATGTGAAGCCAGTTTCCAGGAGTTGAAGAAGCGTTTGGTTATAGCTCCAGTGCTAATTCTGCCGAACATACACAAGGATTTTCAAGTGTATTGTGACGCTTCACGCCAAGGACTTGGAGGCGTGCTTATGCAAGGAGGAAATGTTGTAGCTTATGCTTCACGTCAGCTTGAACCTCATGAGTTGAATTATGCCACACATGATCTGGAGTTAGCAGCAGTGGTGAATGCACTCAAGACCTGGAGACATTTCCTTATCGGGAACCAATGTGATGTTTACACCGATCACAAGAGTTTGAAGTACATCTTCACGCAGAAGGAGTTGAACCTTAGGCAAATTAGATGGTTGGAGCTCATCAAGGATTATGACATGAATTTGCATTATCATCTAGGAAAAGCCAACGTCGTGGCAGATGCGTTGAGCTATAAGAGCTATGTCAACACTCTTGTCGCAGGAGGATTACCTTAGGAGTTATGTGATGAACTTAGAGATCTCGAGTTGGAAATAGTTCCAAGAGGCTATGTTGCCGCACTCGAAGTTCAGTCCACCTTGTCAGGAAGGATCAGAGAAGCTCAGAAGTTGGATCAAGGTATTGCTGAGATAAAGGAGAGGATCAGCAAAGGGAAGGCAGAAGGATTCCGTGTGGATGAGCATGGAACCATATGGTTTGAGCAGCGTATTTGTGTGCCCAATGATCCAGAGATTAGGAAGTTGATACTTCAGGCGGCTCATGATTCGCCTTACTCGATACACCCGGGAAACGCCAAGATGTATTTGGACTTGAAAGAAAGTTTTTGGTGGACCGGTATGAAGAGGGAAATTGGTGAGTATGTAGCAGTATGTGATGTATGTCAGAGGGTAAAGGTAGAGCATCAGAAACCAGCAGGTTTGCTTCAGCCATTGCCGATACCTGATTGGAAATGGGATAAACTTGGCATGGACTTCATCACAGGATTACCCAGGACCCATTTGGGTTATGATTCCATTTGGGTAATAGTTGATCGCTTGACCAAGGTTGCTCACTTCATTCCTGTGAAGACTACCTATACAAGTGCTAAGCTGGCAAAGATATATATATGACCAGGATTGTATGTCTGCATGGAGTTCCGAGGACCATTGTATCAGATAGAGGAACAGTTTACTTCAAAGTTTTGGCATCAGGTACACGAAACTTTGGGTACCAGGCTAGAGTTCAGTACAACCTTCCATCCATAGACAGATGGGCAGACAGAGAGGGTGAACCAGATTCTGGAGGACATGTTGAGAGCTTGTGCGCTAGACTACGAGTCTAGTTGGGATGATAACTTACCTTATGCAGAGTTCTCATACAACAACAGCTATCAAGCCAGTTTGCAGATGGCCCCTTTTGAGGCATTGTATGGGAGGAAGTGCAGAACACCGTTGATGTGGGATGGAGTTGGTGATCGCAAATTGTTTGGATCAGATTTGATTCGAGATTCTGAGGAGAAGTTCAAGTTGATCCGCGGTAGACTAAAGATAGCTCAGTCTAGACAGAAGAGTTATGCTGATGCTAAACGCAAGGAAGTGATTTACGAAGTGAGAGATAGAGCATATCTGCGAGTGTCTCTATTTCGAGGTATTAAGAGGTTTGGAGTCAAAGGAAAGTTAGCACCACGATTCGTGGGGCCATACAGAGTTCTGGAACGCAGAGGGGAAGTTGCATACAAGTTGGAACTACCAGAGGTTTTGTCAGTAGTTCAAGATGTGTTTCATGTTTCCCAACTGAAGAAGTGTCATGCAGAGATGGCAGATATTCCTTTGAGAGACATAGTGCCTCTAGAAGCAATTCAGTTGGATAACGATCTAACTTATGAGGAGAAGCATGTTAAGATTCTTAAGACTGCCGAGAGGATCACTCGTACCAAGGTTATCAAGTTTTGCAAGGTTCAGTGGAGTCACCACACCGAGGAGGATGCTACTTGGGAACGAGAAGAAGATCTCAAGCAAGACCATCCACACCTTTTTGCTAGCCAACCCGAATCTCGAGGACGAGATTCATCTTAAGGGGGGTAGGTTTCTAACAACCCAAATTTTCAATTTGGAATGTTTTACAATTATTAGCTAATCATCTATGCATTATGATTGAAATGAATGTGGCAATTATATTTCATATTCTTTATTTGACTTCTTTTCAATTTGGCATTTTAGTTTACTCAATTACCTGACAAAATACTTTCGAAAAAAGTACGAGAGGAGGTAACATGACACCCCCAAAGGTCAGAAGAAAATAGTGCCAATTTATTTGAAAGTCAAATTTGGTTTCATTTTGGCTTTCTTTAAATAACGTTTTAATAAAGTTTTTATTTTGACTCTAAAGAAATGTTCACGCTTTAGGATTTATCTTTCTGATCATTTTGGTATATAATACCCTATATATATATATATTTCTCAGATCTAAAAAAAGGTTTGTTCAAAAAAAAGAAAAAAAAGAAACACACGCACGCACCCAGGCCGGACGAGGCCAGCCAGCAGGCTGCTCGCTAGCCAGGCTTAGCGAGGCGCTCGCCCGAGCCAGCCCGAGCGCCGCTCGCCCCAGCCTCCTCACGTCTCTCTCTCTGGTCAACCCTCTCTCTCACGCAACCTGGCAGGTGGGGCCCGAACCTATCTTCCCCAACCTCCCGCACTGTACGCACGGGATAGAGCCGCAGCTCGCAGCTCTCGAACCAGCCGGCCGAGGATCTTGGGATAATGCTTATCCCGCAGCCCCGACCCTCCTAGCCACGCCTATAAAAGGCCCTTGACCCCCTCTCTCCATTCAGCCAACCCGCTCCTCCTCTTGCCGCTCATAGCCGCCGCAGTCGCCGTTCGCATCTCGCCAGAGCCGAGTCAGTTCACCGGAAAACTACGACGCCGGTGAGCCACCATGGCCTATTTTCTTCAAGGGAATCGGATCCCCATGTCTATACGCACCTCCTTGACATCCTTGTTGCCCCTAGGGATCACCAGAGACGCCGCCCCGACGACCTGCATCGCCGGAGTTCACCGGAGCACAGGAGCTTCACCGCCTCGCCCCGCTCCCTCCGGTCATCACCGCTGACCTCCGTCACCGCCTTTCGGACGCCCTCACCGAGTTGCACCCACCGGACGACCTCGCCCACACCGGAGATCGCCGGAGCTGCCGCCCCGCCGTCGCCGACTTCCTGCCCAGGCCAGCGCCCATCTCTGTAAGCGCTCGCCTCCCGTACGTAGATTAGTTTAGTTTTTTTAGGTTGGTTTTTTTGACCGAAGAGGTACTGGTTAACCGCGTTTTAATATAAACTGTACGGTTTAATTAAACCAAACGTCGGTTTTTCTTTTTAGTTTTAGCCGAACCGGTGATTTGCCTAGTTTGCGAACGTTCGTCGCGTAGCAGCCACAGCGAACATAGCCAACCAATCAGAGCCATTCACTTCGCGCTCTAGTCACGAACGTCCACACTTTAGAGTTTTCAGAAAATGTTCTATAGCAGTTTTTTTTCAGATTTTATTCAAAACTTCAAACACCCGTAACTTTTTAACCGTAGGTCGAAACAAGGTGAAACAAGCGGCTAAACTTTCGTCTCGAATAGCCCTAACCAGAAAACCTATAGTTACAGATTTTTGCAAGTTCAAATTTGAAGTTATTTCAGATTTGAATTTAAATTTCATTAGGCCATATCTTTCAAACGGTATACCCGTTTGAAGTGATTCTTTTTGCACCACATCACACGAACTAAATCATTTGCCATGGCATTTTGCCACTATATATTCTACACCATTATGATCTATTCACCATAATTTTACTAGGATGCCTTGTTGGAACACTAGTGCATATCATGAATTTTTTTTTACACTAGTCATACTTTGAAAGTTTTCATGCTAATGACTTGTATTTGTTTTTTTTGTTTTGCAAATATTTTGTTGCATGTCTTTGAATTGTATGAATGCATGTTTATGTGTGTTTTATTTACTTTGCGATAGATTGTCCGGAGTGTGAAGCAGAGTACTATCATTCGCTAGAACTTCACTCCCAGCACGAAGGCAAGTTACATTTTGATCATGTCAGTTTTACCTATGTTTATTTTTGCACTTAGTCCTTTGATGTCAGGTAGGTCGGAACCATGCAAACTTTGTCGCGGCCGTGTTATGTTACAATGCCTTGCCAAAGTAGACGTGTATTGGGGAGTGCTATCACTTTGAGATGTGAGTGAAAAAGTAGTAACTAGGACCAACTTTAATGAACTACCTGGGTGGAAACTAGTTTGTATGGTGGCGAAGTACAGTGGGAGCATTCATGGGAATCCATGGGAGTGCACACTAGTGGTCCGTCCACCCAGGCTCAAAGGGATCAACCGTATTTTCATGTCTACAAGCTTCCGTGTGCAGCCGCAAGCCAATATGGGCTCTGGCTTAGTTGAGTAGGTGGTGTGACCTCTTCCGGGATAGGCTAGCAGATGTAGATGATTTAGGTGTACCGGCCTATCCGTGGGTTAGGGGAAATGCTATCGAAAGACTATGTCTCGATCTTCCGATCAAGGATGTGGTCGAGTCTTGTGGGGAAAAGTGCACAACCTCTACAGAGTTAAAACCTAATCGATTAGCCGTGTCCCCGGTCATGGACAACTTGAGCTTTTAGTAGTGAGAATATAGGGAGATCTCATCACTCTTAATTAATTAATTGGGTATAAACTGTTGGAATGGTTGAGATGGGCATCATCTCAGACTTATGATATTTGTAGAAATAGATCAATCATTTCTGATATGGAAAAACTAGCTTTATGCAAAACTAAACTTAGAGCTTTCCACCAGCCAAATTGCATGTACTATGTAGGTTCATTACACTGTATGTTGTGACTTGCCAGTACATTCCATGTACTGACCTACACGGCTGCAACTTATCATGTTGCAGATTTATCCGACGATGAATAAGGTGCGATAGGTCGTTGTTCTACACTCAGCTTGCTCGTGGAGTTGATGGACTCGTTACACTTTTGCTTCCGCATGTTTTTGTTTACTTGGCCTTAGGCCACATTATTGTAATAAATACTCTTTGAGGATTCTCGATGTAATAAATGTATGATTGAACTCGGTTGTAAATCCTCAAGTACCGTGTGTGTCAGCATACCGATCCAGGGATGACACTTAAGCACAGAGACTCCGATCCCTTGAGATCGGGTCGCTACACCACGTGATCGGATACTCCGACCACTTAAATTATCTCGGAAGAGCCTACGTGGCCGCATTAACCGCCCTCTTGTACAGCTTCTGATCCTGCTTATCAAGGCTTGTACTAAAGACATGATACTGCCCTTGCTAAGTTGCTCTGATATCCTAACTGATTATTCTGTTGCGGACCACCATTGCCCTGCTGTTAATGATGACCTTCCTGATTTCCATGACCCTGGTAACCTGATCCTAACCCACCGGCTCTAAGACCTGCTCCTAAACCGCCAGGTCCTGAGCTGCCCGACGGGCCGTTACCATTATTACAGTGCCGACGGAGGCTATGATCCCGGAATTAGCGGATAATGCTACACTCCTTCCACGTGTGGGTAGCCACTTTATCTGGCCGGCTGTGCGTTAGGAAAGGTCTGTTCAGCGGCTCTTCCAAGTTGGAAGGCGTAGGTGCCTTATCTTTGTTGAACGGCGGCCTAAAATTTCCATTGCCCCTGGCACGACCATTCCCAGCATTGGTGCTCACCACTAACTCCGACCCACCATCCGGGTTTTTTCGCTTGCCCTGGTTGCCGTTGCCAGCACCGCTCTGCTGATTCTTGCCATTGTTGCCCTTCTTGCCCTGAGCTGACTTCTCATCATCGGAGCTTGGGTCTTTGGTGGTGTCTGAATCTGCATACTTGATGAGAGCCAGCATGAGCTCGCCCATGTCCTAACAAGAATGCTTCAACTGCCCGAGCTCCTGTTTAAGGGGTAAAAAATGGCAGTTCCTTTCCAAAATCAGAACTGTTTGAGGCGCTGAAATATTCTCAGACGAGTGGATCACCGTCGACACCCACCGGACCCAATGATGGGCGGATTCACCTTCCTGCTGTACACAGTGATCAAGATCCACAATCGTCATAGGTTGCTTGTAGGTTCCCCTGAAATTCTTGATAAAGCGTGCTTTCGACTCGGCCCAAGACGTGATGGTGTTAGGTGGCAAACCCTTCAACCAAGTGTGGGCCGTCCCTTCTAACATCACGATGAAGTATTTCGCACAAACCGCCTCACTAACATCCAGCATCTCCATAGCAAGCTCATAACTTTCGATCCAGGCCTTCGCGGGTAGATCGGCCATGTAGTTAGGCACCTTCTATGGCCCCTTAAAGTCCTTAGGAAAACGTTCATTCCTTAGATCCGCCGTGGGACACTGCACACCAACTCCCCTAAAAGAAGTGCTGATGGGGGGGCGGGGTTGCTGGTGCCGGCTTAGGAATCTCCGGGTAATCTATCACCGGTGTTGATCCTCGCTGAGTTCGACCCTTATCCATAGTCCCCCGAATATCCCTCTCAAGAATGTTATCATTGTGCAGGTTCCGCCTTTGCTCACTACTGGAAACCACCGGTGACTCAATGCGCCGGCTGTAGCTACGACTGTGAACCGGTGTAGAGTGCACCCGGCTACGACTGTGTGTGTACCTTTCTTGTTGGGCCACCGCTGTCTGCAACAGGCTGATTGCATTCCTCGCCTCTTCAATGAACAACATCCCTTCAGCCAAGGGGAGGGCGTCAAGCCTAGCAGCCGCTACGATCATGTTTTCCACCGGGTTAGAATAATGGTCGGGTAGCGTCACGACATGTCGCGGCAAAGTTTTGTTCCTCCGTGGTGGGTCTAGTTGCCGTGACACCTCTGCAGCCCGGCTTACCATCGGCGGCGTACTTGGCCCGACTCGAGGAGTATTGAAGAGATTCCGAGGCTGGATAGGGAGACTAACCTCAATCCTTCTACGTTGAACCGCCTCTGAAGCCCACTGATCTAGGTAAAAACGGAGGGCCTCTGCCCTCAAGCGTTCCGACTTAGCTACATTGCAATATATCCTCCTGGGGCTGAGCCATCTGTCCCTTGATTTGGTTAATCTTGGTGTTGCGCTCCGCCCGATTCTCGGTCATCACTTCTGTGGCCATCAAGATCGCTAGCTCCTCCATGAGTTCCAGTAAAACCTGAACCGGCGTCTTAGGAGGCTCAACATTGGGTGGGGCCACTCCTGCCACCGCTCCGAAAGTCGCGCCATTAGAAGCCGGCGCCGGTCCTGCCATGAACACGGCGGCTCAGCTTGGCAGGTCATAGGGCTCCGAAATACTGTCACCATCGGCATAGCCCCCTAGCCTGCCGTCATGAAGTTGATAGATTGACTCCGCATCCCTGCTGGAAGATCCTTCATCTGAGAAAGCCAAGGTCTCTCCTCCTGACAAGGAATCTCCCCTGGCCTGCGTAAAACCAACAAAACACTCTTCCTCCTGGGTTGAACATGGGCGGGTGTCATGCGTCGGGCCGGCTTGACGAGGTCGGTGCAGATGTCCGGTCCGGGTGTGGATCCGTCAAGTTTGCCGATGAACACGTGCATCTTGCCAATGGGAACCTGGTACCCGTACTCGATTGAGGTGGCGTCAGGCCCCCATCCTGAATCGTCGATGTAGAGCTTGCCACGGCGACTCTTCGTCATCAAGCCAACGGTGTATCCTTCAATCTCTGGGAGAGAGCCCTTTTAGAACTCAACACTACCACGCACTAGCCCCATCGTGGTTTTGTCACGGCAGATGTCCGAATACTTAGGTTCGAGGCCATCGCTAAGGCGGTGGACTCAAAGGGGTTGGTCGGGACGAAATACACGGGTTTACCCAGGTTCGGCCCGTCGAGAAGAGGTAAAAGCCTACGTCTGGCTTTGTGTATATTGATTGGAGTATCGATTACAAGGGAGCGTATTCGCTTGACCCAACTCTCGATTGATTGGTTTCTGTCTAAGCCTTCCCCGGGTCTTACCTTTATATAGGAGGTCAAGACCCTGGGTTACACAAGTCCCAAACCGACTCTTACAATGTGTGTGACTCCGTCTCTAAGCCGTCTTTCCTATCTTGACAAGTTGTCTCCAGGCGGCTCACCCGCCCGAGTCTTGTGCCTTCTTCGTGTCTCTGGGCCTCCGTCTCAACCCATCTGGCAACCGCTATGCATCCTAGCCTTCCTCTTCCATACCATATGATAACGAGCCGCCAGGTATGACTCGGTCCCTCCTAGGAGGGTCTTACCACGGGGTTATATCCCCAACAAGTTCCTTTTCAGATCCAGGCACTCCCAGTTCTCATGGGTTGCCTAAGGCTTCCACTAGGACAAGGAAGAGACTCAACTCAGAGGAAGAGGATTATGATTTTGTCCTGGAAGAGGTTCTTGCTAAGAAGCAAGAGAAGGCTGCTAGGAAGTCTGCCAATGATGTCACCTCATCTAGGAAGGTGGTCAACAAAATTTATGCTCCTACAGAAACTTTCAAAGCACGTGAGAGTGCTAGGCCAACAGTGTCTGTTGAGGTCCCCAAGAAAGTTGTGCCAAAGAAAACAGCCAGGAAGAGGATCATCCGTGTGCAGGGCAGGCCTACCTCAATGTATGAGGATCCAGAGTAGGCTGCTGGTGGTGGTGCTGCTGCTACTGAGGAGTAAGAGGAGGAACCTGCTGCTCAGGCCCTCCTAAGAAGAAAGCCAAGAAACTTTTGGCTGATGCTATGCCCAAGCCAGGCACCTCCGAGAGCACCAAGGCTACTTCAAAGGAAGTTGCTGCATAGAAGTCCAAGAGGACTACCAGGGACATACCTGCTGCTGAGAAGAACAAGAAGTCCACTTTCAGAGAAGCGGATGATGATGATGATGCTATGACTGTTTTGCTGAAACACAGACCTCACCTTCCAGTTCATGATGCCAGCCACCCAGTAGCTGAGGATATGAAGAAGAGGAAGGATTCAGGGTTGAGGGCATGGAGATCTATTGATCTATATGCCCAGAGGAGAAAGACTGTTGTGGACTATACCAAAGAGTAGGAAGACTTCTATGAGACAGTTTTGCTAGACAAGAGTCCTGCAGTCAGTGACATGAGATATGTTGACTGGCAGTACATCAAGGATAATGAGGATTACTTTCCTTGTGTCCAAGACAACTTCCACTTCATTTGACTTGATAGTAGAGACTGTGAAGAGAGTTGCTGCTGATCAGAAGTGCTCATACTGCTACGCACCCTATATCCAGATGAGTATCAATTCTAAGCTTGAGAAGCACATCTTTGCTCTGGACAGTCCCCATTTGCCACTTTAGCCGGACTTTGAGGACAACATTGTGGTGATGGACCCAGACCACCCGACATCAGTTGCAGCTCAGGCACATGCAGAGGCAGCTTGAGCCACTAGTGCTCATGTTCCCAGGTCCAGGAATGACCAAATGGATCTTTTGATCACCACTGTCTTGGAGATGAAGAAGGACATCAAGACCATCATGGATACTCAGGCGAGCCTTGCAAACATCATTGATGATAGAGTGAAAACTCTAAATGACAAGGTTGATGGGCTGACTAAGACAGTCAGTGAGCTCAAGAAGGAGGTTGATGAAGCCCCAATCCATCGCCACTCCTCAGAATCTGATTCTTCTTCTGATGATGAGGATGATAGTGCACCTTTCAGGATGACTGCCAGTTCATGACTAAGGCCAGGACTCCTACAGTACCAGCTCTAGAGACGAGGCCTTCATCTTCTGCTCCAACCATAGTATCTTCAGCACCATCAGCTCTAGTGCCTCCAGTATCTACTCTAGCTCCATCCAGGACTTCAGCGGAAGTCTTCGCCGACGCAGTTCTCTCGACTCCACCATCGACGACCGGAGCAGATCAATCACAGAACGATTAGCTATATATCTTTGAACTTTTTGGTAACTTGTTGCCAAAGGGGGAGAAGTTGTATATAGATCTTAGGCTTCGAGTGAGAGAGCGTCTTGCTTTTTATTGCTGTTTTTCAAAAGGATCAAATGTTTCCAAACGTTCTTTTGGTTTGACGTGATATACTTTTGTGTTTGTGTGTGATCATATGATGTTATGTGTGTTGCAACTATTTCCTATCATTTGATGATTATGTGATGATCACTCACTTTGCTTGTTGTGTTGTGCTATGTTGTTAACTCTTATTATTCTCGCACACGACCAAGTTGTATATGACATGGAAGAAATGCCCCATGTACCAAATCGACTGTGCATTTTCATTCAAACGCAAATCTAAAATAATGCACAAATTTAGGGGGAACTCTAGCTTATCACATACTTCTCAAAGTGACGATTATATTCATTGATTATATCATATGTTGAACCTTTGATTTGTATGTTGTCATCAATTACAAAAAAGGGGGGATTGAAAGCACATTTGATCCCTTGGTGGTTTTGGTAATTAATAACAACATATATGTCATGGAACTAATGTTTCCACTAAGGATGTTTCAGGAAAGTTCAATGATGGGTTGGCAAAAGGATTGTGGAATACCCCAAGATGCAAGGAATAGCATTGGCCAAGATTCAAGCAAAGGACTCTACATTTTACATTTGTGAGAAAACACTTTGAGTCCATAGGAAAGCCAATACTATTAAAAGGGGCTAAGGTTTTGTTGGTGGACAAAATGTTCATACGCGCACAAGTGATAGTAACCACATACACCCACAAGCTCTTCCACAAAAGTCTGTCCAAAGCCAAATACTCAAAATCGGTGCAACCAACATTCTACACTCGGTGCCACCGATTCCAAACTCTAGATAGACTCAGCCAAACCCTAGCTTTGTGGTGCAACCGATACTGAATTCGGTGCCACCGAGTTAGGCTGCCAACTTTTTGTTACGCAAGTTCACAGTTTTGGTCCCTCCAAGATTGTTGGATCGACATCACCGAGATTGGACATTCTGACCGTTGGTCACCTCATCGGTGCAGCCGAGATTCCTATATCAGTCTCACCGAGATTCAAAAGTTGCTAACTTTAAGTCACTTCGGTACAACCGAGATTCACACATCGGTTCCACCGAGTCTGACTTATTGTGTGTAACGGTTGGATTTTTGGAGATGCCTATATATACCCCTCCACCACCACTCACTCGAAAGAGAAGGACTCAAAACTGTTCCCCACTCATACCTACTGATTTTCTGAGAGAGAACCACCTATCCTTGTTTTGAGGTCAAGATCTTCCACTCCAACCATATGGATCTTTATTTCTAGCCTCCCCAAGTTGCTTTCCACCCAATCAATCTCTTCTACCAAGCCAAACTAGTGAGAGAGTGATTGTGTGTCGAGTAGTCTATCATCTTGAAGCACAAGAGCAAGGAGTTCATCGCATTACCGAGCCTATTACCTTTTGGAGGGTGGTGTGTCCTAGATTGGTTAGGTGTCGCTTGGGAGCCTCCTACTTTGTGTTGTGGAGTTGAACCAAGAAGTTTTTAAGGACAAGGAGATCGCCTACTTCGTGAAGATCTACCTCGAGTAAGGCTAGTCCTCCGTGGATGTAGCGACTCGACTCAAAATGAGTTAAGCCTCTATGTGTTCTGTGCCATCCCTGGATCAGTATGCTGGCACACACAGTACGTGAATGCATATATCAAAGGGCAATCAATGTATTTAACATAAAACTGATATATACCTCAAAATCTCAATGGAAACAGTCAACGGGAGTGGAGTCACAATAAACACCAACGGCGGGTTGAGTGTAGACCGTAACCCTGAATCGTACTCTTACTCATCGTAGAGAAGTATCTGTAACATAAGACGTTGCGGCCGTGTAGGTCAGCATATTGAATATGCCGGCAAGTCACAAAAGAAAGGTGAAAGTATCATCTATACTATATGCATATATGGCAGGTGGGGCTGAAAGTTTGAGTTTTGCGTAAAGCAATTTTTCTTCCTACAACAAGCGGTGTAAAGCAAAAATTTATTACTACAATGTTGGTTGTTAATGACATGGTTCCACCAACCAATTCTCATACCCAAGTTAACAATAATACCCTCATCATTATAATTATTTGTGTTGAGAGTTCCAGATAGTTTCAGTTCCTTTGGCTCAAGTTGTCCATGACCATGGACTCGGCTAATCGATTAGGTTTGAGTACTCTGTAGAGTTTTACAAACGTTTCCCACAAGATTTGATTGCCTCCAGTAAAGTCTTCGCACTTCGGGGTGTTTGAGAACCGGATGATCAAAACAGTGTATTCCAAAGGGTTCCTTTGAGCCACTATCGGTGCCCATCCATTCCTACCGTTCTTCTACATCTCGTTGCACCGCCCGTCTAGAGTCACCACGATGTCCAACCCAGCCAGAGCCCATAATGGCTTGTGAGTGTGCAGGTAAGCCTCGGGTATTGAAGTATCCATCTCTTCGTGCCTGGGTGGACCTTTCTGCGTGAATACTGGCACTTCTCCAGCAATACCTAGGCTCCAGGGCGCCGTTCATACCGTCATCCACCCAGAGGTATGTTGAAAACTTGAAGTCTTGAAGTCTTGATCATCATGTAGGTCTTGTAACAATTTATCTCACAACTCTCATGAATCACACAACCAACCCTGTCTATTAAAAGCATAGCAAAATAACATTTCCCGGGTCCAAGATGTCAAGGTTTTGAGGGGTGCCTACCACATGATACTACTCAAGTAACCAAGTTTCCAAGAACCTACTTAGCATGCAATGGGTGGATATGGTAGAACTAATGCAATAAAAACATAGGTAAAATATGATCAATGTGAACTTGCCTGGTATTACTTGATGAAGATAGTCGCTCTCACAATCTGGATAATTCTACTCGTCACACTCCGAGAAATCTAGCGTAAGCAAATAACATTCAATAAACATTCATGCCAAAACAAAGAGCCGAAAGAACTCAAGAACAAAACATGTCTTGGTGCGAAAATAATAACATAGTAAGGTTAAATAAGAAAAGATAGGTTCTAAATGTGTTGTAAAGTGAAGTGGAGGAATCAACTCAAAAGAGTTAATGGATGATGAACTATTGCTATATAAGCTTAGGTTGGCGAGAGATCCAAAGTATGGGTGAACAACATGAATGTTGTTTGACAAATAGTATAAGACATAGGAATTTATTTGTACAAAGAATTTAATTGAAATGGAGCACTACAACACAAGTTATAGCAAATTGAAGTATGAAATGAATTGTGAATTCAAGTATGAATTGAATTTGAATTCACAAGGTCAAAAAAAGTTGAACCGAAGTACGATGGTTATGAATAGAAATATATGACACGAGTATTTAGGGGCAAAAGTAATCAATTGAAAAGGTGTTACATTTTGCAATATATGATCAAATGAAGGTTCGGATTCAAATTTGAATCTCTCAAATTTGAAAGGTTCAAAGATTGAAACTAATGATGTTACTATATATGGGAAGTCAATATGAACGTGTAGAAAAAAGAATTACTAGGTTCAGAATGACGGATCAAAAGTTATAAGCAATTCAATATGGCATTGAATTAGCTTAGTACGGTGGGTGAACACATTTTGGGGACTAATAGAGAAGAATGAGAAAGATCAAAATTATATGTTGAAATTATAACACTAATGATGTGAACGGAAAGATTACTTTGATACGAATCCGACGCAATTGGATTCATTGGAATGGAGCTACGGATAAAAAGATATGATCAAAAGAAGTTTGAATATAAATCTGAAATTTTTTCGAAATTTGAAAATTTGAAAAAGTTGACGTGATAAGTTGATTGGATATGTGAGGTCAAGACGAAAATCTAGGCGTTGGTTTCATCTAATTTGAGTGAATGAGTAAAAAGTTATGACCATTTGAAAAATCAGGACCAAGCTGTTTACGAAAGAAAAGGTGCTATGTCTAAAAGAATTCTAATACCAATGTGTAAACATGGAGACTAACTAATAATCTAATTACTCTACCATATACTAGTATATAAATACTAGTCTAGGGATATTAAACTACAGAAGTATAAAAGAAAATACAAAGAGAATACCTTTAGAATGCAGAGAAGATATAAATCCAAAGAGGAGACGACTGGCAGAAATCCCATCGGAGAGATTTTTTTTAATAAACCTATAAACCTAGTCAAACCGAAAAGATTCGATTCAACCCGAAGTGGATGATTTTTTGGGTTCACCTATGGGTCTATATTTATAGGTAGACGGAAGGTCCAAAGGTCTAAAGCTAAGCGAGGTGAGACTAAACAAATAGACTAGGAATGGTGAAACTTAAAAGGAAGGAGAGAGGCCACCAGATGGGCCTAATGAATTCAGACGGTGCCAGCGCTAGGCTTCAGATTCTTTTTAAGAAAAAAATAATCCCAGATGAATAGTGTTTTCTTGTTTTTTTAAAGATACAACAAATAAAAGAAAATAAACAAAAATAGAAAAACATTTTATATAGGCATATTATATATCAAAATTTTCAGAAAATTATTTCCTAAAACATGAACATATTTCTAAGGCCGAATAAAATACTTTAAAAAAATATTTTTTTGCAATAACTCCAAAATGAAAAAGGAATTTGAATTTCAAATAAATGGCAAGTAGTTTTTATTTTAAAATTTGAATCAAAACATTGTCTCTGATTTTTTTAGTGTCATTTACCTCCTCTCATTTTTTTATAAGAGGGTTTTGAAAATATTCGAACTCAAAATTGAATAAGGATTCAAAATAGAAATTTTTGGGAAAGTCATTTTTTTCCCTCTCATTAAAATTTCAAAAGTTTCAAATTCCACCCAATTTCACACAACATTGAAGCAAACAATCCTACTTATTTATTTAATATAACATTCCAAAATTTAGAATTTTGGGATGTTACAATGGACGTTGGCTGTGATGGTAAAGTCAAGGTTGCTTCTTCGTGGAACCCTTCGTGGGTAGAGCCCTCCATCGACTATCGCGACCGTTACCCTTCGTGGGTTGAAGACTCCATGAACATGGATGCACGATGTCACCACCTATCAGAACCACGGGAAAAATCACCGTGTCACCAATTGCATTTGATCTTCCTACCCTCGCTTTACTTACATGCTTGTCTTTACTTTCCGCTCCTATACTCTTAGAGTTGCATGTGTAGAGTGTACTTGACATACTATGAATGCTAAAATCTGCCAAGAATTAAAATTGGGAAAAAGTAGATTTTTATTTGGTTAATTATTCTAATCACCCCCCTCTAGCACTACTTTCGATTCTACACCTCCTCAGGGTCCCCTCCAGAGCGGCGAAGATCTCTACGCAGAACCCGACCTCAAGAGTCAAAGATGATGCAAGGAAGGACAGGTGGCGCTAGCGCTGTAGGATCAAAAGTAATGCTAGAGGGAGGGTGATTAGACTACTTGACCAATCAAAAATCTACTTTTCCCAATTTTAAGTCTTGGCGGATCTTAGCAATCAAGTACACCCTACACATGCATGTCTACGAGTATTGCAACAGAAAGTAAAGACAAGCATGTAAGTAAAGGAAGGGTCGGCAGGTCAAACCCAATTGGTGACACGATGATTTTTCCTGTGGTTCCGATTGGTGGTGGTATCGTACATCCATGTTTATGGAGTCTTCAACCCACAGAGGGTAACGGGCGCGAAGTCCACGGAGGGCTCTACCCACGAAGGGTTCGACAAAGAAGCAACCTTGACTATACCATGATGGCCTACGCCCACGGAGGACTAGCCTAACTCGGGGTAGATCTTCACGAAGTAGGTGATCTCCTTGCCCTTACAAACTTCTTGGTTCACTCCACAACGCGAAGTAGGAGGCTCCCAAGCGACACCTAACCAATCTAGGAGGCACCACCCTCCAAAAGGTAATAGGCTCGACAATGTCAAAGAACTCCTTACACTTGTGCTTCAAGATGATAGACTCCTCAACACAGAATCACTCTCTCACAATTTGGCTTGGTAGAAGAGGTTGATTCGGTGGAAGCAACTTGGGGAGGCTAGAGATCAAGATTCATATGGTAGGAATGGAATGTCATGATCTCAACATATGAGTAGGTGGCTCTCTCTCAGAAAATTAGTAGGTATGAGTGGGGAACTGTTCTGAGTGCTTCTCTTGCGAGTGAGTGGTGGTGGAGGGGTATATATGGGCATCTCCAAAAATCTAACTGTTACACCTAATAAGTTAGACTTGGTGGCACCGATGTGTTAATATCGGTGGTACCGAGTTGCCTCAAAGGTAACAACTTTTGAATCTCGATGAGACCGATACATAAAACTCGGTTGCACCGATAAGGTGACCAATGGTCTGATTGCCAAACTTGGTGACGCCAAACAAACATAGTCGGAACAATTTTGTGAATTTGCGTAACAGGAAGTTGGCAACCCAAACTCAGTGGCACCGAAATGTTCGGGTTTGGCTGAGTCTGTCTGAGGCTGAGAATCGGTGGCACTGAGTGGAAAGTGTCGGTTGCACCGATTTTGGATATTTGGCTTTGGACAGAGTTTTGTTGAAGAGCTTGTGGGTGTATGTGGTGACTATCACTTATGCACGTATGAGCGTTTTGTTCACCAACAAAACCTTACCCCCTTTTGATAGTATTGGCTTTCCTATGACTCAAAGTGATTTCTCACAAAAGGTAAAATGTAGAGTCCTTTGCTTGAAGCTTTTCCAATCTATTTCCTTTCATCTTGGGGTATACCACAATCCTTTTGCCAACCCATCATTGAACTTTTCCTGAAACATGCTTAGTGGAAACATTAGTTCAATGACATATATGTTGTTATTAATTACCAAAACCACCAAGGGAGAAAATGTGTTTTCAATCTCCCCCTTTTTGGTAATTGATGACAACATATAGATCAAAGCTTCGACGTATGATATAATCAATGAATAAATTCGTTGCTTTGAGAAGTATGTGATAAGCAAGAGCTCCCCCTAAATTTGTGCATTATTTTAAAATTTGCGTTCGAATGCAAATGCACAATCGATTAGGTACATGGGGCACTTCTTCCATCTCACATACAACTAGGTGGTGTGCGAGAGAAATAAGAGTTAGCATAGCACAACACATCAAGCAAAGTGAATGATCATCACATAACCATCAAGAGATAGGAAATAGTAGCAACACACATTAAAGCGTATGATCAAACACAAGCAAAAGTATATCACATCCAAACCAAAAGATCAAATGCTTTGTAAAACAGCAATAAAAACAGATGCTCTCTCACTCGAAGCCTAGATCTTTATACAACTTATCCCCCTTTGGCAACAAGTTACCAAAAAGATCAAAGAGATATAGCTAATCGTCCTTCTGTGGCTGATCTCCTCCAGTAGTCGATGTCGGAGTCGAGACAACTGCGTCGGCGAAGACCTCTGCTCATGTCCTGGACAGTGTTGGAGTAGTCACTAGAGGCACTGGAGTAGCTGACGGAGGTGATGTCACTGTAGCTGGCGCAGAAGATGAAGGTCTCGTCTCGAAGCTGACATTGTAGGTGTCTTGGCCTCTGTCCTAAACCGGGCAGTCGTCCTGACAGGTGCACTATCTTCCTCATCATCAAAACACTCAGACTCTTAAGAGGTGCGACGGATAGGAGCTTCATCTACTTCCTTCTTGAGCTCGTTGATAGTCTTGGTTAACCCATTTACCTTGTCAGAAAGAGTTTTCACTCTATCGTCAAAGATTTTCACAAGGCTCTCCTGACTATCCATAATTGTTTTGATGTCCTTCTTTATGTCCATGACAATAGAGATCAAGAGATCCATCTTCTCGTTCCTAGATGTGGGGACCTGAGCAGTAGTGGCTCTAGCTGCCCCTACCTCTGCCTCTGCTTGAGCTTGAGCTGCAGCTAAAGTGGGATGGTCGGGGTCCATCACCAAAACATTGTCCTCGAAATCTGGCTAAAGTGGAAAGTGGGTCTATCCAGAGCAAAGATGTGCTTCTCAAGTTTGGAGTTGATAAGCATCTGAATGTAGGGTGCATAGCAACATGAGCGTTTTGGTTAGCAGCAACCCTCTTCACATTTTCAACAATCAAGTGCATCACGTGAATCCTCGTGTGACTATCAATATGGATAAGCATGTTGATGGAGTATCCACGAATCATCTTCTCATCTCTAGACTTAGGCATCAATGTATGCCTCAAGATGGTGTTCATGGTACGGAGGCCAGACTGGAGGAAGTAAATAGATCCTAACTTGTGTGACTGCAAGTTAGCAGTAGGGATATCATTGTACATATCCTTCATAGCATTGTGGCTCTCCTTGGATTTAGAGTAGCCATCCAAGTCACCATCATGTACCTCAGGGACTCTTAAGATGGTAGCCCACTGTGACAGCCCAAGTGCTACCCCTACCTTTTATGGCATGTAATCTCTTGTATGAACCTTGTGTCATGAGCTTAAGAAATGAATTGCACCTTGTCATACCATGCCATTCATGCATCATGCATCATTTCATCCATCATGAATTCTTGATTCCTATGTGACCTTGTGTGATTGGTTGGTTGTGATCTTGTCTTGTGTGTGATGTTGTGGAGTGTAGGTGTGCAACCTCCTTCTCTTCCCCTCTCTTTTTCCTTTCAACAAAAAACCCCCAACCTAATGCCTTTATTCCCATGTTATTTTATAAACAGAATTAATTTGCCTTTTAAATTGTTTAAAAATGTTCAAGTGCTATCTTATCTTGTTTGTAGCATGTGAGTGTTGGCCTTTTATTGTTTCGGCTTTTATGTAATTGGCGTGTTTAAATAACAAGGGGGCTGCCTATTTTAATATATTTAAAATTACTTGTCCTAAAAATTATAATAATATTTTTATTAAATAGTGCATATTATTTTCTTTACAAAAGTATTTTTGTTTGCACCAAAAACCTTTTATTTTACTCTGGAGATTTTATCTTGTGTTGCTGTGTTTTGAAAAGGTTAAAAACCTGCTCTGTTATTTGTTTTGAGAGAGACAGCCAGGTGGGCCTCGCCTCCCCCGCGGCCCAGCCCTCTCGAGCAGACGGCCACCTGCCCCGTCCTCCTTCTCCGTCAGGTTTCAGTGAGAGAGAGAGGCTCCGCCGTCCCTCTTTTATGTCACCGTCGCCGTCAGCCCGTGGGTATATAACTCCCCTCGGCATGCGTGCCCTCTCGGCTAGGTTTCCTCTCTTCCCCACCGTCGCCGCAGCTCCCATCTCCTCCTCCATCTCTCTCCCTCCTCGCTTCTTTCCCCCTATCAGGTAAGGTTTCAGAAAGAGCAGTGAGGTTCAGAGAGTGTCGCCGGTCGTCGTCGCCGCATCTCCGGTGGGTCTCGTCCCCGATGGTGATGGCGTGGAGCTCGGGGTTCTCCCCGCTTTCCAGTCCCGCCGCTAGGAGGTGAGGAGCACCTCCCCGCGGTGCCAATTGGCTGTAACATCCCAAATTTTCAATTTGGAATGTTTTACAATTATTAGCTAATCATCTATGCATTATGATTGAAATGAATGTGGCAAATATATTTCATCTTCTTTATTTGACTTCTTTTCAATTGGCATTGGAGTTTACTCAATTACCTGACAAAATACTTTGAAAAATAGTATGAGAGGGGGTAACATGACACCCCAAAGGTCAGAAGAAAATAGTGCCAATTTATTTGAAAGTCAAATTTGGTTCCATTTTGGATTTTCTTTAAATAATGTTTTTATAAAGTTTTTATTTTGACTCTAAAGAAATTTTCACGCTGTAGGATTTATTTTTCTGATCGTTTTGGTACATAATACCCTATATTTTTGTTTTTTTTGCTCAGATCTAAAAAGGAGAGGTAAAAAAAGAGAAACACACACACATGCTGGCCAGGCCAGGCTTCGCCAGCAGCCCCGGCCACCACAGCCCAAGCTACGCTAGGGCTAGCTAGCGTGCGTGCCAGGAGCGGGCGCTCTTCCTGGCGCCGCCGGGAGCTTTCGCTCTCTCTCCCTCCTCTCTCTCTCACGTAACTTCCAGGTGGGGCCCTACCCGGGTCATCCCCAAACTCCCGCCTGGAGCGCTCGGATAGAGGAGTGTAGGCGCTCCCGCAACAGCCGGCCGAGGCTCTTGGGATAACACTTATCCCACGACCTCAGCCCTGCTAGCTACGCCTATCAAAGCCCCCCGATGCCCTCTCTCCGGGGATTTGCCTAATTTGCGAACGTTCGTCGTGTAGCAGCCACAGCGAACATAGTCAACCAATCAGAGCCATTCACTTCGCGCTCTAGTCATGAACGTCCACACTTTAGAGTTTTCAGAAAATGTTTTATAGCAGTTTTTTTCCAGATTTTATTCAAAACATCAAACGGCCTTAACTTTTTAACCCTAGGTCGAAACGAGATGAAACAAGAGGCTAAATTTTTGTCTCAAATAGCCCTAACCAGAAAAACCATAGTTGCAGGTTTTTGCAAGTTCAAATTTGAAATTATTTCAGATTTGAATTTAAATTTCATTAGGCCATATCTTTCAAACGGTATACCCGTTTGAAGTGATTCTTTTTGCACCACGTCACACAAACTAAATCCTTTGCCATGACATTTTGCCACTATATATTCTACACCATTATTTTCTGTTCACCATAATTTTACTAGAATGCCTTATAGGCACACTAGGGCACATCACAAATTTTTGAACACTATTCATACTTTGAAAGATTTTCATGCAAATGACTTGTGTTGGATTTTTATTTGGCTTTTGCAAATATTTTGTTGCATGTCTTTGAATTGTATGAATGCATGTTTTTATGTGTGTTTTTATTTACTTTGCGATAGATTGTCCGGAGTGCGAAGCAGAGTACTATCATTCGCTAGAACTTCACTCCCAGCACGAAGGCAAGTTACATTTTGATCATGTCAGTTTTACCTATGTTTTATTTTTGCACTTTGTCCTTTGATGTAGGAGTGCATGATAGGAGTTTATACTTGTTGGATTTACTATCACCCAGTAGTTCATTTGAGGTAGGTCTGAACCATGCAAACTTTGTCGCCACCGTGTTATGTTATAATGCCTCGCCAAAGTAGACGTGGATTGGGGAGTGCTAGCACTTTGAGATGTGAGTGACAAAGTAGTAACTAGGACCAACTTTAATGAACTACCTGGGTGGAAACTGGTTTGTATGGTGGCGAAGTACAGTGGGAGCATTCATGGGAATCCATGGGAGTGCACACTAGTGGTCCGTCCACCCAGGCTCAAAGGGATCAACCTTGTTTTCAGGTCTATAAGCTTCCGTGTGCAGCCGCAAGCCAATATGGGCTCTTGCTTAGTTGATTAGATGGTGTGACCTCTTCCGGGATAGGCTAGCAGATGTAGATGATGTAGGTGTACCGGCCTATCCGTCGGTTAGGGGAAATGCTATTGAAAGACTATGTCTCGATCTTCCGATCAAGGACGTGGTCGAGTCTTGTGGGGAAAACTGCACAACCTCTGCAGTGTTAAAATCTAATCGATTAGCCGTGTCCCCGGTCATGGACAACTTGAGCTTTTAGTAGTGGAAATGTAGGGAGATCTCATCACTCTTAACTAATCAATTGGGGATAAAATTTTGGAATGGTTGAGATGGGCATCATCTCAGACTTACGATATTTGTAGAAGTAGAGCAAATCAATTCTGATAGGAAGAAACTAGCTTTATGCAAAACTAAACTTAGAGCTTTCCACCAGCCAAATTGCATGTACTATGTAGGCTGATTGCACTTTATGATGTGATTTGCCAGTATATTCCATGTACTGACCTACACGGCTGCAACTTATCATGTTGCAGATTTATATGACGACGAATGAGGTGCGATAGGTCATTGTTCTGCACTCAGCTTGCTCGTGGAGTTGATGGACTCGTTACACTTTATGCTTCCGCATTTTTTGGGTTTACTTGGCCTTAGGCCACATTATTGTAATAACTACTCTTTGAGGATTCTCGATGCAATAAATGTGTGATTGAACTCTGTTGGAAATCCTCAAGTACTATGTGTGTCAGCATACCGATCCAGGGACTCCGATCCCTTGAGATCGGGTCGCTACAAGATGGTATCAGAGCACACGTTGACTGTAGGACGCGATCCTAAAAAATAGAAAGCCATAGGATAAAAACCAGATTTTTACAACACTTTTATACCCCTGTTTTGGTCTCATACTTTCCCCTGCTTCACTACTAATTTCTCCTCTCTTTCAAACTGTAGATGTCGACCCCCATCGTTGAGTTTGCTCAGCCCGACGCAACCATGCCCTTTGGAAGACAGCTGGTGGATATCGCAGGACATCTGCACATTGCCCTGCCTAGCTTCACCGGTACCTTCACGACCAGTCTACCTGAGGAGATGCGCTAGAAGATTGACGTCCACATTCCAGGGCGAACTTTTGGAAATGCCATTGAGCCGATCGACTTCTACATAGAAGTAAGATCATGGGGCATTGGCAAAGGCATCGTTGCGCTCTTTGCACTAGGGCGCATCCACCAGGACTACCGCGAGGATCTCAGGAAGACTAACTACGTCACGTACGCGCGCCGCGACCCAGATGGAGATGTGGTGCGCACCAGGGAGGACGACACCATCACCTCACACATTGAGGACCTGGAGGAGCTCATCACCAGGATGAAGGAAGAGATGGACGACTACCTCGTCACCACCCACAACCTGACTACCCGCAAGGTCGAGCTGGAAGAAGAGCTTCAGAACGCCCACGCAGAGCATGAGGCGGAGCTCGATGCGCTGCAGGATAAGCTTGACGACTTGAAGCTCCAGCTGGAGGAAGCTAAGGAAGAGCTTGATAATGGGGAGAATCTCCAAGAGGATCACTCATATGGCGACTACGTCAGTCAGGACAAAGACTATGAGGACAACGATGAGGAGATACAGAGTGATGCCGCTGGAGCCGACATCAACATGATAGATCTCTCTTCCGATGAGGAGTAGATTTAGACCACCATGAGAGGATTAGGATATCGTATTCGTTTAGTATTTGATTGATTTATTTGTGGGACCTTGTCAAATCTTGTGACATGGCTCACCTTAGATTGTTTCGTGTGAACTCTTTGATTGAAATGAATTGGTGTGATTTGGACTTTTATTGCCATCATTTGCATATGGGTAGTGTTTCTCCCTTAGGCCTAATTCTATCTATACCCCATCTATGCTGACCCAACAGATGCAACCAAGGTGCGACCCTTCCGGGAGTCGCTCAAGGAATGATATCCTACCCGCCTTGGAACAATTGCTTCAGACCCAGAACCAGATGATACAGTTGTCGATGCAGAATATGGCCCAGAACAACAACAACAACAACCCGCCTCCATCTCCACCTCCACCTCCACCACAAATTGACAACCTTACCCATTTTCTGAGGCTGAATCCTCCAATCTTCACAAGCAGCTCGGAGCCGATTGTCGTAGATGACTGGCTTCGCAACATGGGCAGGAAGCTAGCCACAGCAGGATGCACTGATCAGGAAAAGGTGCGGTTTGCCTCTCACCAACTAGATGGACCAGCAGCTTCGTGGTGGGAGAACTACACCGCCACGTACCCCATGGAGAATGTGACTTGAGCTCAGTTCCAGCAAGCGTTCCACACTGCTCATGTTTCAGCGGGCGCTATGGCTCTCAAGAAGAGGGAGTTCCGCCACTTACGCCAAGGAGGTCGCTCAGTGTTTGAGTATGTTGATGACTTCAGCAAGTTGTCCCGTTACGCCCCAGGTGATGTGGCAACCGATGTAGGGCAAGAGAAGTTTCTGGAGGGACTAAATGATGAGCTGGGAATTCAGTTGATGGTAGCGACTTTTGATAACTATCAAGAGTTGGTGGACAAGGCGATCACTCTAGAGGGCAAGCATCAGCAGATGGAAAATCGCAAGAGGAAATATGGTCAAGGCAAGTTTCAGTCTGGAGCTCAGCAGAAGCCTCGCTCTGCCCCTTTCTCAGGATATACTGGTACAGGACAAGTAAGTTTGGAGGGCACAACCATCATAACCATGGTGGTCATTCTCAGCATGGAGGCAATGGACACAACCACAATGGCCATAAGAATGGCAATGGGAATGGAGGAAACGGCAATCATCATCACCCTACCCCTGCTACACTAGTGAGGAAGGATCTGACTCACATCACCTGCTTCAAGTGCAAGAAGATAGGGCACTACTCCAATGAGTGTCCCGAGCTACAGAATGGGAATGGCAATGGAAGTTCTGGAGGCAAGAAGCCCAATCCTTTCACAAAGGGGCATGTGAATCATGTCAATGTGGAAGAAGTCTATGAACAACCTGATGCGTTGATTGGTAAGTTCTTGGTTATTTCATTCCCAGCACTTATTCTTTTTGACACTGGTGCGTCGCATTCATTCATATCGAGGGGATTTGTGGATAAACATAAGCTGCCTACCGTAGCTCTTAAGTCACCTATTTTAGTGAGTTCCCCAGGAGCAGAGTCTATGACTAATCAGGCATGTTTTCAGTTGCCTTTGAATATAGGGGGGCATGTTTTTCCCACAGATATGATCGTACTTGAGTCACAAGGGTTGGATGTAATCCTAGGTATGGATTGGATGTCCAAGTATCAGGGAAGCATTGATTGTGCCAGTAGGTCAATTCTTCTCACCACTCCAGAGAAGAAGAGGATCAAGTATGTATCGAGGCTTAAGCCTAAGAAGACTCAAGTGAACTCTCTTACGGGAGTTGTCTAGGAGGAAGTACCAGTGGTGAAGGATTATCCCGATGTATTTCCAAAGGAGTTACCCGGTATGCCACCGGATAGGGAGATTGAGTTTCTCATTGAGTTGCTGCCAGGCACCGGACCTATCTCCAAGAGGCCATACCGGATGCCCGCTAATGATCTAGCAGAAGTCAAGAAGCAGATTGAGGAGTTACTAGAGAAGAGGTATATTCGCCCGAGTTCATCACCTTGGGGAGCCCCAGTACTCTTAGTGGAGAAGAAGGATGGAACCTTGAGGATGTGTGTGGATTATCGCTCTTTGAATGAGGTGACCATCAAGAACAAGTATCTGCTGCCGATCATCAATGACTTGTTCGACCAGCTAGAAGGAGCTAGTGTTTTCTCCAAGATTGACCTTCGATCAGGTTATCATCAGTTGAAGATCCGTGCGAAGGATATACCTAAGTGATGAGGACATCCCTACTAATGTTACACCCATCCCGACTGCTATACATACAGGACCAATTACTAGAGCTCGCGCACGTCAATTGAATTACCAGGTACTTTCGTTTCTTGGAAATCCTTCTAATATTCATGAACATATGATGCTGCCTAAATTAGATACTTTTGTTTTACTTATGAATGAAGGACCTATCATGGATAAGAAGGATGACCATTGGAGCGGGATCAAGCATGGAGGAGAAGGTGCGCGCGCGGGGAAGAACAATGGAGCTTCCAGTGATGATTTTCGCACATTGAAGCCACCATAATGGGAGTGGGAAGCTTTGGACGAAATATGCATGATGCCACTTTATAAAATTCGTCCATAGGCTAATATAGGTGTTGCGCCACCTTAATTTTGGGCCAGGCCCATGTAATTTCGAAATACCATATTATAGGCTGTTTTTAGAGTCCGTATGTATGGGGAAACTGACTTAGGGTCGGTTTCGGACCCCTCCTCCAAGGGGCCACGAAATTCCCTTCTATTCCCCCATATATACAGCCCTTAGGGCTTCGTTTTAGGTTTGGGTTTTGTTTAGATTACAAGTTCGCCATAGCAGCAACTTCGCGTTCTTCGTTTGTGTTCCACGACCAGACAAAGGCGTCACAGAACCCCACTTCGTCAATAAAGCTTTCCTCTTATATTCGCAATATCCAGATTGCAATCTTAGTTTCTTGCTTGTTCTTCGTTTGCATGCAGGAAATAGACCCTCGTGGTCAGGTTGATCGTGCTCCGGCGTGGTCAATAACCTCTCAGAGTTGGTTTAGCGATTGCTAAGGCGCGACGTCTCACACGTTCGTAGTCGGATCGTCAAAGTCTACTCCACCAAAAACGATAGCCACCATCTCATCGAAAGACAGGGACAACTTCGCCTCTATCAAGTGGTATCAGATTTCCAGGTTTCTCGGTGAGATTTTACCAGTGTTCGTAGTTTAGATCGCATCTGTTCTTCATACCTTTAGTCCACGAAAAAGCCACAAAAAAATTAGGGTTAGATCATCATATCCGAACCAATCTGTGCCTTTGCATAGTCTTTTTAGTATTTTGCTTTGTTGAATTTGCGGTTACATCGTCGTGTCGAGTTGCTGGTCTTAGTGCCTAGTTCTTTAGAGTTTCGAGTTCTATTCACAAGTTGTCACGCCGCCAACGCATCGTCTTCATAGTCGCCATATACCACCACCATCATCCCCGCTGCCAGTTATCCATTGGTGTCCATATATACCACCACCAATCCGAGTCCAGCTCGTTTTAAATTTAGTTTCGAGATCTTTTTGATTTCGGATTCGCGTTTTGCTACCTGTGTAGGAGTCTGGCACGCTTTGCAAAGCACGTTTTGGCCCAAAAAAATTTCGGCCGAAAATATTTTTTCCCTATCTTGATTTTAGTTTCTCCGGAGCGTTTTGAGACACTTGCTATCATAGTGAGTTTTGTCAAAAAAATTTGGTCGTCGCAGCCCCCGCATCGCTCCAGAAAAAAAAATCAATTTTTTTTTCGTGTCTATCCTGCTTATACGACTTGGGAAGGGTTTTGAGACACTCGCAATTATAGTGTTTTTCTGAGCAAAAAAAAAAAAAGAGGCGCAAAAAAAAAAACGAAAAAAAAACAGAGTGTGCTCTTCCCTTGATTACGTGTATCGTCGTGCTTTTGTTGGTGTTTTAGGCTCGCGTCTCTAGCACGGTCTAGCCTAGGACCAGCACAGTACCGTCGTTGAGCGTTTATTCAACCTTGCATCTCTGAATTGATTATTGCTGACCTTTTTTGCTACCATATTATAAGCCATCCCAGCTCCACATACTTCTACGCCGTGTGCTTGACACCACCTGGCAATCGCTCTATCCAAGCTTTGAGAGTTTTGGCTACAACGGTTGCCGATCACCGCCTGCTACTGGGTAAGAACTGGTAAGAAATTGAGATTCGCTTAAAGGATTTGTGCCACACCACCACCACCACCACGTCCCAGTAGTCTGTAGGTTTCATATTGTGTGTTTCCTATTTCTGCTAACCATGCCAGGATCACACGATGACGAGATCAACTGGGAGAGCATGACCAACAAAGCGCTCTATGATAAATTTCAGCAAATGATGGCTGAGCAGGTACAAGACTTCGTGAACAACTTTGGAGTGGCCATGGAGAAGCTAGATGGTTTGGAGAAGACATTCGACACCAAGATGGACGCCAAGTTCAATGAGGTGCTTGCCCGTCTACCTCCACCAGCGGCAGCTCCTCTTCCTTTTGAACGACGAGCGCGACGTGTGCCTCTCGGCCACGCCCAACATCCTGGTACTGTTGATACTGCTGCTACTTCGGTGGCTCGTGCGGCTACTGTCGTTGAGCAGGTTGAAGATTATGATGGTGATTTCGATGATGAGGGAGAGGTTGCTCCAGATCCGCCCCAGGGGCAACCACCACCATACGCACCAGGTCGACCACATGGCTACAACCGTAACGGTAGGGCTGCACCACCCCCGCAGGTACGGGATCATGACCATCTCCCTAAACTTAAATTGAATATTCCGACGTTTGAGGGTAGATATGTTCCTGATATATATCTTACATGGGAGTTAGAAACAGAACAACGTTTTACATGCTTACAATTTCCCGAGGATAGACGTGTTGCCGCTGCTGTTTGTTCATTCACTAGTTTTGCTTGTGTTTGGTGGTCAGAACATTGTAGAATACACCATGCTAATATTCCAACTACTTGGGCTGCTTTGAAAACTGCTATGCGTAATCGTTGGGTGCCACCTTATTATCAATGTGAGTTGCTTCAAAATTTGCAGCGTTTAAGACAAGGAAAAAATTCTGTAGAAGAATATTATCAGGAATTACAAACTGGTATGATTAGATGTGGTATTGTTGAGGAGAATGAAGCTATGCTTGCACGTTTTATGGGTGGATTGAATAGAGAGATTCAGACTATTCTGGAGTATAAGGAGTATAACACTATCACTCGTTTATTTCATCTTGCTTGCAAAGCTGAACGTGAAGTGCAGGATCGACAGGCAATGGCGAGAACTACTTTTTCTGCAGGTCGCACTTCATCATGGACGCCACGTACCTCCTCTACTTCCACACGTCCTGCTGCAACACCACCTACTTCAACCTCCAACTCCAACCGCGATACCAGGAAACAGGCTCCTCCTCCACCCTCTACCAAGAGCACACCTTCTGGGCCTGCACCGAGCTCTTCTTCATCTATTGCATCCACAGGGCAAACACATGAGGTTATATGCCGTCGTTGCAAGGGTGGAGGTCACTTTGCGAGAGAATGCCCTTCCAAGCGTGTCATGATTGTTACTGAGGATGGTGGATATGCGTCTGCTAGTGATTATGATGAGGAGACTTTGGCTCTCATTGCAAGTGAAGAACACAATGGCGACGATGCAGAACCAGAAACACACTACATGGCTGCTGATTACGCTGACAGGTATGAAAGTTTAGTTGCTCAACGTGTTCTCGGTGTGCAGGTTACACAGGCTGAGCAAAATCAGAGGCACAACTTGTTCCACACAAAGGGAGTTGTGAAGGAGCGTTCTATTCGCATCATCATCGATGGAGGGAGTTGCAATAACTTGGCTAGCATGGAGATGGTGGAGAAGCTGTCTCTAACCACCAGACCACATCCTCATCCTTATTACATCCAATGGTTCAACAATAGTGGCAAGGTTAAGGTAACACGTACTGTTCGTGTGCATTTTAGCATTGCTACATATTCTGATTATGTGGATTGTGATGTGGTACCCATGCAAGCATGTTCTGTTTTACTTGGTAGACCATGGCAGTTTGATAAAAATTCTGTACACCATGGTAGGACAAATCAGTATACTCTTGTTCATAAGGATCATAATATCACGTTGCTTCCTATGTCTCCCGAACATATTATGAAAGATGACATTGCTAGAGCTAGTAAAGCAAAACAGGAGAAAAATAAGAGTGAAAATCAGATTGTAGCACAGGAATTTGAGCAACACCATAAGCATAATAAACCATCATCTACTGTTGCATCCGAAATAAAATTGCAGAGTGGATGTTTACTTGCTACTAAATCTGATATTAATGATTTGGATGTTGCTACATCTGTTTGCTATGCTTTTGTATGCAAAGAGGTATTATTTTCATTCGAGGACATGCCTCCCTCTTTGCCTCCTGCTGTCATTAACATTTTGCAGGAGTTCGCTGACGTCTTTCCACAAGACGTGCCACCGGGATTACCGCCTATTCGTGGGATTGAGCATCAGATTGACTTAATTCCCGGTGCATCCCTACCCAACCGTGCGCCCTACCGTACCAATCCAGAGGAGACAAAGGAGATTATGCGTCAAGTACAAGAGCTGCTTGACAAAGGTTATATACGTGAATCCCTTAGTCCTTGTGCTGTTCCTATTATTCTAGTGCCTAAAAAGGATGGTACATCGCGCATGTGTGTGGATTGTAGAGGCATTAATAATATTACTATTCGTTATCGTCATCCTATTCCTAGACTAGATGATATGCTTGATGAATTAAGTGGCTCTACAATTTTCTCCAAAGTTGATTTGCGTAGTGGATACCATCAAATTCGTATGAAATTGGGAGATGAATGGAAAACAGCATTTAAAACTAAGTTTGGATTATATGAGTGGCTAGTCATGCCTTTTGGGTTAACTAATGCACCTAGCACTTTCATGAGATTAATGAACGAGGTTTTACGTGCTTTCATTGGACGATTTGTGGTAGTCTATTTTGATGATATATTGATTTTTAGTAGATCTTTGGAGGAACATTTGGAACATTTACGTGCTGTTTTTACTGCGCTCCGTGATGCCCGTTTGTTTGGTAACCTTGGGAAGTGCACCTTTTGCACCGACCGAGTATCTTTTCTTGGCTATGTTGTTACTCCACAGGGAATTGAAGTTGATAAAGCCAAGATTGCAGCTATTGAGAGTTGGCCGCAGCCCAAAACGGTCACACAAGTAAGGAGTTTTCTTGGCCTCGCTGGTTTCTATAGGCGTTTTGTCAGAGATTTCAGCACCATTGCTGCGCCTCTCAATGAGCTTACAAAGAAGGACGTGCCTTTTTCTTGGGGTACCGCACAGGAAGAAGCCTTCACGGTCTTGAAAGATAAGTTAACACATGCTCCTTTACTCCAACTTCCTGATTTTAATAAGACTTTCGAGCTTGAATGTGATGCTAGTGGTATTGGGTTAGGAGGTGTGTTATTACAAGATGGTAAACCTGTTGCGTACTTTTCTGAAAAATTAAGTGGGCCTAGTCTGAATTATTCTACTTATGATAAGGAATTATATGCTCTTGTTCGGACTTTGGAAACATGGCAACATTATTTATGGCCCAAAGAATTTGTTATACATTCTGATCATGAATCTTTGAAACATATTAAAAGTCAAGCAAAACTGAACCGTAGACATGCTAAATGGGTTGAATTCATTGAGACTTTCCCTTATGTCATTAAACACAAGAAGGGTAAAGACAATGTTATTGCTGATGCTTTGTCTCGTCGTTATACTATGCTTTCACAACTTGACTTTAAAATATTTGGTTTGGAGACCATCAAAGATCAATATGTGCATGATGCTGAATTTAGAGACGTGTTGCAGAATTGTAAAGAAGGGAGAACATGGAACAAGTTCGTTATTAATGATGGATTTGTGTTCCGTGCTAACAAGCTATGCATTCCAGCTAGCTCCATTCGTCTTTTGTTGTTACAGGAGGCGCACGGAGGAGAATTAATGGGACACTTTGGCGTGAAGAAGACGGAGGACGTACTTTCTACACAGTTCTTTTGGCCAAAGATGAGACGGGATGTTGAGCGTTTTGTTGCTCGCTGCACTACATGTCAAAAAGCTAAGTCACGACTCAATGCTCATGGTTTATATATGCCTTTGCCTGTACCTAGTGTTCCTTGGGAGGATATATCTATGGACTTTGTTTTAGGTTTACCTCGAACAAAGAAGGGGAGGGATAGCATATTTGTTGTCGTGGATAGATTTTCCAAAATGGCACACTTTATACCATGTAATAAAAGTGATGATGCTGCTCATGTTGCTGATTTGTTCTTTCGTGAAATTATTCGATTGCATGGTGTACCAAATACAATTGTTTCAGATCGTGATGCTAAATTTCTTAGCCATTTTTGGAGATGTTTATGGGCTAAGTTGGGGACTAAACTACTTTTTAGTACTACATGTCATCCCCAAACTGATGGACAAACTGAAGTAGTCAATAGATCATTGTCTACTATGCTTAGGGCTGTTTTGAAGAATAACCTGAAAATGTGGGAAGAATGCTTGCCTCATATTGAATTTGCTTATAATCGTTCGCTACATTCTACCACTAAGATGTGCCCTTTTCAAGTTGTGTATGGTTTCTTACCTCGTGCACCTATTGATTTGTTGCCTCTTCCATCTTCGGAGAAGGTTAATTTTGATGCTAAAGAACGTGCTGAATTGATATTAAAGATGCATGAGTTAACGAAGGAAAACATTGAGTGTATGAATGCTAAATACAAACTTGCTGGAGATAAGGGTAGAAAACATGTTGTCTTTGCACCTGGTGATCTTGTTTGGTTACATTTGCGTAAGGATAGATTTCCTGATTTGCGCAAGTCAAAGCTAATGCCCCGTGCTGATGGTCCTTTTAAGGTGTTAGAGAAAATAAATGATAATGCATATAAACTTGAGCTGCCTGCAGAGTTTGGGGTTAGCCCCACTTTTAACATTGCAGATTTGAAGCCTTATTTGGGTGAGGAAGATGAGCTTCTGTCGAGGACGACTTCAGTTCAAGAAGGGGAGGATGATGAGGACATCCCTACTAATGTTACACCCATCCCGACTGCTATACATACAGGACCAATTACTAGAGCTCGCGCACGTCAATTGAATTACCAGGTACTTTCGTTTCTTGGAAATCCTTCTAATATTCATGAACATATGATGCTGCCTAAATTAGATACTTTTGTTTTACTTATGAATGAAGGACCTATCATGGATAAGAAGGATGACCATTGGAGCGGGATCAAGCATGGAGGAGAAGGTGCGCGCGCGGGGAAGAACAATGGAGCTTCCAGTGATGATTTTCGCACATTGAAGCCACCATAATGGGAGTGGGAAGCTTTGGACGAAATATGCATGATGCCACTTTATAAAATTCGTCCATAGGCTAATATAGGTGTTGCGCCACCTTAATTTTGGGCCAGGCCCATGTAATTTCGAAATACCATATTATAGGCTGTTTTTAGAGTCCTATGTATGGGGAAACTGACTTAGGGTCGGTTTCGGACCCCTCCTCCAAGGGGCCACGAAATTCCCTTCTATTCCCCCATATATACAGCCCTTAGGGCTTCGTTTTAGGTTTGGGTTTTGTTTAGATTACAAGTTCGCCATAGCAGCAACTTCGCGTTCTTCGTTTGTGTTCCACGACCAGACAAAGGCGTCACAGAACCCCACTTCATCAATAAAGCTTTCCTCTTATATTCGCAATATCCAGATTGCAATCTTAGTTTCTTGCTTGTTCTTCGTTTGCATGCAGGAAATAGACCCTCGTGGTCAGGTTGATCGTGCTCCGGCGTGGTCAATAACCTCTCAGAGTTGGTTTAGCGATTGCTAAGGCGCGACGTCTCACACGTTCGTAGTCGGATCGTCAAAGTCTACTCCACCAAAAACGATAGCCACCATCTCATCGAAAGACAGGGACAACTTCGCCTCTATCACTAAGACAACTTTTACCACGAGGTATGGGCTTTATGAGTATACGGTCATGTCTTTTGGTTTGACTAATGCCCCTGCCTATTTTATGAGCATGATGAACAAGGTATTCATGGAGTATTTGGATAAGTTTGTCGTGGTATTCATTGATGATATATTGGTTTTCTCCAAGAATGAGGAGGAGCACGCTGAAAATCCGCGCTTAGTTCTAGAGAAGCTCGGAGAACACCAACTTCATGCCAAGTTCAACAAGTGTGAGTTTGGGTTGAAGGAAGTCGGATTTCTCGAACATGTTGTGTCAGGAAAAGGAATTGCCGTGGACCCTTCCAAGGTAGAAGCAGTCACAGAATGGAAGGCACCGACCTCAGTTAGCGAGATCCGTAGTTTCCTTGGACTTGTAGGATATTATCGGAGGTTCATTGAGAATTTCTCCAAGATTGCAAAGCCCATGACGGAGTTGTTGAAGAAGGACACCAAGTATATTTGGACTGAGGAATGTGAAGCCAGTTTCCAAGAGTTGAAGAAGCGTTTGGTTACAGCTCCAGTGCTAATTCTGTTGAACATACACAAGGATTTCAGGTGCACTGCGACGCTTCACGCCAAGGACTTGGAGGCGTGCTTATGCAAGGAGGAAAGGTTGTAGCTTATGCTTCACGTCAGCTTTGACCTCATGAGTTGAACTATGCCACACATGATCTGGAATTAGCAGCCAATGTGATGTTTACACCGATCACAAGAGTTTGAAGTACATCTTCACACAGAAAGAGTTGAACCTTAGGCAAAGGAGATGGTTGGAGCTCATCAAGGATTATGACATGAGTTTGCATTATCATCCAGGAAATGCCAACGTCGTGGCAGATGCGTTGAGCCATAAGAGCTATGTCAACACTCTTGTCGCAGGAGGATTACCTCAGGAGTTGTGTGATGAACTTAGAGATCTCGAGTTGGAAATAGTTCCAAGAGGCTATGTTGCCGCACTCGAAGTGCAGTCCACCTTGTTGGGAAAGATCAGAGAAGCTCAGAAGTTGGATCAAAGTATTGCTGAGATAAAGGAGAGGATTAACAAAGGAAAGACAGAAGGATTCCGTGAGGATGAGCATGGAACCGTATGGTTTGAGCAGCGTATTTGTGTGCCCAATGATCCAGAGATTAGGAAGTTGATTCTTCAGGAGGCTCATGATTCGCCTTACTCGATACATCCGAGAAACACCAAGATGTATTTGGACTTGAAGGAAAGTTTTTGGTGGACCGGTATGAAGAGGGAAATTGCTGAGTGTATGTGATGTATGTCAGACGGTAAAGGCAGAGCATCAGAAACCAGCAGGTTTACTTCAGCCATTGCCGATACCTGATTGGAAATGGGATAAACTTGGCATGGATTTCATCACGGGATTACCCTAGACCCGTTCGGGTTATGAGTCCATTTGGGTAATAGTTGATCGCTTGACCAAGGTTGCTCACTTCATTCCTGTGAAGACTACCTATACAAGTGCTAAGCTAGCGAAGATATATATGACCAGGATTGTATGTCTGCATGGAGTTCTGAGGACCATTGTATTAGATAGAGGAACATAGTTTACTTCAAAGTTTTGGCATCAGCTAAACGAAACTTTGGGTACCAGGCTAGAGTTCAGTACAGCCTTCCATCCACACACAGATGGGCAGATAGAGAGGGTTAATCAGATTCTGGAGGACATGTTGAGAACTTGTGCGCTAGACTACGGGTCTAGTTGGGATGATAACTTACCTTATGCAGAGTTCTCATACAACAACAGCTATCAAGCCAGTTTGCAGATGGCCCCTTTTGAAGCATTGTATGGGAGGAAGTGCAGAACACCGTTGATGTGGGATGGAGTTGGTGATCACAAATTGTTTGGATCGGACTTGATTCGAGATTCTGAAGAGAAGGTCAAGTTGATCCGTGATAGACTCAAGATAGCTCAGTCTAGACAGAAGAGTTATGCCAACGCTAAGCGCAAGGAAGTGATTTACGAAGTGGGAGATAGAGCATATCTGCGAGTGTCTCCACTTCGAGGTATTAAGAGGTTTGGAGTCAAAGGAAAGTTAGCACCACGATTCGTGGGGCCATATCGAGTTCTGGAACGCAGAGGGGAAGTCGCATACAAGTTGGAACTACCAGAGGGTTTGTCAGGAGTTCATGATGTGTTTCATGTTTCCCAAATGAAGAAGTGTCATGCAGAGATGGCAGACATTCCTTTGAGAGACACAGTGCCTCTAGAAGCAATTCAGTTGGATAACGACCTACCTTATGAGGAGAAGCCTATTAAGATTCTTGACACTGCCGAGAGGATCACTCGTACCAAGGTCATCAAATTCTGCAAGGTTCAGTGGAGTCACCACACCAAGGAGGAAGCTACTTGGGAACGAGAAGATCTTAAGCATGACCATCCACACCTTTTTGCTAGCCAACCCGAATCTTGAGGACGAGATTCATCTTAAGGGGGGTAGGTTTGTAACATCCCAAATTTTCAATTTGGAATGTTTTACAATTATTAGCTAATCATCTATGCATTATGATTGAAATGAATGTGGCAAATATATTTAATCTTCTTTATTTGACTTGGCATTGGAGTTTACTCAATTACCTGACAAAATACTTTGAAAAATAGTATGAGAGGGGGTAACATGATACCCCAAAGGTCAGAAGAAAATAGTGCCAATTTATTTGAAAGTCAAATTTGGTTCCATTTTGGATTTTCTTTAAATAATGTTTTCATAAAGTTTTTATTTTGACTCTAAAGAAATGTTCACGCTGTAGGATTTATTTTTCTGATTGTTTTGGTATATAATACCCTATATTTTTGTTTTTTTGCTCAGATCTAAAAAGGAGAGGTAAAAAAAAGAGAAACACACACACACGCTGGCCAGGCCAGGCCCAGCCAGCAGCCCCGGCCACCACAGCCCAATCCACGCTAGGGCTAGCTAGCGTGCGTGCCAGGAGCGGGCGCTCTTCCTGGCACCGCCAGGAGCTTTCGCTCTCTCTCCCTCCTCTCTCACGTAACTTCCAGGTGGGGCCCTACCCGGGTCGTCCCCATCCTCTCGCCTGGAGCGCTCGGATAGAGCAGCGCAGGCGCTCCCGCAACAACCGGCCGAGGCTCTTGGGATAACACTTATCCCGCGACCCAGCCCTCCTAGTTGCGCCTAGAAAAGCCCCCCGATGTCCTCTCTCCATTCAGCCAACCCGCTCCTCCTCTCGCCGCTCGTAGCCACCGCCCCGTCAGTTTGCATCTCGCCAGAGCAGGAGCTTTCCGACAAGGATTCCGACGCTGGTGAGCCGCCATGACCCTTCCCTCCTTGAGAATTCGGACCCCCTAGTCCACCCGCATCTCCCTGACATCTTCGTTACCCCTAGGACGCACCGGAGATGCCGCCCGTTGTCGCCAGAGTTCGCCGGAGACCGGAGCTCGCCCCGCTCCCTACGGTCATCACCGTCGGGTGCCATCACCACCGCCCGGAGGCCCTCGTCGAGCTGCATCCGCCGGACAACCTCGCCCGCGCTAGAGATCGCCGGAGCCGCCGCCTCGTCACCTCAGTTTTAGTTTTATTCTTTTAGTTTTTTTTATTTAGACCGAACCGGTACGCGGTTAACCGCGTTTTAATATAAACCATGCGGTCTATTTAAACTGAACGTCGGTGTTTTTTTAGTTAGCCGAACCGGGGATTTGCTTAGTTTGCGAACGTTCGTCGTGTAGCAGCCGCAGCGAACATAGTCAACCAATCAGAGCCATTCACTTCGCGCTCTAGTCGTGAACGTCCACACTTTAGAGTTTTCAGAAAATGTTTTATAGCAGTTTTTTTCCAGATTTTATTCAAAACTTCAAACGGCCTTAACTTTTTAACTGTAGGTCGAAACGAGATGAAACAAGAGGCTAATTTTTTGTCTCAAATAGCCCTAACCAAAAAAACCATAGTTGCAGGTTTTTGCAAGTTCAAATTTGAAATTATTTCAGATTTGAATTTAAATTTCATTAGGCCATATCTTTCAAAGGTATACCCGTTTGAAGTGATTCTTTTTGCACCACGTCACACAAACTAAATCCTTTGCCATGACATTTTGCCAGTATATATTCTACACCATTATTTTCTGTTCACCATAATTTTACTAGAATGCCTTATAGGGACACTAGGGCACATCACAAATTTTTGAACACTATTCATACTTTGAAAGATTTTCATGCTAATGACTTGTGTTGTCTTTTTATTTGGCTTTTGCAAATATTTTGTTGCATGTCTTTGAATTGTATGAATGCATGTTTATGTGTATTTTTATTTACTTTGCTATAGATTGTCCGGAGTGCAAAGCATAGTACTATCATTCGCTAGAACTTCACTCCCAGCACGAAGGCAAGTTACATTTTGATCATGTCAGTTTTACCTATGTTTTATTTTTGCACTTAGTCCTTTGATGTAGGAGTGCATGATAGGAATTTATACTTGTTGGATTTACTATCACTGAGTAGTTCATTTGAGGTAGGTCTGAACCATGCAAACTTTGTCGCCACCGTGTTATGTTACAATGCCTCGCCAAAGTAGACGTGGATTGGGGAGTGCTATCACTTTGAGATGTGAGTGGCAAAATTGTAACTAGGACCAACTTTAATGAACTACCTGGGTGGAAACTGGTTTGTATGGTGGCGAAGTACAGTGGGAGCATTCATGGGAATCCATGGGAGTGCACACTAGTGGTCCGTCCACCCAGGCTCAAAGGGATCAACCTTGTTTTCATGTCTATAAGCTTCCGTGTGCAGCCGCAAGCCAATATGGGCTCTGGCTTAGTTGATTAGATGGTGTGACCTCTTCCAGGATAGGCTAGCAGATGTAGATGATGTAGGTGTACCGGTCTATCCGTGGGTTAGGGGAAATGCTGTTGAAAGACTATGTCTCGATCTTCCGATCAAGGATGTGGTCGAGTCTTGTGGGGAAAAGTGCACAACCTCTACAGAGTTAAAATCTAATCGATTAGCCGTGTCCCTGATCATGGACAACTTGAGCTTTTAGTAGTGGAAATGTAGGGAGATCTCATCACTCTTAACTAATCAATTGGGTGTAAATTTTTGGAATGGTTGAGATGGGCATCATCTCAGATTTATGATATTTGTAGAAGTAGAGCAAATCAATTCTGATAGGGAAAAACTAGCTTTATGCAAAACTAAACTTAGAGCTTTCCACCAGCCAAATTGCATGTACTATGTAGGCTCATTACACTTTATGATGTGACTTGCCAGTACATTCCATGTACTGACCTACACGGCTGCAACTTATCATGTTGCAGATTTATCTAATGACGAATAAGGTGCGATAGGTTGTCGTTCTGCACTCTGCTTGCTCGTGGAGTTGATGGACTCGTTACACTTTATGCTTCCGCATGTTTTTTGTTTACTTGGCCTTAGGCCACCTTATTGTAATAACTACTCTTTGAGGATTCTCGATGTAATAAATGTGTGATTGAACTCTGTTGTAAATCCTCAAGTACCGTGTGCGTCAGCATACCGATCCAGGGATGACACTTAAGCACAGAGACTCTGATCCCTTGAGATCGGGTCGCTACATTGGCATCGCCGCCGTTCGCAAGGAGCGGGTCATCGCCGGCTCCTTCCTCTTTGTCATCGCCGCGTCCCCGACCCCTCCGTCGTCTTCGTTTTGAGCGGCTCGTCGTCGCCTTCCCCTAGGTGAGTTGTCGCGTCTTCCCCTCCTGTTGCCGTTGCTAGCGTTATCGTCGTAGCTGTTCGCCGCCGCCGTCCGCAAGGCAGAGCCTTGAGGGCTGCCTCCGTCCTCCTCGTCGCAAGGCTAGCAGAGGATTGGAACCCCGTAGCTCCCCACGTGCCTTGCGTCCCTGCTGTCGCCCCGCTGGTGCCGTAGTTCGCCGGAATTGCGCCGTCGTTGCTTTGTCGCCGCTGTCATGCAGAGATTCAGTTTCGTCAGTAACATATGTGTGTGTGTACTAGTGCAGTATTGCCCCTCCTCTGTTAACGTTTCGAGCCGTAGCGCAGTGGTTGCGCTAGGGGGAGATGACCCTGAGGTCATGGGTTCGAGCCTGACTCCTCCCCCCTTTTTGTTTTGTTTTTCTTTTGTTTTTTCTTTTCTTTTGCTTTCTTCCTTGCTATAGGATGTATGTATGTATGTATGTATGTATGTATGTATGTATGTATGTATGTATGTATGTGTAGGGTTTGATTTAATTTCTGTAGTGTGTGTGTGCTTGGTGCATACACATAGGTATGTGAGATATATATGTGTGTATGTGAGTTTGCTTGTATGTATTTATGCATATGTGTGTGTAGTGAGTGTATGTGCCTAGTGCACTTGTGCATGTGAGGTGTATGTGCCATATGCTCATGCATATATGGTGCATGTGTGGTTGAACATTCCCCCATCATGGGTGGTATGTTCATGGGGGTGTGTGTGCTCATATGCCTTGGGCATATATAGAGCATGTCTGGTATGCCTTTGGGGTGTGTGTGAGTAGAGTGTATGTGGGTGTGTGGGGACTAGTGGGTTTCCCCACTTGACATACCCCTTTGTTATAGATATGCATGTTTGTGATTTGTTAGCTCATTTCCATCTCTAACTAAGTTGCCAAATCTTGTTATGATCATAATTGCCTATGTCCATTTAGAGTAATCTCTCACTTATAAGAGTAGGTGTCATTTTGCTAGTTTAGATTGTGCCTTGTTGATTCACATGAACATATTAGTATGACCCATGCTTTTGGGGTAGAAAGAGCCAATGAATCCATTGGTGCTTTCAGATTTCACTTTTGGGCAAGTTTATAAAACTGTCATTCTTAGTTGTGATGCTACTTTGTCATTTTTGCATGATTTAATCCTTGCTTGCTTTGGGGCATGTGCCAACTAGGAGGTGCTTGTGTTTTATATCTATTGTGCCATGTTATTTTTGTTTAACATGAGAATCAATCATATAAGTGGGAAACATGTTGCTAAGTAGCTAACTTGATGTTTCTGTTTTCAACATGCTAAATATTTCAAAGTCTGAGAATCTACTGTTATTTTTATGCCATGTAGAGTGGTTGACAACTTGTAATCTGTCGAGTATTTGCTCATTCTCAGTGCTAGTGTTTTGGAGCAGATATTGTGTACTACCATCCTGTTAATTTTCATGCCAAGAGGTGCTCTGTAACATGTTTAACTTCTGCTGTCAACTTGCTACTTTATTAACTCAGATTCCAGAAAACTTTTATTTTCTCCTAGAGTCCCAGAAAACTGTTTCATCATGTCAACTTGATAGCTTCATGCTTATTGATTTGTGCCTCCTTTGCAGATTGTGTAGTTGGATAAGTTGATGTATATGTTATGTAGTTTCTGTAAATATCTTGTTTGTGGCTGTAGGATCCCTGTAGCTCAAGTTGTGGGCTGCGTAAGTTGCTATGTTGCTGTTTTGTGGCAGATTGCTTGTTTTAGTGTTTTATTACTTGTGGGAGCTATACTCCATGGAATCGATTGATCTTTGAGTCTATTGTGGTTGGTTTTTCATTTCCTAACTAGTGGCTACCTTGGAATGCCAAGAATTAGCCCATGGCTTGGTTGTCTTGTGTTTTTGCCTTCGTACCTTGTCGTGAGCGTATCGTGAGAACCGTAATTCCATTTCTTACGTTCCTTATATGCATTTCTATCGATTTTGCATGATGCATCCATATTTTCCATGTTCATGCATGTTTAAATAACTTAACATGAGGTTCTGTCCAGATTCATTAATAAACAAACTTTGCATGTGAAACATGACTAGTTTTGGATTGCCATGTTAATTCTTATTAAATGAATCATGCATCATCTTGGTTGTGCATTGAACCTTGGTTGGATGTTTATTGTTTCTGTTTCTCTTGGGTAGATGCGAGTGTTGATACTGAGTACGAGGACCCAGGAGAGTACCACTACGAGGATCCCGCTACTTGTTCCGCTGAAGAACCAACAGGCAAGATGATCAGACCCGGATCCCGATACTATTTTTGCTTGCTAGAATCTCGCTCTTATCGTTACAATTGCGCTACCTACCACTTGATATCAGCCTCCTAATTGCCATGACAGCCTCTAACCCTCCACATCCTAGCAAACCTTTGATTGGCTAAGTTACCGCTGCTCAGCCCCTCTTATAGCGTTCTTAGTTGCAGGTGCAGGTTGTTCCATGTGATAACATGGATTTGGATATCACAATATTTATCTGTTATCTAATTTAATGCACATATATATATATATATCTTGGTATTGGTGGAAGACTTGGCCTTTTGCTAAGTGTTTTGTTCCGCTGTTACCGCCATAGATTCTTGTTACCTGTGTTATGTTTCCATACTTTGCGCTCCTAACATGCTCGGGGTTGTTATGGGGACCCCCTTGTTTATTCGGTTGAGATTAAAACTTGTCTGGCAAGATCCAACTTTGGTACTATATTTGCTAATAACTTAATAAAAATTTGCATAGGGCTTTGCTACCCCGTGGATAATTAATCAACCCCCGGGCCAGTCCTCCGCATGAGTGTTGGTCCAACCCAGAGCAGCTTATTAATGCCGCCCGGGGCAACTCGGTGATTGGCATGGTAACCATCGCTCCTCCATCGTGTCCTGAGAACGAGATACGCGGCTCTTATCGGGTTTGTCAACACATCGGGAGGTCTTGCTGGAATTGTTTTACCTTTACCGAATGTCTTGCGTGTGGACTCTGACTTTCTTCGGGTTTTCTCGAGGTGTTGGACTTCCTATGGAATTGCCAATGATGGCCACGAGATCCGTGGTCGAGGCTATTCCCATGGAGTATGGTTATTTGTGATGGACTAGTTGGAGCACCCCTGTAGGGTTAAATCTTTTCGAGAAGCCGTGCCCGCGGTTATGTGGCAACTTGGATATTTGTTTAACACCCGGTTATAGTTAACTTGAAGTAAACTCTAATTAAAATACACCAATTGTGTGAGTAACCGTGATTGTCCTTGCTCGTGAACATGATCCGAGAGAGAACATGGTGGGGTTATGATTGCTGTAGGTAAGTGTTCAGGATCTCATAGAGGTCATACTAGATTCGATCGATCATCGTAGGCCACTCATAAATATTTTCATGTTACGTAAGTTTAGCCACCATATTTGCTTAGTGCTGCTGCAAACTAAACACATACCCCATCCCAACCTTTAAGCTTGAATAGTCTTTGTACCCGGGTGCTTGATTGCTGAGTCCTTGTGGCTCACAAATTACTACAACCCTCCAGGTACAGGTACAGATGAGTACGTGCAGGATGATCTTACCCAGCTCCAGTGGGAATATGATGAGGAAAGAGGCAGGATGTACGTGACTTACCCGGATGAGTAGAGGACCATGGTCATGATCTTTGGGATAGTGAGATAGTTTCATTTGCATCTGTTTTATCGTTTGATTTCGTCCGTAGTCGGACCCTGTCTTCATCTTGACGATTTGAACTCTGTGTGGAATTGTAAGTTAGTATGTGGCGAGTGTAAGCCAGACTTGTATACTCATCTCTTCTGTAATGTATGATGCAATGATACTATACTTGCTAACGGCAAGATGCACATCTATCCCTTGCGAGGCCCTCGTGCCTTAATATGGATAGGCGCGCATCTTGGGCATGACAAGTTGGTATCAGAGCCATACGACCATAGGATCCTTTGCTTGATCGAACTTGGCCGAGTCGAGTCTAGTCAAAACTATTTTAAGTCTAGTTATATCAGAGAGAAGGATTCTTTTTACTCCTCTTCTATGCTCTGGTGAAGTATCCGACCTTCTCGCTCAAAAAAAAATTTAGGATCACGCGGGTATTTTGGAGTCTATATGATACCGATGTGACAGGGTTCTGTCTTGGTGCCTCCTGTCTGACTTGATTTCTTCCAGGGAGTCGAGATCCAGGGAATGTTGGCACATCGTTGTCATTCAGCTTCCTTGATATCTCAGGACGAAGAGTGTTCGAAATTACTTCAGTACTTATCATGGTGAGATAAGGTCGGAGTCACCCAGTACTAGGGAGGTGTCCGGGGTACCACCATGGTTTAGTATCGTTGTGAGTTTGAGGATTCGAGTTAGATGAAGTTGCGAAAGCCTCTGGTTATGTGTTGAAGGATGGATACAGTTGGGGTGTAGGATTGCTAGTTGTGTGATATATTTCCTACTTGTATCACCGACACCGGATTGCATAACCAGAAAGTTTTTGGAAGTTCATAGGTGGGAAATCTTGTAGTTACCTAGGATCATGTTCTTCAGATGTATGTGGGCATATACATTTGTTCCGAGCACTTAGCTCAATACTTTTGTGTTATTGCAAGTGGCTTCTAGTTTCTGATGATGTTATCATAAATCGAAGGAAGCATTCTTACTGATTTTTCAGTAGGAAGGCTTTGATGTTATTTGTTCAATTTCTTTCAAGCATTTGATTCAGCTTTTGATTCATCTTATCAATGAGGTGTTGATCCGTTTTGTCCATCTTCAGATGGTTCCACCAACTCGCAACAATCCGGTCGTGGTGAGGAGCAGACTGATGTTCCACCACCACCCCCACCGCTGCCACCTCCGCCTCCTCCTCCAGAAGCTTGGCAAGCAGTGATGGTCGCAACCAACACGAACACTCAGATGTTGCTCAGGCTGTTGCAAGAAAGGGAGCAGGGTCAGCAAGGTTTTCAAGGGAATTTTCAGAATCAGCCTCAGTTTGCGACACTCAATCAGTTCCTTGCCAACCAGCCCAAGTCTTTCACCTGTTGTGACCATCCTTTTGATGCTGATGATTGGCTTCGTCATATGAGTAAGCATTTTGAGTGCAGCAATGTCAGGCCAGAGGACTTTGTCAGATTTGCATCGTTCCAGCACAAGGGTCAAGCAGTCGATTGGTGGCAGCAGTACAAGGATTCCAGGGGCGATCGTGTTGTTACTTGGGACGATTTCCGTCATGACTTCAGGGCTCATTACATTCCGACAAGCTTTTGTCGAGGAAATGCATGAGAAGTTCACGCACCTGAAGCAGGGAAGCAAGTCTGTCTATCAGTACAACGTCGAGTTCCAGAATCTAGCCCGTTATGCCAAGCAAGATCTTCCAGATGACAAGGCTATGATATATCAGTTAAGAGGTGGTCTCAAGGATGAGCTTCTGCCAGGCCTAGTTCTTCAAGAGCCTCGTGAGTTTGATCAGTTTTACAACATGGCTTTGAAGGTCGAGGCAACTCAGCTCAAGTTGGAGAACTCTAAGAAGCGTTCAAGGGATTCATATTCTTCTTCTTCCAGCTCTCAGATGGTTCCCAAGCAGCAGAAGTATTGGGTGCCAAATCCTCCTACATTTCGTCCTCCTCAGCAGCAGAAGCAGTTCGGTGGTCGTGGTTCTTCCCACCCACCCAACCAAGGATTCCAACAGAGACCCCAGGCATCCAAGGCAGTTCTTGTTCCTCCTCCAGGCAATGTTCGCCCTCTCTCTGAGGTGACTTGTCAAAAGTGTGGCCAGAAGGGTCACTATGTCAACAAGTGCAACCAGCGGCGTCTTCTGCCCCCTCCTCCAATCAAGCCTCTAGGCAATGCTATGGTGAAGCATAATCCCAAGTCAGTCAGAGTGAATATGGTGAATGCAGCTGAAGCAGAGCAGTCTCATGATGTGATTGTGGGTAATCTCTCAGTTAATGATTTTCCTGTAAAAGTTTTGTTTGATACTGGTGCATCACATTCATTCATATCCAAGCCTTTTGTCGCTATGCATGAGTTTTCAGTGGAGCATTTAGCTAGTCCTTTTCGTGTGGTTTCTCCAAGGATGCACATGAGTTCGCATATGATTGTTCCGGATGCTTCTATCAAGATGGGAAATTATTCTTTTCTGGCTTCTCCAATTGTTTTCGGTAATTCCGATATTGATCTCATTCTGGGCATAGACTTCCTGGCTATGAACAAGGCTTATGTTGATTGTCAAGCAAAAGAAGTCAAGCTGACTTATCCTTCAGAAGACATGATTATTTTCACGACTTGCGATGACACAATCCGTCTCTTTGCTCTTAATGAGAAGGATGAAATCTCGGCAATTTCTCAAATTCCGGTGGTTTGTGAGTATGAAGATGTCTTTCCAGAAGAATTGCCAGGAATGCCTCCACACTGGCCAGTTGAGTTTGTGATTGATCTCGGGCCCGGAACTAAACCGGTTTATAAGCGCCTATATAAACTTGGCCCCAAGGAGCTGAAAGAGTTGAAGAAGTAGCTAGATGAGCAAGAACGTCTGGGTCTGATCAGACCAAGTTCTTCTCCATGGGGTTGTGGTGTTTTGTTTGTCAAGAAGAAAGATGGCACGGATCGTCTTTGTGTTGACTACCGTCCATTCAACAAGAAGACAATCAGAAACAAGTACCCACTTCACAACATCAATGAGTTGTTTGAACAACTGAAAGGTGCCAAGGTTTTCTCGAAGCTTGACCTTTGTATGGGTTCTCATCAGATTCTCATTCGTGAAGAAGACATTCCCAAGACCGCTTTCAGGACGAGTTTTGGCTCTTATGAGTACACCGTCATGTCGTTTGGTCTTGCGAATGCTCCTCCAACCTTCTCAAGGATGATGAATTTCATTTTCTCTCCTTTCAAGAATGAATCCGTCTTGGTCTATCTGGATGATATCCTTGTGTTCTCGGAGACATATGAAGAGCATGCAGAGCATCTCCGCCTTGTGCTTGACAAGTTAAGAGAGCATCGATTCTATGCCAAGTTTTCCAAGCGTGAGTTTTGGCTCAATGAAGTGTTGTACCTCGGGCATGTCATCTCTATCAAGGGAATTGAAGTGCACCCTGAGAAAGTTGAGGCAATCTTGAAGTGGGAACCTCCTCAGAATGTGAAGGAACTTTGGAGTTTCCTCGGGCTGGCTAGTTATTGCAGAAGGTTCGTAGAGAACTTCTGTCAAATTGCTAAGCCTTTGTCCAATCTCCTTCAGAAGAGTGTCAAGTATGTTTGGTTTCCTGAGTGTGATGTGGCGTTCAATATGCTCAAGCAGAGACTGACTTCAGCTCTAGTTCTTATTCCTCCTGAGCAGTCTAAGCCTTTCCAAGTTTTCTGTGATGCTTCTCTTCAAGGCCTTGGTGGTGTTCTCATGCAAGACAAGAAGATTGTTGCTTATACCTCGCGTCAGTTGAAGCCTGCCGAGAAGAACTACCCCACTCATGATCTTGAGTTGGCGGCAGTTGTGCATGCTCTAATGACTTGGAGGCATTTGTTGTTGGGTAGACCAGTTGAGGTGTACACCGATCACAAGAGCTTGAAGTACATTTTCACTCAACCCAATCTCAATCTTCGGCAGTCTCGTTGGGTGGAAATGCTTGAGGACCTCAATCCAAGCATTGAGTATACTCCTGGGAAAGCAAATGTCATTGCAGATGCGCTCAGCCGTAAGGCGTACTACAATAGTCTCATCTTGAAGCCTCTTCAACCCGAGCTTTGTGAAGCCTTCCGCAAGCTCAACCTTCAGATGATTCCGCAAGGATTTCTTGCCAATCTTCAAGTCTCTCCGACTTTGGAAGATCAGGTTCGCCAAGCGTAGCTTCTTGACGCTATGGTGAAGAAAGGGAAGGAAGGTGTGGCCAAGAGCATTACGAAGTATAAGTGCTTTCATGTTGATGACAAAGATACCTTGTTCTTTGAGGACTGTCTTGTGGTTCCAAAAGGTGATGTCAGAAAGGTTATCATGGACGAAGCACACAATTCTCTTCTATCCATCCAGGCAGTTCCAAGATGTATCAGGATCTCAAGCAAACCTTCTGGTGGACTCGCATGAAACGTGAAATTGCTCAGTTCGTGAACGAGTGTGATGTTTGTCGCAGAGTGAAGGTGGAGCATCAACGTCCAGCAGGTCTTCTTCAGCCTTTGCCTATCCTAGAGTGGAAATTCGATCATGTGGAGATGGATTTCGTCACTAGGTTTCCAAGTCCAAGAGAGGCAACGATGCCATCTTTGTGGTTATCGGCAAGCTATCAAAAGTTGCTCATTTCCTGCCAGTCAAAGAATCTATCTCGGCAGCTCAGCTTGCAAAGTTGTATACGTCAAGGATAGTGTCTTTGCATGGTATTCCTCAGCTCATCTCTTCTAACCATGGAAGCCTCTTTACTTCCAAGTTTTGGGAGTCCTTCCAGACTGCTATGGGTACCAAGATCCATTTCAGCACTGTGTTCCATCCGCAGACAAGTGGTCAAGGTGAGAGAGTCAATCAGATCCTTGAAGATATGCTCAGAGCCTGTGTGATTTCGTTCGGCATGAAGTGGGAAGACTGCCTTCCATATGCTGAATTCTCATACAACAATACCTTTCAAGCTAGCTTAGGCAAGGCCCCTTTCGAGATTCTCTACGGCAGAAAGTGTCATACCCCGCTTAACTGGTCTGAAACCGGTGAGCGTCAGATATTGGGCAATGACATGATCACTGAAGCAGACGAAATGTGCCATGTCATTCACGAGAACCTCAAAGCAGCTCAGTCTCGACAGAAGAGCTATTACGATAGCAAACATCGGGATGTTTCTTTCCAAGTGGATGATCTAGTCTATCTCAGAGTCTCTCCCATGAAGGGCACTCAGCGGTTTGGAATTAAAGGGAAGCTGGCTCCTCATTTTGTTGCTCCTTTCAAAGTTGTTGGCAAGAGAGGTGGTCTTGCATATCAACTAGAGCTTCCTCTGAATTTCGCGAACGTGTACGATGTCTTCCATGTTTCTCAGCTCCGGAGATGCTTCAAGACTCCTGAGCGAACCATTGACCTCCAAGACATCGATCTCCAGGAAGATCTCTCTTATCGCGAGCATCCAGTTGCAATTCTTGAAGAAACTGAGCGTAAGACTCGCAACAAGTCTATCAAATTCCTCAAGGTGAAGTGGTCTTATCATTCCGCCAAAGAAGCTACTTGGGAACGCGAGGACCTTCTCCGTTCCGAATTTCCGGACTTCTTTCGTTCCTAGATCTCGGGTTGAGATCCTCTTGTAGTGTGGGAGAGTTGTGACAGCCCAAGAGTCGGCCCTACCTTTTATGGCATGTAATCTCTTGTATGAACCTTGTGTCATGAGATTAAGAAATGAATTGCACCTTGTCATACCATGCCATTCATGCATCATGCATCATTTCATCCATCATCCATTCTTGATTCTTATGTGACCTTGTGTGACTGGTTGGTTGTGATCTTGTCTTGTGTGTGATGTGGTGGAGTGTAGGTGTGCAACCTCCTTCTCTTAGCCTCTCTTTTTCCTTTCAGCAAAAAAAACCCAACCTAATGCCTTTATTCCCATGTTATTTTATAAACAGAATTAATTTACCTTTTAAATTGTTTAAAAATGTCCAAGTGCTAGCCTATCTAGTTTCGAGCATGTGAGTGTTGGCCTTTTATTGTTTCGGCTTTTATGTAATTGGGGAGTTTAAATAACAGGGGGGTGCCTATTATAAAATATTTAAAATTACTTGTCCTAAAAATCATCTTAATATTTTTATTAAATAGTGCATATTATTTTCTTTACAGTATTTTTGTTTGCACCAAAAACCTTTTATTTTACTCTGGAGATTTTATCTTGTGTTGTTGTGTTTTGAAAAGGTTAAAAACCTGCTCTGTTATTTGTTTTGAGAGACAGAGCTAGGTGGGCCTTGCCTCTCCCATGGCCCAGCCCGCTCAAGCAGACGGCACCTGCCCCATCCTCCTTCTCCGTCAGGTTTCAGTGATAGAGAGAGGCTCCGCCGTCCCCCTTTTCCGTCGCTGTCGCCGTCAGCCCATGGATATATAGCCCCCCTCGGTGTGCGTGCCCCTCGGCTAGGTTTCCTCTCTTTCCCACCGTCGCCGCAGCTCCCATCTCCTCCTCCATCTCTCTCCCTCCTCGCTTCGTTTCCCCCTGTCAGGTAAGGTTTCAGAGAGAGCAGTGAGATTTAGAGAGTGTCGCTGGTAGTCCTCGCCGCCGTCCCCGCGTCTCCGGTGGGTCTCGTCCCCGGTGGTGATGGCGTGGAGCTCGGGGGTTCTCCCCGCATTCCATTCCCGCCGCTAGGAGGTGAGGAGCACCTCCCTGCGGTGCCAATTGGCGTCGTCACCGTCCACAAGGAGCGGGCCGTTGCCGGCTCCTTCCTCTTCGTCGTTGCCGCGTCCCCGACCCCTCCGTCGTCTTCGTTTCAACCGGCTCAATGTCGCCTTCCCCTAGGTGAGCTGCCATGTCTTCCCCTCCTGTTGTCGTTGCTAGCGCTGTCGCCGTAGTTGTTTGCCGCCGCCATCCGCAAGGCAGAGCCATGAGGGCTGCCTCCGTCCTCCTCGTCGCAAGGCGAGTAGGGGATTGGAACCCCGTAGCTCCCCGTGTGCCCCGCGTCCCTACAGTCGCGCCGCTAGTGCCGTAGTTCACCGGAATTGCACCGTTGTTGCTCTGTCGCCGCTGTCGTGCAGAGATTCAGTTTCGTCAGTAACATATGTGTGTGCGTGTGCTAGTGCAGTATTGCCTCTCCTCTGTTAACTTTTCGAGTCGTAGCGCAGTGGTTGCGCTAGGAGGAGATGACCCTGAGGTCATGAGTTCGAGCCCGACTCCTCCCCCCTTTTTGTTTTGTTTTTCTTTTGTTTTTTCCTTTTCTTTTTCTTTCTTCCTTGCTATAGGATGTATGTATGTATGTATGTGTAGGGTTTGATTTAATTTCTGTAGTGTGTGTGTGCTTGGTGCATACACATAGGTATGTGAGATGTATATGTGTGTATGTGAGTTTGCTTGTATGTATTTATGCATATGTGTGTGTAGTGAGTGTATGTGCCTAGTGCACTTGTGCATGTGAGGTGTATGTGCCATATGCTTATGCATATATGGTGCATGTGAGTGGATGTGTGGTTGAACTTTCCCCCCATCATGGGTGGTATGTTCAAGGTGGTGTGTGTGCTCATATGCCTTGGGCATATATAGAGCATGTGTGGTATGCCTTTGGGGTGTGTGTGAGTAGAGTGTATGTGGGTGTGTGGGGACTAGTGGGTTTCCCCACTTGACATACCCCTTTGTTATAGATATGCATGTTTGTGATTTGTTAGCTCATTTCCATCCCTAACTAAGTTGCCAAATCTGGTTATGATCATAATTGCTTATGTCCATTTAGAGTAGGTGGCATTTTGCTAGTTTAGATTGTGCCTTGTTGATCCACATGAACATATTAATATGACCCATGCTTTTGGGGTAGAAAGAGCCAATGAATCCATTGGTGCTTTCAGATTTCACTTTTGGGCAAGTTTATAAAACTGTCATTCTTAGCTGTGATGCTACTTTGTCATTTTTGCATGATTTAATCGTTGCTTGCTTTGGGGCATGTGCCAACTAGGAAGTGCTAGTGTTTTATATCTATTATTCCTTGGTATTTTTGTTTAACATGAGAATCACCCATATAAGTGGGAGACATGCTGCTAAGTAGCTAACTTGATGTTTCTGTTTTCAACATGCTAAATTTTTGTAAGTCTGAGAATCTGCTGTTATTTTTATGCCATGTAGAGTGGTTATCTACTATCATCCTGTTAATTTGCATGCCAAGAGGTGCTCTGTAGCATGTTTAACTTCTGTTGTCAACTTGCTACTTTATTAACTCATATTCCAAAAAACTGTTATTTTCTCTAAGTCCCAGAAAACTGTTTCATCATGTCAACTTGATAGCTTCATGCTTATTGATGTGTGCCTCCTTTGCAGATTGTGTAGTTGGATAAGTTGATGTATATGTTATGTAGTTTCTATCAATATCTTGTTTGTGGCTGTAGGATCCCTGTAGCTCAAGTTGTGGGCTGCGTAAGTTGCTATGTTGCTGTTTTGTGGCAGATTGCTTGTTTTAGTGTTTTATGACTTGTGGGAGCTATACTCCATGGAATTGATTGATATTTGAGTCTATTGTGGTTGGTTTTTCATTTTCTAACCAGTGGCTACCATGGAATGCCAAGAATTATCCTTCGTACCTTGTCGTGAGCGTATCGTGAGAACCGTAACTCCATTTCTTGCGTTCTTTATATGCATTTCTATCGATTTTGCATGATGCATCCATATTTGACATGTTCATGCATGTTTAATAACTTAACATGAGGTTCTGTCCAGATTCATTAATAAACAAACTTTGCATGTGAAACATGACTAGTTTTTGATTGCCATGTTAATTCTTCATAAATGAATCATGCATCATCTTGGTTGTGCATTGCACCTTGGTTGGATGTTTATTGTTGCTTTTTCTCTTGGGTAGACGCGAGTGTTGATACTGAGTATGAGGACCCAAGAGAGTACCACTACGAGGATCCTGTTACTTGTTCCGTTGAAGTACCAACATGCAAGATGATCGTACCCGGAACCCGATACTATTTTTGCTTGCTAGAATCTCGCTCTTATCGTTACAATTGCGCTACCTACCACTTGATATCAGCCTCCTAATTGCCATGACAGCCTCTAACCCTCCACATCCTAGCAAACCTTTGATTGGCTAAGTTACCGCTGCTCAGCCCCTCTTATAGCGTTCTTAGTTGCAGGTGCAGGTTGTTCCATGTGATAACATGGATTTTGATATCACAATATTTATCTGTTATCTAATTTCATGCACATATATATCTTGGTATTGGTGGAAGGCTTGGCCTTTTGCTAAGTGTTTTGTTCCGTTGTTACCGCCATAGATTCTTGTTACCGGTGTTATGTTTCCATACTTTGCGCTCCTAACATGCTCGGGGTTGTTATGGGGACCCCCTTGTTTATTCGGTTGAGATTAAAACTTGTGTGGCAAGACCCAATTTTGGTACTACATTTGCTAATAACTTAATAAAAATTTGCATAGGGCTTTGCAACCCCGTGGATAATTAATCAACCCCCGGGCCAGTGCTCCGCATGAGTGTTGGTCCAACCCAGAGCAACTTATTAACGCCGCCCGGGGCAACTCGGTGATTGGTGTGGTAACCATCGCTCATCCATCGTGTCCTGAGAACGAGATACTCTTATCGGGTTCGTCGACACGTCGGGAGGTCTTGATGGAATTGTTTTACCTTTACCGAATGTCTTGCGTGTGGACTTTGACTTTCTTCGGGTTTTCTCGAGGTGTTGGAATTCCTTTGGAATTACCGATGATGGCCACGAGATCCGTGGTCGAGGTTGTTCCCACGGAGTATGGTTATTTGTGATGGACTAGTTGGAGTACCCCTGTAGGGATAAATCTTTTCGAGAAGCCATGCCCGCGGTTATGTGGCAACTTGGATATTTGTTTAACACCCGGTTATAGTTAACTTGAAGTAAAGTCTAATTAAAATACACCAACTGTGTGAGTAACCGTGATTGTCTCTGCTCGTGAACATGATCCGAGAGAGAACATGGTGGGGTTATGATTGCCGTAGGTAAGTGTTCAGGATCTCATAAAGGTCATACTAGATTCGATCGATCATCGTAGGCCACTCATAAATATTTTCATGTTACGTAAGTTTAGCCACCATATTTGCTTAGTGCTGCTGCAAACTAAACACATACCCCATCCCAACCTTTAAGCTTGAATAGTCTCGGTACCCGGGCGCTTGATTGCTGAGTTCTTGTGGCTCACAGATTACTACAACCCTCCAGGTACAGGTACAAATGAGTACATGCAGGATGATCTTACCCAGCTCCAATGGGAATATGATGAGGAAAGAGGCAGGATGTACGTGGCTTACCCGGATGAGTAGAGGACCATGGTCATGATCTTTGGGATAGCGAGATAGTTTCATTTGCATCTATTTTATCGTTTGATTTTGTCCGTAGTTGGACCCTGTCTTCATCTTGATGATTTGAACTCTGTGTGGAATTGTAAGTTAGTATGTGGCGAGTGTAAGCCAGACTTGTATACTCATCTCCTCTGTAATGTATGATACAATGATACTATACTTGCTAACGGCAAGATGCGCATCTATCCCTTGCGAGGCCCTCGTGCCTTAATATGGATAGGCGCGCATCTTGGGCGTGACACCCACTCATCAACTGTAGATTCATATCTTGCTCCTTCAATCATCCACACTATCCTGTCATCTCCATAGAAGTGAGCAGTGGAGTAGAACTGCATAATCATCTCATGATTCCAAGAAGTAAACTCTCTGCCAACAAACAGATCAAGACCAATGCAGTGAAAGTTATCTTGCACACATGGGAAATAGTCCTCATTTGCCTTGATATACTTCCAGTCAACGTACCTCATATCACTGACAGCTGGGCTCTTGTCAAGCAAGATTGTCTTATAAAAATCTTGTTGTTTCTTGGTGTAGAACCTATAGCACACAACCGTTTTCCTCCTTTGGGCATAAGGATCAATTGCTCTCGATGCCCTCAAACCAGAATCCTTCCTCTTCTTCATATCCTCGTCAACTACATGGCTGGCATTGTGTTCAGGAAGGTGAGGTCTAAGCTTCATCAAAGCTGTCATAGCAACATCATCATCAGCTGCTTCTTTGAAAGTTGATCCTTTGTTTTTCTCAGCAGCAGGAATATCTCTGGTTGTCCTCTTGGACTTCCCTACAACAACCTTCTTAGGTGCAGCCTTGGTGCTCTTGGAGGGTCCTGGCTTTGGCATAACATCTGCCAACAGTTTCTTTTGTTTCTTCTTGGGAGGGGTCTTGACCACTTGTTCCTCCTCCTCCTCAACAGCAGCACCAGCAGCCTCCTCTGGACCCTCAAACATAGAGGTAGGCCTGCCAATAACATGAATAATTCTCTTCCTGGATGTCTTCTTCTCTCCTGCCTTCTTAGCCAAAGATTTCTTTGGGCTCTCAACAGACATGGTAGCTCTAGCACTCTCATGTGCTCTAAAAGTCTCTGGAGGTGCATATATCTTGTTGAGTACCATCCTGGATGAGGTGGCCTCATTGGCAGATTTCGTTGCAGCCTTTCTTGCTTCTTAGAAAGAACCTCCTTAGGCAAAAAGTCAGAATCTTCCTCTTCAGAATTATGTCTCTTCCTGGTCCTTGTAGGAGCTTTAGGCAGCCCATCAGAGCTAGGGGTGCCCAGATCTAAGAAAGAGCTGGTCTCAGGGCTAGTGCCTGAACTCATATCAACATTCTGCTCCTGCAGATTCTGGCTATCCTCTGAACCTAACATGTCTGACCCTGTGAATTGAGTTGAGAAGAGTGGAATAGGATAGGTCATCACAAAATATAGATTTTTGAAAGTTTGAACTAAGAATTTCTCAAATTTTGCATTCTGCCAAATGTATTTTGGTAAAGTCGAGACAACATTTTCGGTCACACCGAGACTAACACCCTGCTTTCCAGGAATTTGGCACCATTTTCTGTTGCACCGAAAATTGGCACTCGGTTCCACCGAGGTGTTCTCAGTGTGGCAGAAAACCAAATCGGTAATACCGATTGTTTCACATCAGTTCTACCAAGATACATGAGGCGGACGACAAAACCTAAAAAATTCACCGTTCGCTAATCTCTTGAGTTTTTATGTGGATAGGAAGGTGTGCACATGGTGGCTTATCAAGAACTTGAACTTCAATGCGCAAGATTCGGATGAGGAGGGCAAGAAGGAACGGATCTGTACCCTAGCTTGGTGACCGTTCAGCTACGACGAAGACGGCGGCGAATATGCCCATCGACGGCGAAGATCCCAGCGGCGAATATGCCCATCGACGGCGAAGATCCCAGCGGCGAAGGAGCGCGGGGAGAAAAGGGCGATGACCAGGGGGTCCTTTTGCGGTAGCTTAGGGTTTTGGAGCGCGACGTTTGAAGATTGAATTTCAAAGCGTCGGGGTCCACAACTTAAATACCCATCACTGTCGGTGATACCGATTTGAAATTTTTGGTGTCACCAAGTTTTTCAACTGTCAGCTGACAGGGAAACTTGGTGTATCCGATAATACGGAATCAGAAGTACCGAGATACAAAAACCAGATCAACCCTAGGCAATTGGTGAGACCGAGAATTCTGAGTTGGTTTCATCGAGTTGCACTTGGGAGGTTTTAATGGTCATTCCTTTGTGGATACGGAATTCCGAGTGCTCCTCACACAAAGAGATCGAAAAGTACTTGTTCAAATTTTGTGATGCAGCATGAATAGAATATGAGTTGAGAAAGCATAGATAGCTAGAGGAGTGGTCCTAGGCATTCTTGTACATCCAATTGGCAAAAGAAAAATCAAAAGCCAAATAGAAACAATTGGATATCCTTGAATAAGTAAATAAATGCAGACCAACATGCTCACACAATAAGATGTCAAATGAAATCATGGCAAACATGCACAAACATACTAGCAACTAAGAAGCACTTTGGAAATGACGGAGTCATCTATATATGAGTATATTGACTTAGGAGGCAAGTCAGAATACTTGATCATAGGTCATACTCATCATTTAAGCACAAGTGGGGTTACCACTTTTACATAAAGCATTTAATGATGTCACATACTATGAGATGCTTTAACTCAAGTCTTAGAGTAAAGCTCCCCCTTGATGTGACATCCTCCCATAAGAGGGATAAACTAACCTTAGGTTTTGTCGATGAAGACTTCATGTAGGTGAAGTAGTGGTGGATGCTCAAAGTTGATGAAGATCACCAAGAGTTGGGAGCATCCTTGTTGTTTCATTACTCTTCTCACATACATGGGTTAGTCCCAACACACAAGAGATAAATACAAGGATATCCATGGACATGGAGTGCAAAGCATATATGATGATGTCCATTGATTTGTTCAATACCTTGTCCCTTGCTTACCTTTGAGGGAATGTGTGACTCCTTGAACTATTGCATGATGTTGATGTTGATTGCAACTAGTTCTTGCCAATAATGAATATGAGTGGATTTCATTGGCGGAGTCACCCCTCAAGAACTTCTCTAGTTCTTCTTCTTGGGGACCCACATCAAGTTGATGGGGATCCTTGGTGTTGAAGTAGCACTTGTAGAAGTTGAGCTTGTAGTAGCCTTGGGAGCCCACTTCACCAAAGCTAGGGATTCAACTTCATATGAGTCAATGTCCTCTTGAAGCTTGTTCTTGCCCTTGAGCTTAGGGTCTTGTGGTGGAAGGTCATCTTGAGCTTTTGTTCCCTTGGGGAGAGTATTTTCATACTTCTCACGAGTCTACTCAATTTGGAGCTTGAAGTAGCCTTGGGGAGAGTATTGTCATGTGTCATTCAAGCTCTCTATGATCTTGTAGAGTAGACTCGTGAGCTAACTTAATAGTGTTTAGTTCTTGAGTTAGTCGTTCTATTTCCAACTTACCATCATCGCACGACTTATCTAGAGTAGAATGATTACTAGCAAGTTCATCTTGACTAACATTACTAGATTTGTCGAATAGCAAGTCATCTTCATAACTATTGAAATCAAGATACTCGGGGTGTGATACCTTGGGGCCTTTAGCCATGCAGCAAAATCCACTCCCTTCATTTGGTGAATCAAATATGTTGTAGGAGTCGGTTGTCACTAGTGCAAGTCCGGCAACACCTTCATCTTGACTATAGTCGGAGTTGGAGTGATAGCTTTTCTCGGAGTGGTTGTCGGATTCGGAGCCGGAAACCCATTCACCAGCATGAGCTTGATGTTTTCTTCTTGAGTAGCTCTTGGTGTACTTGTCCTTCTCTGAGTCCCTACTTCTCCTTGAGGGTCTTCATTCATAACGATCATCCCCACCCCTTCCCTCTCTTCTTGGTGACTCGTCTCTTGAGCTTCGTCTTCTTGGTGACTCTTCTTTCCTTTTGTAAGGAGCCGTGCACTCATTGGAATAGTGTCCGGGCTTCCCACAATTGTAGCAGTTTCGGTCACGACTTGACGAACGCTTCCCTTCATATCTTGAGTTAGAGCTTTGATCTTTGCTTCTATTCTTGTAGAACTTGTTGATTTTTTTGACCATGAGGCTTATCTCTTCATTAGTAACAAGGTTGTCGCTTGAGGCAGCGAGAGCATCACTTGTGGCTTTGTAATCACCGCTAGACTTGTGGTGAAGCTCTTCCTTGTCCTTGATTATCATCTCATGAGCAACAATCCTTCCAATCACTTCCGTTGGCTTGAGATCTTTGTAGTTGGGAATCATTTGGATCAATGTGCAAACGGTATCATATCGATCATCCAAAGCTCGAAGTATCTTCTTGATGATGAATTTGTTGGTCATTTCTTCGCTTCCTTTGCCGGCAATCTCATTGGAGATGAGAGCTATCCTAGAGTACATCTCAACGACTCCTTCACCATCCTTCATGTTGAACTTGTCAAGTTGACTTTGAAGAACATCCAACTTGGATTCCCTCATAGATTTGGTACCTTCATGCATATCAACCAAAGTATCCCAAATCTCTTTTGCATTCTCAAGACGGCTGATTTTGTTGAATTCTTCGGAGCATAGGCAGTTGAAGAGAATGTCACATGCCTAAGCATTGAGTTGCAACATCTTCAATTCATCCACAGTCACTTTGCGATCTGGTTCCCTTCCATCTGCAAAGAATTCACCTTGCAATCCACCATGAACAACAGCCCAAACGGCAGGGTTATGACCAAGTAAATGCATTTTCATTTTGTGCTTCCAACTAGAAAAATTTGTGCCATCAAAGTACAGACCTCTACGGTGATAATTTACCTCACTAGACGCCATACTCTCCTAGGTTGTGAAACCAATGCAATGGAGACCAAAGCTCTGATACCACTTGTAGGATCGAAAGTAGTGCTAAAGGGGGGGTGATCAAACTACTTGACCAATTAAAAATCTACTTTTCCCCAATTTTAACTCTTGGCAGACTTTAGCATTCATTGCAAATCAAGTACACCCTACACATGCATGTCTACGAGTATTGCAGCGAAAAGTAAAGACAAGCATGTAAGTAAAGGAAGGGTAGGATGATCAAACGAAATCGGCGACACGATGATTTTTCCTGTGGTTCCGATAGGTGGTGCTATTGTACATCCATGTTTATGGAGTCTTCAACCCATAGAGGGTAACGGTCGCGAGAGTCTATGAAGGGCTCTACCCCCGGAAGGTTCCACGAAGAAGCAACCTTGACTATACCATGATGGCCTATGTCCACGGTGGACTTGCCTAACTCGGGGTAGATCTTCACGAAGTAGGCGATCTCCTTGCCTTTACAAACTTCTTGGTTCACTCCACAACACAAAGTAGGAGGCTTGTAAGCGACACCTAACCAATCTAGGAGGCACCACCCTCCAAAAGGTAATAGGCTCGATAATGTCGAAGAACTCCTTGCTCATGTGCTTCAAGATGATAGACTCCTCAACACACAATCACTCTCTCAAAGATTTGGCTTGGTAGAAGACGTTGATTGGGTGGAAAGCAACTTGGGGAGACTAGATGATAGAGGCGAAGTTGTCCCTGTCTTTCGATGAGATGGTGGCTATCGTTTTTGGTGGAGTAGACTTTGACGATCCGACTACGAACGTGTGATGACGCCGCGCCTTAGCAATCGCTAAACCAACTCAGAGAGGTTATTGACCACGCCGGAGCACGATCAACCTGACCACCAGGGTCTGTTTCCTGCACGCAAATGAAGAACAAGCAAGAAACTAAGATTGCAATCTGGATATTGCGAATATAAGAGGAAAGCTTTATTGATAAAGTGGGGTTCTGTGACACCTTTGTCTGGTCGTGGAACACAAACGAAGAACGCGAAGTTGCAGCTATGGCGAACTTGTAATCTAAACAAAACCCAACCCTAAAATGACACCCTAAGGGCTGTATATATGGGGGAATAGAGGGGAATTTCGTGGCCCCTTGGAGGAGGGGTCCGAAACCGACCTTAACTCGGTTTTCCCATACATACGGACTCTAAAAACAACATATATTATGGTGTTTCGAAATTACATGGGCCTGGCCCAACAATAAGGTGGCGCATCACCTATATTAGCCTAGGGACGAATTTTATAAAGTGGCATCATGCATATTTCGTCCAAGGCTTCTCGCTCCCATTATGGTGGCTTCAAAGTGTAAAAATCATCACTCGAAGCTCCATTGTTTTTTCCCACGCGCGCACCTTCTTCTCCATGCTTGATCCCGCTCCCATGGTCATCCTTCTTGTCCATGCCAGGTCCTTCATTCATAAGTAAAACAAAAGTATCTAATTTAGGCAGCATCATATGTTCATGAACATTAGAAGGATTTGCAAGAAACGAAAGTACCTGGTAATTCAATTGACATGCGCGAGCTCTAGTAATTGGTCATGTATGTATAGCAGTCGGAGTTGTGGGTGTAGCATTAGCAGGGATGTCCTCATCATCCTCCCCTTCTTGAACTGAAGTCGTCCTCGACAGAAGCTCATCTTCCTCATCCAAATAAGGCTTCAAATCTGCAATGTTAAAAGTGGGGCTAACCCCAAACGTGCGTGAGCTCTAGTTTATATGCATTATCATTTATTTTCTCTAACACCTTAAAAGGACCATCAGCACGTGGCATTAGCTTTGACTTGCGCAAATCAGGAAATCTATCCATACGCAAATGTGACCAAACAAGATCTCCAGGTGCGAAGACAACATGTTTTCTACCCTTATCTCCATCAATTTTGTATTTAGCATTCATACGCTCGATGTTTTCCTTCGTTAACTCATGCATCTTTAATATCAATTCAGCACGTTCTTTAGCATCAAAATTAACCTTCTTCGAAGATGGAAGAGGCAACAAATCAATAGGTGCACGAGGTAAGAACCCATACACAACTTCAAAAGGGCACATCTTAGTGGTAGAATGTAGCGAACGATTATAAGCAAATTCAATATGAGGCAAGCATTCTTCCCACATTTTCAGGTTATTCTTCAAAACAGCCCTAAGCATAGTAGACAATGATCTATTGACTACTTCAGTTTGGCCATCAGTTTGGGGGTGACATGTAGTACTAAAAAGCAGTTTAGTCCCCAACTTAGCCCATAAACATCTCCAAAATTGGCTAAGAAATTTAGCATCACGATCTGAAACAATTGTATTTGGCACACCATGCAACCGAATAATTTCACGAAAGAACAAATCAACAACATGAGCAGCAGCATCACTTTTATGACATGGTATAAAGTGTGCCATTTTGTAAAATCTATCCATGACAACAAATATGCTATCCCTCCCCTTCTTAGTTCGAGGTAAACCTAAAACAAAGTCCATAGATTTATCCTCCCAAGGAACACTAGGTACAGGCAAAGGCATATATAAACCATGAGGATTGAGTCGTGACTTAGCTTTTTGACATGTAGTGCAGCGAGTAACAAAAAGCTAAGTCACGACTCAATCCTATGTACGGGATGTTGAGCGTTTTGTTGCTCGCTGCACTACTTGTCAAAAAGCTAAGTCACGACTCAATCCTCATGGTTTATATATGCCTTTGCCTGTACCTAGTGTTCCTTGGGAGGATATATCTATGGACTTTCTTTTAGGTTTACCTCGAACTAAGAAGGGGAGGGATAGCATATTTGTTGTCATGGATAGATTTTCCAAAATGGCATACTTTATACCATGTCATAAAAGTGATGTTGCTGCTCATGTTGCTGATTTGTTCTTTCGTGAAATTATTCGGTTGCATGGTGTGCCAAATACAATTGTTTCATCGTGATGCTAAATTTCTTTGCCACTTTTGGAGATGTTTATGGGGCTAAGTTGGGGACTAAACTACTTTTTAGTACTACATGTCATCCCCAAACTGATGGCCAAACTAAGGTAGTCAATAGATCATTGTCTACTATGCTTAGGGCTGTTTTGAAGAATAACCTGAAAATGTGGGAAGAATGCTTGCCTCATATTGAATTTTCTTATAATCGTTCGCCACATTCTACCACTAAGATGTGCCCTTTTGAAGTTGTGTATGGGTTCTTACCTCGTGCACCTATTGATTTGTTGCCTCTTCCATCTCCGAAGAAGGTTAATTTTGATGCTAAAGAACATGCTGAATTGATATTAAAGATGCATGAGTTAACGAAGGAAAACATTGAGCGTATGAATGCTAAATACAAAATTGATGGAGATAAGGGTAGAAAACATGTTGTCTTCGCACCTAGAGATCTTGTTTGGTCACATTTGCGTAAGGATAGATTTCCTGATTTGTGCTAGTCAAAGCTAATGCCACGTGCTGATGGTCCTTTTAAGGTGTTAGAGAAAATAAATGATAATGCATATAAACTAGAGCTCGCGCAAGTTTGGGGTTAGCCCCACTTTTAACATTGCAGATTTGAAGCCTTATTTGGGTGAGGAAGATGAGCTTCCGTCGAGGACGACTTCAGTTCAAGAAGGGGGGATGATGAGGACATCCCTGCTAATGTTACACCCACAACTCTGACTGCTATACATACAAGACCAATTACTAGAGCTCGCGCACGTCAATTGAATTACCAGGTACTTTCGTTTCTTGGGAATCCTTCTAATGTTCATGAACATATGATGCTGCCTAAATTAGATACTTTTGTTTTACTTATGAATGAAGGACCTGGCATGGACAAGAAGGATGACCATTGGAGTGGGATCAAGCATGGAGAAGAAGGTACGCGCATGGGAAAGAACAATGGAGCTTCTAGTGATGATTTCCGCACTTTGAAGCCACCATAATGGGAGCAAGAAGCCTTGGATGAAATATGCATGATGCCACTTTATAAAATTCGTCCCTAGGCTAATATAGGTGCTGCGCCACCTTATTTTTGGGCCTGGCCGATGTAATTTCGAAATACCATATTATAGGCTGTTTTTAGAGTCCGTATGTATGGGGAAACTGAGTTAGGGTCGGTTTCGGACCCCTCCTCCAAGGGGCCACGAAATTCCCCTCTATTTCCCCATATATACAGCCTTTAGGGCGTCGTTTTAGGGTTGGGTTTTGTTTAGATTATAAGTTCACCTTAGCTGCAACTTCGTGTTCTTCGTTTGTGTTCCACGACTAGACAAAGGCGTCACAGAACCCCACTTCATCAATAAAGTTTTCCTCTTATATTCGCAATATCCAGATTGCAATCTTAGTTTCTTGCTTGTTCTTCGTTTGCGTGCAGGAAATAGACCCTCGTGGTCAGGTTGATCGTGCTCCGGTGTGGTCAATAACCTCTCGGACTTGGTTTAGCGATGGCTAAGGCGCGACTTCATCACTCGATCGTAGTCGGATCGTCAAAGTCTACTCCACCAAAAACGATAGCCACCATCTCATCGAAAGAAAGGGACAACTTCGCCTCTATCAGTGTGTCACAAATCCTTTAAGCAAATCTCAAATTCTTACCAGTTCTTACCCAACAGCAGGTGGTGATCGGCAACCGTTGTAGTCAAAACTCTCAAAGCTTGGATAGGGCGATTGCTAGGTGGTGTCAAACACACGACATAGATGTATGTGGAGCTGGGATGGCTTATAATATGGTAGCAAAAAGGCTTAGCAATAATCAATTCAGAGATGCAAGGTTGAATAAACGCTCAACGAGGGTACTGTGCCCGTCCTAGGCTGGACCGTACTAGAGACGCGATCCTAAAGCACCAACAAAATCACGACGCTACACGTAATCAAGGGAAAAGCACACTCTGGAAAAAAATTGTTTTTTTTTGCGCCTCTTTTTTTTGCTTAAAAAATCACTACAATGGTGAGTGTCTCAAAACTCTTCCCACGTCGTATAAGCAAGATGGGCATGAAATTTGTTGGACTAATATTTTTTTCTGGAGCAATTCGGGGGCTGCGGCGACCAAAAATTTCGACAAAAATCACTATGATGGCAAGTGTCTCAAAACGCTCCGAAGAACCTAAAACCTAGATAAGGAAAAAATATTTTTAGCCGAATTTTTTTGGCCCAAAACGTGCTCTGCAAAGCATGCCAGACTATTTTTTTCCGACACCTACGCAGGTAGCAAAACACGAATCCGAAATCAAAAGGATCTCGAAAGTAAACCTAAAACGAGCTGGACTCGGATTGGTGGAGGATTTGTGGTGGTATATATGGACACCAATGGATAGTGATGATGGGTGGTGATATATGGCAGCGGTGATGATGGTGGTGGTATATGGCAACTATCAAGACGATGCGATGGCGGCGGGACTGTGAAAAGAACTCGAAACTCTAAAGGACTAAACACTAAGACAAGCAACTCGACATGACGATGTAACCGCAAATTCAACAAAGCAAAATACTGAAAAGACTATGCAAACGCTCGGATTGGTTCGGATATGATGATCTAACCCTAATTTTTTGTGGCTTTTTCGTGGACTAAAGGTATGAAGAACAGATGCGATCTAAACTACGAAAACTGGTAAAATCTCACCAAGCAACCTGGAAATCTGTTACCACTTGATAGAGGCGAAGTTGTCCCTGTCTTCAGATGAGATGGTGGCTATCGTTTTTTGGTGGAGTAGACTTTGACGATCCCACTACGAACGTGTGATGACGCCGCGCCTTAGCAATCGCTAAACCAACTCCGAGAGGTTATTGACCACACCAGAGCACGATCAACCTTACCACGAGGGTCTGTTTCCTGCACGCAAACAAAGAACAAGCAAGAAACTAAGATTGCAATCTGGATATTGTGAATATAAGAGGAAAGCTTTATTGATGAAGTGGGGTTCTGTGATGCCTTTGACTGGTCGTGGAACACAAACGAAGAACGCGTAGTTGCAGGTATGGCAAACTTGTAATCTAAACAAAACCCAACCCTAAAACGACGCTCTAAGGGCTGTATATATGGGGGAATAGAGGGGCATTTCGTGTCCCCTTGGAGGAGGGTTCCGAAACCGACCTTAACTCAGTTTCCCCATACATACGGACTCTAAAAACAGCCTATAATATGGTGTTTCAAAATTACATGGGCCTAGCCCAACAATAAGGTGGCGCAGCACCTATATTAGCCTAGGTACGAATTTTATAAAGTAGCATCATGCATATTTCGTCCAAGGCTTCTTGTGATAGAGGCGAAGTTGTCCCTGTCTTTCGATGAGATGGTGGCTATCGTTTTTGGTGGAGTAGACTTTGACGATCCGACTACGAACGTGTGAGCCGTCGCGCCTTAGCAATCGCTAAACCAACTCTGAGAGGTTATTGACCACGCCGGAGCACGATCAACCTGACCACGAGGGTCTATTTCCTGCACGCAAACGAAGAACAAGCAAGAAACTAAGATTGCAATCTGGATATTGCGAATATAAGCGGAAAACTTTATTGATGAAGTGGGGTTCTGTGACGCCTTTGTCTGGTCGTGGAACACAAACGAAGAACGCGAAGTTGCTGCTATGGCAAACTTGTAATCTAAACAAAACCCAACCCTAACACGAAGCCCTAAGGGCTGTATATATGGGGGAATAGAAGGGAATTTTGTGGCCCCTTGGAGGAGGGGTCCGAAACCGACCCTAAGTCAGTTTCCCCATATATACGGACTCTAAAAACAGCCTATAATATGGTATTTCGAAATTACATGGGCCTGGCCCAAAAATAAGGTGGCGCAGCACCTATATTAGCCTATGGACGAATTTTATAAAGTGGCATCATGCATATTTCGTCCAAGGCTTCCCGCTCCCATTATGGTGGCTTCAATGTGCGAAAATCATCACTCGAAGCTCCATTGTTCTTCCCCGCACGCGCACCTTCTCCTCCATGCTTGATCCTGCTCCAATGGTCATCCTTCTTATCCATGCTAGGTCCTTCATTCATAAGTAAAACAAAAGTATCCAATTTAGGCAGCATCATATGTTCATGAATATTAGAAGGATTTCCAAGAAACGAAAGTACTTGGTAATTCAATTGACGTGCGCGAGCTCTAGTAATTGGTCCTGTATGTATAGCAGTCGGGGTGGGTGTAACATTAGTAGGGATGTCCTCATCATCCTCCCCTTCTTGAACTGACGTCGTCCTCGACGGAAGCTCATCTTCCTCACCCAAATAAGGCTTCAAATCTGCAATGTTAAAAGTGGGGCTAACCCCAAACTCTGCAGGCAGCTCAAGTTTATATGCATTATCATTTACTTTCTCTAACACCTTAAAAGGACCATCAGCACGTGGCATTAGCTTTGACTTGCGCAAATCAGGAAATCTATCCTTACGCAAATGTAACCAAACAAGATCTCCAGGTGCAAAGACAACATGTTTTCTACCCTTATCTCCAGCAAGTTTGTGTTTAGCATTCATACGCTCAATGTTTTCCTTAGTTAACTCATGAATCTTTAATATCAATTCAGCACGTTCTTTAGCATCAAAATTAACCTTCTCCGAAGACGGAAGAGGCAACAAATCAATAGGTGCACGAGGTAAGAAACCATACACAACTTCAAAAGGGCACATCTTAGTGGTAGAATGTAGCGAACGATTATAAGCAAATTCAATATGAGGCAAGCATTCTTCCCACATTTTCAGGTTATTCTTCAAAACAGCCCTAAGCATAGTAGACAATGATCTATTGACTACTTCAGTTTGGCCATCAGTTTGGGGGTGACATGTAGTACTAAAAAGCAGTTTAGTCCCCAACTTAGCCCATAAAACATCTCCAAAAGTGGCTAAGAAATTTAGCATCACGATCGGAAACAATTGTATTTGGCACACCATGCAACCGAATAATTTCACGAAAGAACAAATCAGCAACATGAGCAGCAGCATCACTTTTATGACATGGTATAAAGTGTGCCATTTTAGAAAATCTATCCACGACAACAAATATGCTATCCCTCCCCTTCTTTGTTCGAGGTAAACCTAAAACGAAATCCATAGATATATCCTCCCAAGGAACACTAGGTACAGGTAAAGGCATATATAAACCATGAGGATTGAGTCGTGACTTAGCTTTTTGACATGTAGTGCAGCGAGCAACAAAACGCTCAACATCCCGTCTCATCTTTGGCCAAAAGAAATGTGTAGCAAGTACGTCCTCCGTATTCTTCACGCCAAAGTGTCCCATTAATCCTCCTCCGTGCGCCTCCTGTAACAACAAAAGACGAACGGAGCTAGCTGGAATGCATAGCTTGTTAGCACGAAACACAAATCCATTATTAATAATGAACTTGTTCCATGTTCTCCCTTCTTTACAATTCTGCAACACGTCTCTAAATTCAGCATCATGCACATATTGATCTTTGATGGTCTCCAAACCAAATATTTTAAAGTCAAGTTGTGAAAGCATAGTATAACGACGAGACAAAGCATCAGCAATAACATTGTCTTTACCCTTCTTGTGTTTAATGACATAAGGGAAAGTCTCAATGAATTCAACCCATTTAGCATGTCTACGGTTCAGTTTTGCTTGACTTTTAATATGTTTCAAAGATTTATGATCAGAATGTATAACAAATTCTTTGGGCCATAAATAATGTTGCCATGTTTCCAAAGTCTGAACAAGAGCATATAATTCCTTATCATAAGTAGAATAATTCAGACTAGGCCCACTTAATTTTTCAGAAAAGTACGCAACAGGTTTACCATCTTGTAGTAACACACCTCCTAACCCAATTCCACTAGCATCACATTCAAGCTCGAAAGTCTTATTAAAATCAGGAAGTTGGAGTAAAGGAGCATGTGTTAACTTATCTTTCAAGACCGTGAAGGCTTCTTCCTGTGCGGTACCCCAAGAAAAAGGCACGTCCTTCTTTGTAAGCTCATTGAGAGGCGCAACAATGGTGCTGAAATCTCTCACAAAACGCCTATAGAAACCAGCGAGGCCAAGAAAACTCCTTACTTGTGTGACCGTTTTGGGCTGCGGCCAACTCTCAATAGCTTCAATCTTGGCTGTATCAACTTCAATTCCCTGTGGAGTAACAACATAGCCAAGAAAAGATACTCGGTCGGTGCAAAAGGTGCACTTCCCAAGGTTACCAAACAAATGTGCATCACGTAGCGCAGTAAAAACAGCACGTAAATGTTCCAAATGTTCCTCCAAAGATCTACTAAAAATCAATATATCATCAAAATAGTACCACAAATCGTCCAATGAAAGCACGTAAAACCTCGTTCATTAATCTCATGAAAGTGCTAGGTGCATTAGTTAACCCAAAAGGCATGACTAGCCACTCATATAATCCAAACTTAGTTTTAAATGCTGTTTTCCATTCATCGCCCAATTTCATACGAATTTGATGGTATCCACTACGCAAATCAACTTTGGAGAAAATTGTAGAGCCACTTAATTCATCAAGCATATCATCTAGTCTAGGAATAGGATGACGATAACGAATAGTAATATTATTAATGCCTCTACAATCCACACACATGCGTGATGTACCATCCTTTTTAGGTACTAGAATAATAGGAACAGCACAAGGACTAAGGGATTCACGTATATAACCTTTGTCAAGCAGCTCCTGTACTTGACGCATAATCTCCTTTGTCTCCTCTGGATTGGTACGGTAGGGCGCACGGTTGGGTAGGGATGCACCGGGAATTAAGTCAATCTGATGCTCAATCCCGCGAATAGGCGGTAATCCCGGTGGCACGTCTTGTGGAAAGACATCAGCGAACTCCTGCAAAATGTTAATGACAGCAGGAGGCAAAGAGGGAGGCATGTCCTCGAATGAAAATAATACCTCTTTACATACAAAAGCATAGCAAACATATGTAGCAACATCCAAATCATTAATATCAGATTTAGTAGCAAGTAAACATCCACTCTTCAATTTTATTTCGGATGCAACAGTAGATGATGGTTTATTATGCTTATGGTGTTGCTCAAATTCCTGTGCTACAATCTGATTTTCACTCTTATTTTTCTCCTGTTTTGCTTTACTAGCTCTAGCAATGTCATCTTTGATAATATGTTCGGGAGACATAGGAAGCAAAGTGATATTATGACCCTTATGAACAAGAGTATACTGATTTGTCCTACCATGGTGTACAGAATTTTTATCAAACTGCCATGGTCTACCAAGTAAAACAGAACATGCTTGCATGGGTACCACATCACAATCCACATAATCAGAATATGTAGCAATGCTAAAATGCACACGAACAGTACGTGTTACCTTAACCTTGCCACTATTGTTGAACCATTGGATGTAATAAGGATGAGGATGTGGTCTGGTGGTTAGAGACAGCTTCTCCACCATCTCCATGCTAGCCAAGTTATTGCAACTCCCTCCATCGATGATGATGTGAACAGAACGCTCTTTCACAACTCCCTTTGTGTGGAACAAGTTGTGCCTCTGATTTTGCTCAGCGTGTGTAACCTGCACACTGAGAACACGTTGAGCAACTAAACTTTCATACCTGTCAGCGTAATCAGCAGCCATGTATTGTGTTTCTGGTGCTGCATCCTCGCCACCCTGTTCGTCACTTGCAATAAGTGCCAAAGTCTCCTCATCATAATCACTAGCGGACGCATATCCACCATCCTCAGTAACAATCATTACACGCTTGGAAGGGCATTCTCTCGCATAGTGACCTCCACCCTTGCAACGACGACATATAACCTCATGTGTTTGCCCTGTGGATGCAATAGATGAAGAAGAACTCTGTGCAGGCCCAGAAGGTGTGCTCTTCGCAGAGGGTGTAGTAGGAGCCTGTTTCCTAGTATCGCGATTAGAGTTGGAGGTTGAAGGAGGTGGTGTTGCAGCAGGACGTGCGGAAGTAGAGGAGGTACGTGGCGTCCATGATGAAGTACGGCCTGCAAAATTAGTAGTTCTCGCCATTGCCTGTCGATCCTGCACTTCACGTTCAGCTTTGCAAGCAAGATGAAATAAACGAGTGATAGTGTTATACTCCTTATACTCTAGAATAGTCTGAATCTCTCTATTTAATCCACCCATAAAACGTGCAAGCATAGCTTCATTCTCCTCAACAATACCACATCTAATCATACCAGTTTGTAATTCCTGATAATATTCTTCTACAGAATTTTTTCCTTGTCTTAAACGCTGCAAATTTTGAAGCAATTCACGTTGATAATAAGGTGGCACCCAACGATTTCGCATAGCAGTTTTCAAAGCAGCCCAAGTAGTTGGAATATTATCAGGGTGTATTCTACAATGTTCTGACCACCAAACACAAGCAAAACTAGTGAATGAACAAACAGCAGCAGCAACACGTCGATCCTCTGGAAATTGTAAGCATGTAAAACGTTGTTCTGTTTCTAACTCCCATGTAAGATATATATCAGGAACATATCTACCCTCAAACGTCGGAATATTCAATTTAAGTTTAGGGAGATGGTCATGATCCCGTACCTGCGGGGGTGGTGCAGCCCTACCGTTACGGTTGTAGCCATGTGGTCGACCTGGTGCGTATGGTGGTGGTTGCCCCTGGGGCGGATCTGGAGCAACCTCTCCCTCATCATCGAAATCACCATCATAATCTTCAACCTGCTCAACGACAGTAGCCGCACGAGCCACCGAAGTAGCAGCAGTATCAACAGTACCAGGATGTTGCGCTCGTCGTTCGAAAGGAATAGGAACTGCAGCTGGTGGAGGTAGACGGGCAAGCACCTCATTGAACTTGGCGTCCATCTTGGTGTCGAATGTCTTCTCCAAACCATCTAGCTTCTCCATGGCCACTCCAAAGTTGTTCACGAAGTCCTGTACCTGCTCAGCCATCATTTGCTGAAATTTATCATAGAGCGCTTTGTTGGTCATGCTCTCCCAGTCGATCTCGTCATCGTGTGATCCTGGCATGGTTAGCAGAAATAGGAAACACACAATATGAAACCTACAGACTACTGGGACGTGGTGGTGGTGGTGGTGTGGCACAAATCCTTTAAGCGAATCTCAATTTCTTACCAGTTCTTACCCAGTAGCAGGCGGTGATCGGCAACCGTTGTAGCCAAAACTCTCAAAGCTTGGATAGAGCGATTGCCAGGTGGTGTCAAGCACACGGCGTAGAAGTATGTGGAGCTGGGATGGCTTATAATATGGTAACAAAAAGGGTCAGCAATAATCAATTCAGAGATGCAAGGTTGAATAAACGCTCAACGACGGTACTGTGCTGGTCCTAGGCTAGACCGTGCTAGAGACGCGAGCCTAAAACACCAACAAAAGCACGACGATACACGTAAGCAAGGGAAAAGCACACTCGGAATTTATTTATTTTCGTTTTTTTTTCCGACACCTGCGCAGGGAGCAAAACACGGATCCGAAATCAAAAGGATCTCGAAACTAAACCTAAAACGAACTGGACTTGGATTGGTGGCGGATTTGTGGTGGTATATATGGACACCAATGGATAGTGATGATGGATGATGAGATATGGCAGCGGCGATGATGGTGGTGGTATATGGCAACTATGAAGACGATGCGGTGGCGGCGTGACAACCTGTGAAAAGAACGCGAAACTCTAGAGGACTAGACACTAAGACCAGCAACTCGGCACGACGATGTAACCGCCAATTCAACAAAGCAAAATACTGAAAAGACTATGCAAAGGCTCAGATTGGTTCGGATATGATGATCTAACCCTAATTTTTTTTGTGGCTTTTTCGTGGACTAAAGGTATGAAGAACAGATGCGATCTAAACTACGAAAACTGGTAAAATCTCACCGAGCAACCTGGAAATCTGATACCACTTGATAGAGGCGAAGTTGTCCCTGTCTTTCGATGAGATGGTGGCTATCGTTTTTGGTGGAGTAGACTTTGACGATCCGACTACGAACGTGTGAGCCGTCGCGCCTTAGCAATCGCTAAACCAACTCTGAGAGGTTATTGACCACGCCGGAGCACGATCAACCTGACCACGAGGGTCTATTTCCTGCACGCAAACGAAGAACAAGCAAGAAACTAAGATTGCAATCTGGATATTGCGAATATAAGCGGAAAACTTTATTGATGAAGTGGGGTTCTGTGACGCCTTTGTCTGGTCGTGGAACACAAACGAAGAACGCGAAGTTGCTGCTATGGCAAACTTGTAATCTAAACAAAACCCAACCCTAACACGAAGCCCTAAGGGCTGTATATATGGGGGAATAGAAGGGAATTTCGTGGCCCCTTGGAGGAGGGGTCCGAAACCGACCCTAAGTCAGTTTCCCCATATATACGGACTCTAAAAACAGCCTATAATATGGTATTTCGAAATTACATGGGCCTGGCCCAAAAATAAGGTGGCGCAGCACCTATATTAGCCTATGGACGAATTTTATAAAGTGGCATCATGCATATTTCGTCCAAGGCTTCCCGCTCCCATTATGGTGGCTTCAATGTGCGAAAATCATCACTCGAAGCTCCATTGTTCTTCCCCGCACGCGCACCTTCTCCTCCATGCTTGATCCTGCTCCAATGGTCATCCTTCTTATCCATGCTAGGTCCTTCATTCATAAGTAAAACAAAAGTATCCAATTTAGGCAGCATCATATGTTCATGAATATTAGAAGGATTTCCAAGAAACGAAAGTACCTGGTAATTCAATTGACGTGCGCGAGCTCTAGTAATTGGTCCTGTATGTATAGCAGTCGGGGTGGGTGTAACATTAGTAGGGATGTCCTCATCATCTTGCTCCCATTATGGTGGCTTCAAAGTGCGAAATCATCACTCGAAGCTCCATTGTTCTTTCCCACGCGTGCACCTTCTTCTCCATGCTTGATCCCACTCCCATGGTCATCCTTCTTGTCCATGTCGGGTCCTTCATTCATAAGTAAAACAAAAGTATCTAATTTAGGCAGCATCATATGTTCATGAACATTAGAAGGATTTGCAAGAAACGAAAGTACCTGGTAATTAAATTGACGCGCGCGAGCTCTAGTAATTGGTCCTGTATGTATAGCAGTCGGAGTTGTGGGTGTAGCATTAGCAGGGATGTCCTCATCACTCTCCGTCACACGGAGTAACAAATCCCAGTCTTGATCCATGCCAACCCAACAGACACCCTCGGAGATACCTGTAGAGCACCTTTATATTCACCCAGTTACATTGCGACGTTTGATACACACAAGGTACTCCTCCGGTGTCACTGAGTTGCATGATCTCATGGTCATAGGAACAAATACTTTGACATGCAAAAAACAGTAGCAATAAACTGATACGATCATATGCTACGTTTGTAGTTTGGGTCTTGTCCATCACATCATTCTCCTAATGACGTGATCCCGTTATCAAATGACATCTCATGTCCATGGCTAGGAAACCTTAACCATTTTTGATTAACGAGCTAGTCTATTAGAGGCATCCTAGGGACATGGTTTCGTCTATGTATCCACACATGTATCTAAGTCTCCGATCAATACAATTATAGCATTGATAATAAACGATTATCATGAACAAGGAAATATGATAGTAACTAATTTATTATTGCCTCTAGGGCATATTTCCAATAGTCTCCCACTTGCACTAGAGTCAATAATCTAGTTCACATCACCATGTGATTCACATTGTTATGAATCTAACACCCAGTGAGTTCTGGGGTTCGATCATGCTTTGCATGTGGGAGAGGTCTTATAGTCAACGGGTCTACGACATTCCAATCCGTGTGTACTTTGCAAATCTCTATGTCAATCTATAAACACTGCTACCACACTCCACTTGGTACTATTCCAAATGGCTGCTCCACTATACATATCCGGATTGCTACTAAGAGTCATCCGGATTAGTGTTAAAGCTTGCATCGACGTAACTCTGTACGACGAACCCTTTATCACCTCCATAATCGAGAAACATTTCCTTAGTCTTTAAGTCACTAAGGATAATATTGACCACTATCCAGTGATCCACTCCTGGATCACTCTTGTACCCCTTGACGGACTCATGGCAAGGCACACACAGGTGCGGTACACAGCATGGCATACTATACAAAGCCTATGGCTAAGGCATAGGGGACGACATTCGTCCTTTCTCTTTCTTCTGCCGTTGTCGAGCTTTGTGTCTGACTCAACTTCACACCTCACAAATCAGGCGAGAACTCTTTCTCTGACTGATCCATTTTGAAATCTTTCAAAATCTTGTCAAGGTATGTACTCATTGAAAGTCTCATCAAGCATCTTGATCTATCTCTATAGATTTTGATGCTCAACAATTAGGTAGCTTTATCCAGGTCTTCCTTTGAAAAACACTTTTCAAACAACCGTTTATGCTTTCCAGAAATTCTACATCATTTCCGATCAACAATATGTCACCCACATATACTTATCAGAAATTCTATAGTGCTCCCACTCACTTTATTGTAAATACAAGTTTCTCGTAAACTTTGTATAGACTCAAAAACTTTGATCACCTCATCAAAGTGTATATGCCAACTCCGAGATGCTTGCTTCAGTTCATAGAAGGATCATTGAAGCTTCCACACCTTTTAGCATCTTTAGGACTGACAAAACCTTTTGCCAGATTTCATAATTGAAACTTGCAGCAACTGTTAACATAATTCCAACATACTTTAGCATCGCTACGAGTGAGAAAGTCTCGTCGCAGTCAACTCCTTGAACTTGTCGTAAACTTCTTTGCAACAAGTCGAGCTTTAAAAATGGTGACATTTACCATGAGCGTTTGTCTTCATTTTAAACATCCATTTGTACTCAACGACTTGCTGTCCAACGAGCAAGTCTACCAAAGTCTATACTTGGTTTTCATACATGGATCCTTTCTCGGATTTCATGGCCTCTAACCATTTGTCTGAATTCGGGCCCATCATCGCTTCTCCATAGCTTGTAGGTTCATCGTTGTCCAACAACATGACCTCCAAGACAGGGTTGTCGTACCGCTCAGGAGCAGTACACATCCTTGTCGACCTACAAGGTTCGATAGTAACTTGATTCGAAGCTTCATGATCATCATCATTAACTTCCTCTTCAAGTAACATAGGCTTCACAGGAACATCTTCCTGCGCTGCGCTACTCTCTGGTTGAACAAAGGTTCAACAACCTCATCAAGTTCTATCTTCCTCCCACTCAATTCTTTCGAGAGAAACTCTTTCTCGAGAAAGGACCCAGTTTTAACAACAAACACTTTATGCTTGGATCTGAGATAGAAGGTTTACCCAACTGTTCTTAGGGTATTCTATGAAGATGCATTTGTCCGCTTTGGGTTCGAGCTCATTAGGTGAAAACCTTTTTCACATAAGTGTTGCAGCCCCAAACATTAAGAAATGACAGCTTAGGTTTCTATCAAACCATATGGTGTCATCTCAACGGATTTAGATGGTGCCGTATTTAAAGTGAATGTAGTTGTCTCTAATGCATAACCCCAAATTTACAGTAGCAAAACGATAAGAGACATCATAGCATGCACCATATCCAATAGAGCACGACTATGACGTTCAGACACACCATCACACTATGGTGTTCCAAGTGGCGTGAGTTGTGAAACAACTTTCACATTGTCTAAAGTTGTATGCCAAACTCGTAACTCAGATATTCACCTCCACGATCATATCGCAGACATTTTTATCTTCTTGTCATGATGAACTTAAACTTCACTCTGAATTTGCTTGAACTTTTCAAACGATTCAGACTTGTGTTTCATTAAGTAAATATACACTATATCTATTCAAATCATCGATGAAGGTAAGAAAATAACGATATCCATCGCATGCTACAAGACTCATTGGATTGCATACATCAACATGTATCATTTCCAATAAATCACTTGCCCGCTCCATCCATCTAGAAAAAAGGGGTCCTTAGTCATCTTGCCCAAGAGGTATGGTTCGCATGTCTCAACCGATTCGAAATCGAATGAGTCCAATGATCCATAAGCATGGAGTTTCTTCATGTGCTTTATACCAATATGACATTTAGCGGCAGTGCCACAAATTTGTGGTACTATAATTATTAACTTTGTATCTTTTGGCATCAATGTTATGAACATGTGTATTACTACGATCAAGATTCAACAAACCATTCTCACTGGGTGCATGACCATTGAAGGTATCATTCATATAAACAGAATAACCATTATTCTCTAACTTAAATGAATAACCGTGTTGCAATAAACACGATCTAATCACGTTCATGCTCAATGCAAAACACCAAATAACATTTATTTAGGTTCGTCACTAATCCCAAAGGTAGAGAGAGCGTGCGATGTTGATCAATCAACCTTGGAAACATTTCCAAAACACATCGTCACCTCACCCTTAGCTAGTTCTCTGTTTATTCCGTAGCTTTTATTTCGAGTTACTAACATTTAGCAACCGAACTGGTATCCAATACCCAGGTGCTACTAGGAGTACTCGCAAGGTACACATCATTAACACGTATATCAAATATACTTCTGTCGACGTTGCCAGCCTTCTTATCTACCAAGTATCTAGGGTTGTTCCGCTTCAGCGACCGCTCTCGTCATAATCGAAGCACTTAGTCTCGGGTTTGGGTTCAACTCTGGGTTGCTTCACTGGAGCAGCAACTTACTTGCTATCCATGAAGTCTCCCTCCTTGCTCTTGCCCTTCTCGAAACTAGTGGTTTGACTAACCATCAACACTTGGCGCTCCTTCTTGATTTCTACCTTCGTAGTGTCAAACATCACGAATAGCTCAAGGATCATTAATTCAATCCCTGACATTTTATAGTTCATCACCAAGTTCTAGTAGCTTAGTGACAGTGACTTGGAGAACTATATCAATCACTATCTTATCTAGAAGATCAACTCCCACTCGATTCAAGCGATTGTAGCACCCAGACAATCTGAGCACATGCTCAATGATTGAGCTATTCTCTTTCATCTTGCAGACAAAGAATCTTGTTGGAGATCCCATATCTCGCAACACGAGCACGAGCCTGAGATCCTAATTTCATCTCTTAGAACATCTCATATGTTCCATGACGTTCAAAATGTTTCGGAGCCTCAATTCTAAGCCATAATGCATGATGCACTAAACTATCAAGTAGTCATCAGAACGTGCCTGTTAGATGTTCACAACATCTACAGACGACGCTAGAGGGGTTGGCGCACCGAGCGGTGCATTAAGGACATAAGCCTTCTGTGCAGCAATGAGGACAATCCTCAGATCACGCACCCAGTCCACAATATTGCTACAATCATCTTTCAACTCTATTTCTCTAGGAACATATAAAAATTCAAGGGAGCTACAGTGCGAGCAAGTAATCTACAACATAATTTGCAAAGACACTACTGACTATGTTCATGATAATGAATTCAGTTAATCATATTACTGAAGAACTCCCACTCAAATTGACATCCCTCCGGTCATTCGAGTGATACATGATCCAAATTCACCAACTCAAGTCCGATCATCACGTGAGTTGAGGTGGTTTCAATGCTGAACATCATCATGTTGATCATATCTACTATATGACTCATGTTCGACCTTTCGGTCTCTTGTGTTCTGAGGCCATGTCTATACATGCTAGGCTCGTCAAGTTTAACCCGAGTGTTCTGCATGTGAAACACTGGCTTGCACCCTTTGTATGTGAACGTAGAGTCTATCACACCCGATCATCACATGGTGACTCGACACGACGAACTTTCGCAACGGTGCACACTCGGGGAGAACACAATTTATCTTGAAATTAAGTGAGGGACCACCTTATAATGCTACCGTCGTCCTAAGCAAAACAAGGTGCATAAAAGGATTAACATCACATGCAAATCATAAGTGACATGATATGGCCATGAACTTGTGCTTTTGATGTCCATCTTTAAAGCACCGGCATGATATCCATCGTCACCGGCATGACACCATGATCTCCATGAACGTGTCACCATAGGGGTTGTCGCGCCCACCATGCTTCTACTACTATTGCTACCGTTTAGCGATAAAGTAAAGCATTACATAGCACTTAATGATTGACACGCATGTCATACAATAATTAAAGACAACCCTATGGCTCCTGCCGGTTGCCATACTCATCGACATGCAAGTCGTGATATTCTATACAAAACATGATCATCTCATACATCACATATATCTCATCATGTAATTGGCCATATCACATCACAACATACCCTGCAAAAACAAGTTAGACGTCCTCTAATTGTGGTTGCATGTTTTACGTGGCTGCTACGGGTATCTAGCAAGAACAATTCTCACCTACGCAAAAACCACAACGGTGATACATAAGTTGCTTTTCAACCTTCTCAAGGACCGCCTTTGTCGAATCCGATCCAACTAAAGTAGGAGAAACAGACACCCGCCAGTCATCTTTGTGCAACGAGGTTACACGTCAGTCGATGAAACCGGTCTCTCGTAAGCATACGAGTAAGGTTGGTCCAGGCCGCTTCATCCCACAATACCGCTGAACCAAAACACGAGCAAGGGAGGAAGCAATCTAAGCATCAACGCCCACAAACTCTTTGTGTTCTACTCGAGATCTCATCTACACATAGACCTAGCTCATGATGCCACAGTTCGGGAACGTTGCATGGGAAACAGAAAATTTCCTACGCACACGCAAGATCTATCCATGGTGATGAGCATCTACGAGAGGGAGAGTGGATCTACATACCCTTGTAGATCGCTAAGCGGGAAGCGTTAAGAAATGCGGTTGGTGTAGTCGAACGTCTTCGCGATCCAAATCGCCGAGCGTCCCGCGATCTCATCACGATCCGTCTCGCGATCCAATCATGATCCGTCCCACAAACTCATCATGATCCGTCCCGTGATCTCATCACGATCCGTCTTGCGATCTTGATCACGGTCCTTCCGATCTAGCGCCGAACGGACGGCACCTCCGCGTTCAACACACGTAAAGCTTGATGACGATCTCCGCCTTCTTGATCCAGCAAGAGGGAGCAAAGAGGTAGACAAGTTCTTCGGCAGCGTGACGGCGTCGCGGCGATGGTGGTGGAGCAATTCTGGTAGGGCTTCGCCTAAGCACTGTAGAAAACCGATCTAGAGGAGAAACTATGCACTAGAGGAACGGGTAGCATGTGGCTGAAAATCTTGTGCCAAAACCCTAAAACCCTCTAGTATATATAGGAGGAGAGGAGGAGGAGGCTTGGCTCCCAAGGAGCCAGCCCTTGGGTTGGCCAAACCAGGAGGGAGGAGTCCTCCTCCTCCACTCCTAGTAGGATTAGGACTCCTTCCTAATTTAGCCCTTTTTGCCTTTTTCACCTTTTTCCTTTTGGGCTTTTTCTTCCCAACCGCATGGGCCCTTTGTGGGACTTCCTCCAGCACACTAAGGGCTGATATTCATCCTCCCACAGCCCATGTAGCCTCTTGGGTCGAAATACCCCTCCCGATGGTCTCCCGGTACACTACTGGCACTCCCGATACACTACCGATGAGCCCGAAACCTTTCCGGCGACCAAAATAGGACTTCCTATATATCAACTTTACCTCCGGACCATTTCGGAGCTCCTCGTGATGTTCGGGATCTCATCGGGGACTCTGAACAACCTTCGGTAACCACCATACATAACTCTATACTACCGAAATGTCACCGAACCTTAAGTGTGCAGACCCTGCGGGTTCGAGAACTATGTAGACATGACCGAGACACCTCTACTGTCAATAACAAATAGCGAGACCTGGATGCCCATATTGGTTCCTACATATTCTATGAAGTTCTTTATCGGTCGAACCTCTATGTCAAGGAATCAGTTAATCCCGTATGATGTTCCCTTTGTTCTTCGATATGTTACTTGCCCGAGATTCGATCGTCGGTATCTCCGTACATAGTTCAACCTCATTACCGGCAAGTCTCTTTACTCGTTCCGTAATACAAGATCCCGTGACTAACTCTTAGTCACATTGCTTGCAAGGCTTATTGTGATGTTGTATTACCGAGTGGGCCCTGAGATACCTCTCCGTCACACGGAGTAACAAATCCAAGTCTTGATCCATGCCAACCAAACAGACACCCTTGGAGATACCTGTAGGGCACCTTTATAGTCACCCAGTTACATTGCAACGTTTGATACACACAAGGTACTCCTCCGGTGTCAGTGAGTTGCATGATCTCATGGTCATAGGAACAAATACTTGACATGCAGACGATAGTAGCAATAAACTGACACGATCATATGCTACGTTTGTAGTTTGGGTCTTGTCCATCACATCATTCTCCTAATGACGTGATCCTATTATCAAATGACATCTCATGTCCATGGCTAGGAAACCTTAACCATCTTTGATTAACGAGCTAGTCTATTAGAGGCATACTAGGGACATGGTTCTGTCTATGTATCCACACATGCATCTAAGTCTTCGATTAATACAATTATAGCATGGATAATAAACGATTATCATGAACAAGGAAATATGATAATAACTAATTTATTATTGCCTGTAGGGCATATTTCCAACACCCTTGTAGATCTCTAAGCGGGAAGCATTAAGAAACGCGGTTGATGTAGTCGAACGTTTTCGCGATCCAAATCGCCTAGCGTCCCGCGATCCCATCATGATCCATCTCACGATCCAATCACGATCCGTCCCGCGATCCCATCACGATCCGTCCCGCGATCAAATCATGAACCGTCTCGCGATCCTGATCACGGTCCTTTCGATCTAGCGCCGAACGGACGGCGCCTCCGTGTTTAGCACACATACAGCTCGATGACGATCTCCGCCTTCTTGATACAGCAAGAGGGAGTGAAAGAGGTAGATGAGTTCTCCGGCAGTGCGACGGCGTGGCGGCGATGGTGGTGGAACTATTCGGGCATGACTTCGCCTAAGCACCGCCGAACTAGACTAGAGGAGAAAACCGATCTAGATGAACTAGAGGGAGCACGTGGCAATTAGGGTTAAATTTCCCCTCTAAATCCATTTAGTATATATAGGAGGGAGGGAGGGGAGGAGGCAGACTCAAACCCACAATGGTTGGCTGAAATTGGAGGTGGAGGAGTTCTACTCCAATCCTATTAGGAGTAGGATTCCTCCTTTCCACTTGGAAACTCTTTCCACCTCTCCACCTTTGTGATGAGGACATCCCTACTAATGCTACACCCACAACTCCGACTGCTATACATACAGGACCAATTACTAGAGCTCGCGCACATCAATTGAATTACCAGGTACTGTCCTTCTAATGTTCATGAACATATGATGCTGCCTAAATTAGATACTTTTGTTTTACTTGTGAATGAAGGACCTGACATGGACAAGAACGATGACCATTGGAGCGGGATCAAGCATGGAGAAGAAGGTGCGCGCGCGGGAAAGAACAATGGAGCCTCCAGTGATGATTGTCGCACTTTGAAGCCACCATAATGGGAGCAAGAAGCCTTGGACGAAATATGCATGATGCCACTTTATAAAATTGGTCCCTAGGCATATAGGTGTTGTGCCACCTTATTTTTGGGCCAGGCCCATGTAATTTCGAAATACCATATTATAGGCTATTTTTAGAGTCCGTATGTATGGGGAAACTGAGTTAGGGTCGATTTTGGACCCCTCCTCCAAGGGGCCAAGAAATTCCCCTTTATTCCCCCATATATACAGCCCTTAGGGCGTCGTTTTAGGTTTGGGGGGGTTTTGTTTAGATTATAAGTTCGCCATAGCTGCAACTTCGTGTTCTTTGTTTGTGTTCCACGACCAGACAAAGGTGTCACAGAACCCCACTTCATCAATAAAGCTTTCCTCTTATATTCGCAATATCCAGATTGCAATCTTAGTTTCTTGCTTGTTCTTCGTTTGCGTGCAGGAAACAGACCCTCGTGGTCAGGTTGATCGTGCTCCGGCGTGGTCAATAACCTCTCGAAGTTGGTTTAGCGATTGCTAAGGCACGACGTCATCACACGTTCGTAGTCGGATCATCAAAGTCTACTCCACCAAAACGATAGCCACCATCTCATTGAAAGACAGGGACAACTTCGCCTATATCAAGTGGTATCAGTGTTCAGGTTGCTCGGTGAGAATTTCCAGTTATTCGTAGATTAGATTTATTTTCCTTACCTATTGCCCAAGAAAAAGCCAGAAAAAAAGTTAGATCTATTCATCTTTACTCCAAGCCAGTCTGAGCCATTGCAATTTTCTTTTCAGTGCATGCATAGTTGAATTATCGGTTGCATCGTCGTGTCGATGCTGGTCTTAGCATCTAGTCTTTTAAAGTTTTGAGTTCTATTCACAACTTGTCACGCCGGCGTCGCACCATCTTCATCGCTGCTGCCATATACCACCACCATGCCAGTGTCATCCCTTTCGTTGTCACCGACCACCATCCATCAATTTTCACCACATGCTACCATTGTTCATTGTTATTATCACACTTGAGGTCGTTCACATGTACGCTTGATCCAATCTACATCTTATCTAATTTGTTGGATAGAAAAAAAGTGAGAGAGAAAAAAAAGTGAGAGAAAAAATAGAGAAAAAATTGCTGAGAAAAAATAGAGAAAAAATTTCGAATCTATTTGACTCAAATCTCGTGTGTGAATTCGGAGTGAAACCTGTTTTGTGCAGTGTTCATTAAAACAAGCGTATCCTCCTCATACGAACTCGGAATTGAGTGATTCTTTTTGCATACGAAAGCTTGAGTCAGTAGCATTCTTGAGGAAAAATATCAAAATTTTGACGTATTATCTTACATAGGAAAGTTGTAGAGAGAGTTTTGGTATATCCTGCTTGGCGATCATTTATCATCATTGTCTTTACTGCCATTGTGGTCTTCACTTATATCTTGTTGTCCAAAGCTAATTCATATCATCCTTTGCTGCTATTTGTCCTACGCTATGACTCCATTAGTGTTCTAGGCTCGCGTCTCTACTACAGTCTAGCCTAGGACCAGCACAGTACCGTCGTTGAGCGTTTATTCAACATTGCATCTCTAAATTGATTATTGCTAATCTTTTTCTACCATATATTAGGCCTTCCAAGATCCACATATTTCTACATCATGTATACATACGTTCACCTGGTAATCGCTTTACCAATCTTTGGAGATATTGACACCTTCGGTTGCCGGTCGCCACCTGCTGCATGGTAAGAATTTGTAAGACATTGATATTTGCTTTATTGTGAGCGTTTTACCACCACATCCCCGTAGTTCATAGGAACAATATACTTGGATCTTTGTTTCTTGTTTCTACTAGTCATGACAGGATCCAGAATTGTCAGTTCATGGGCTTCTTCGATCGTGGGAGACGTGCCACCACAAAAACCGATACGAGAGATGCAAAGAGATCCAAATGCACATGATCAGGTTAATGTTTCTATATCTCCATTTAATGGCCGATTTAGACCTGCTTTATATATCGAGTGGGAGTTTGAAATAAATGAAATATTTGCTTCCCATAATTTTGCTGCACATAAGAAAGTTAAGGTCGCAGTTGGTTCTTTCACTGGTTATGCTTTAGTTTGATGGAGCGAATATTGTCGGTTACACAAAGATATTATACCTATTACTTGGGATGATTTGAAACTTGCCATGAGACACACGTTCATTCCTGCTTATATACTCGTGACAAGCTTAAAAAGTTACAATATTTGAAACAAGGTAGTGACACCGTAATGAAATATTATGATGATTTACAAATGACCTTGTTGCATTCCTCATTAGAAGAAAGTGAAGAAGATTTTATGGATAGATTTTGGGGAGGATTAAACCTTGATATTCAGGAGATACTAATTCATGAAAAGTGTTATTCTATGGATCGTTTGTTTCATCTTGCTTGCAAAGCTGAACAGGAAATAAATCAACGTGTTGCCCAAAAGGAAATAGAGCGCAAGGTGCACATTCCAAGAGTTGATATCGTTGTCCCTTCAACTACTAGGCATACTGTGACAACCACATCAAATCTTGTGAGGGCTACATCACCTTCACCATGTAACATGTCACCACCGAGAGTGCTTACATCATCTGAGTTGATCATAAGAGGTAATGCCAAAGGTATTGATATTCCACCTCCACGTGAGTATGATGAATGCCTTGTCAATTCCACTATACCCTATGATGAGCTACCCATTACTTTGATCACACCACCTATTTTAGAGGACTATGTTCATGATTATATTTCCTCATGTGATCAAATAACTATAATATCAACAATTGTGAGTGCACCCATTGAATTAACTATTGATGAGCAAGAACCATGTGAATCAGTAAATAAATCTAATTTGGGTCAAATATGTTTGAAAATAATTCTGCCGGTGTTTAATCATTTTGATATGACCTCCAATCTTGGTGATAATTCTGTGTCAAATGACATGTTGCATGTTTGCTTATTTAAGCATGTTGTAGCATCTAAATTTGAAACAATTCACTTTTATTTACCAATATTGGGATGGTTTAATGAAGAACATCATAAATCTTTTGATATGAATAAGGACTTCACTTATATGTGGAAACTGAGTTGCAATATTGTGATGCCTTCTACTTCTTATCATAATCTTTTGGCTTTATATTTCATAACATGTGATGAGTGCCCTTGTGTATATATGTCACATGTGTCACAACTAAGAACAATAAAAATGGATGACATATACATATACAATGTGTATGACTTTTCTCTTTTGGTAGCCACATTTCAGATTAAGCAACGCCGAGGACGGCTTTGTTTTCAAAAAAGGGAGGATGATGAGGACATGACTACCTTCGATACGACCAAAAATATTGCATATGTGCATATTTGTGAGGTGATTTCTTATAATAATTATGCAATAATTTATTTATGTTATCCGGAACAAAAATACTTCACCTATTTTTATTTTATGCCTAAATACAGAATGACCGAACACTTGTATGAACCACGTGTGATGACAAAGGGAGAGGAAATGGTTGGATGCTATTTAAGAGGTCCTCTCACGTTAAAGGAAATAATTTGGTGTTGTTCAAGAAGTTCTATCACGTCACTTTTAGCCCAAGAGAAGATAGAGTCCAAATCTCTCACGTTCTGGACTCAGATTCGGACTGCACAGACACAACTGTGTCAAAACGCCAACAACTTTTTCATACGGACTCGGAATTGGGTGATTTTTTTTGCCGGAAACTAGATTGTATATGCGTTCCATCCCAGTTGGAATCACCTTAAAATTCGTCCGGATCGCGAAGATATCGACGAAACAATCTGACGTTGCAGCAGAATCCGAGTCAAACTACAAGTCCAAAGGTGTTGCATCACCTCCACTTGGGCCCATGGGCTTTGTACGACCTAGGGTTGGTTTTAGGATGTCTTGGGACGTCCTCCCACCTCCTTGGCCGCCACCCCTTGCTCCTATATAAGTAGATCAATCTAGTAGCTTTTCCTTTGGGTTTTGTTTAGTTAAAAGTTAGCCATTGCAACTTCGTGTACTTCGTTTGTGTCCAACGACCAGACCAAGACCGCTTTCGGAACCCCACCCTTATCAATACTTCATCTATATTCGCAATATTCATATTGCATTATCATATTCTTGCTTGTTCTTCGATTGCTTGCAGGAATAGACCTTCGTGGTCAGGTTGATCGTGCTCCGGCGTGGTCAATAACCTCTTGGAGATTGGTTTAGCGATTGCTAAGGCGCAACATCGTGCACGTTCGTAGTCGGATCATCAAAGTCTTCTCCACCAAATCGATAGTTATCATCTCATCGAGAGATCGGGACCCTCGCCTCTGTCAAGAAGCATGCAAGGCGTGACAACCTCGATGGCGACACGTTGATGGAGATCAAGATGATGGAGATCATGGTGTCGTGCCGGTGACGATGAAGATGATGCCAGTGCTTTCAAGATGGAGATCTAAAGCACAAGTTCATGGCCATATCATGTCACTTATGAATTGCATGTGATGTTAATCCTTTTATGCACCTTGTTTTGCTTAGTACAACGGTAGCATTATAAGGTGATCCCTTACTTAAATTTCAAGATAAAATTGTGTTCTCCCCGAGTGTGCATCGTTGCGAAAGTTTGTCGTGTTGAGACACCACGTGATGATCGGGTGTGATAGACTCTACGTTCACATACAACGGGTGCAAGCCAGTGTTGCACACGCAGAACACTCGGGTTAAACTTGACGAGCCTAGCATGTACAGACATGGCCTCGGAACACAAGAGACCGAAAGGTCGAACATGAGTCATATAGTAGATATGATCAACGTAATGATGTTCACCATTGAAGCCACCTCAACTCACGTGATGATCGGACTTGAGTTGGTGGATTTGGATCATGTGACACTCAGATGACCTGAGGGATGTCAATTTGAGTGGGAGCTTTAGTAATTCGATTAACTAAACTCATTATCTTGAACAATAGTCTAAGTGAACTTTGCATATTTATGTTGTAGATCAATGGCACGCGCAGTAGCACCCCTGAATTTTAATGCGTTCCTAGAGAAAGCTAAACTGAAAGATGATGGAAGTAACTTTGTTGACTGCGCCCGTAATCTCAGGATTATCCTCACGGCTTCCTAGAAATCATATGTCCTTGATGCACCACTTGGTGACCAATCAGAAGACATGACCTCCGAAGACGTTAAGAACGCTTGGGAGGCACGTACTGGAGATTACTCAATAGTTCAGTGTGCAATATTATATGGCTTAGAACCGGGACTTCAAAGACGTTTTGAACGTCATGGAGCATATGAGATGTTCCAGGAGTTGAAGTTTATCTTTCAGAAGAACGCCCGGATCGAGAGGTATGAAACCTCCGATAAGTTCTATGCTTGCAAGATGGAGGAGAACGGGTCTATCAGTGAACATATACTCAGAATGTCTGGGTATTCAACTCGTCTAGCGGAGTTGGGAATTGCCCTTCTGCCAGAGGCGATCACTGACAGAGTTCTTCAATCATTGCCACCTAGTTATAAGAGCTTTGTGATGAACTATAACATGCACGGGATGAACAAGTCAGTCGTCGAGCTGTTTGCGATGCTAAAAGTCGCTGAGTCTGAAATCCAGAAAGAACATCAAGTGTTGATGGTCAATAAAACCACTAGTTTCAAGAAAAATGGCAAAGTCAAGGGCAAGGGCAAGAAGGGTAAAACCAAGAAGGATGGCAAAGCAGTTGCTACTCCTGCAAAGAAGCCCAAGCATGGACCCAAGCCAGAAACTGAGTGCTTTCATTGCAAAGGAACTGGTCACTGGAAGCGGAACTGCCCCAAGTACCTGGCTGACAAGAAGGCGGCCAACGACAAACAAGGTATATATGATATACATGTTATTGATGTGTACCTTACTAGCTCTCGTAGTAGTGCCTGGGTATTTGATACCAGTTCGGTTGCTCACATTTGCAACTCAAAGTAGGAACTACGGAATAAACGAAGGCTAGCAATGGACGAAGTGACGATGCGCGTGGGAAATGGTTCCAAGGTTGATGTGATCGCCGTCGGCACGCTCTCTCTTCGATTACCATCGGGATTAGTGATGAACCTGAATAATTGTTATTTACTGCCTGCGTTAAGCATGAACATTATATCTGGATCTTGTTTATTGCGAGACGGTTACTCATTTAAATCAGAGAATAAAGGTTGTTCTATTTATATGAGTAATATCTTTTATGGTCATGCACCCAATGTTAGGGGTTTATTCATATTGAATCTTGATAGTGATGACACACATGTTCATAACATTGATGCCAAAAGATGTAGAATTGATAATGATAGTACCACTTTCTTGTGGCACTGCCGTTTCGGTCATATTGGTGTAAAACGCATGAGGAAGCTCCATGCTGATGGACTTTTGGAGTCACTTGATTTTGAATCACTTGACACATGTGAACCATGCCTCATGGGCAGGATGACTAAAACGCCGTTCTCTGGAACAATGGAACAGGCGAGTGACTTATTGGAAATCATACACACTGATGTGTGCAGTCCAATGAATGTTACACAAGTAGATATGGGTATATTTACTTAATGAAACACAAGTCTGAAACGTTTGAAAAGTTCAAGCAATTTCAGAGTGAAGTTGACAATCATCGTAACAAGAAGATTAAGTTCCTACGATCTGATCGAGGAGGTGAATAACTGAGTTATGAGTTTGGCAGTCACTTAAGACAGTGTGGAATTGTTTCACAGTTGACACCGCCCGGAACACCACAGCGTAATGGTGTGTCCGAACGTCGTAATCGAACCTTATTAGATATGGTGCGTTCTATGATGTCTCTTGCTGATTTGCCACTATCGTTTTGGGGTTATGCATTAGAGACAGCAACATTCACTTTAAATAGGGCACCATCAAAATCCGTTGAGACGACGCCATATGAACTGTGGTTTGGCAAGAGGCCAAAGTTGTCATTTCTTAAAGTTTGGGGATGTGATGCTTATGTCAAAAAGCTTCAGCCTGAAAAGCTGGAACCCAAAGCGGAGAAATGCGTCTTCATAGGATACCCGAAAGAGACAGTCGAGTATACCTTCTATCTCAGATCCGAAGGCAAAGTGTTTGTCGCTAAAAGCGGAACATTTCTTGAGAAAGAGTTTCTCTCGAAAGAATTGAGTGGCAGGAAAATAGAGCTTGATGAGGTTATTGAACCTTTACTTCAACCAGAAAGTAGCGCAGCGCAGAAAGATGTTTCTGTGAAACCTACGACGGTAGAAGAGGAAGTTAATGATGATGATCATGAAGCTTCGGATCAAGCAGCTATTGAACCTCATAGGTCGACAAGGCCGCGTACTACCCCTGAGTGGTACGGCAACCCTGTCTTGGAGGTCATGTTGTTGGATAACAATGAACCTACGAGCTATGGAGGAGCAGTGATGGGCCCGGATTCCGAGAAATGGTTAGAGGCCATGAAATCCGAGATGGGATCCATGTATGAAAACAAAGTATGGACTTTGGAAGTATTACCTGAAGGGCGAAAGGCCATTCAGAACAAATGGATCTTTAAGAAGAAAACAGACGCGGACGGTAATGTCACCGTCTATGAAGCTCGACTTGTGGCAAAGGGTTTTTCACAAGTTCAAGGAGTTGACTACGATGAGACTTTCTCACCCGTAGCGATGCTTAAGTCTGTCAGAATCATGTTAGCAATAGTTGCCTATTTCGACTATGAAATTTGGCAGATGGATGTAAAAACAGCATGCCTCAACGGTTTCCTTGAGGAAGAGTTGTATATGATGCAACCCGAAGGTTTTGTCGATCCAGGAGAATGCTGACAAAGTTTGCAAACTCCAGCAATCCATTTATGGACTGGTGCAAGCATCTCGGAGTTGGAATAAGCGCTTTGATGAGGTGATCAAAGCGTTTGAGTTTATACAAGTTTACGGAGAAGCTTGTATTTACAAGAAAGTGAGTGGGAGCTCTATAGCGTTTCTAGTATTATATGTGGATGACATATTGCTGATTGGAAACAATATAGAAATGCTGGAAAGCGTGAAGGAATATTTGAACAAGAGTTTTTCAATGAAGGACCTAGGAGAAGCTGCTTTCATATTAGGCATTAAGATCTATAGAGATAGCTCGAGACGCTTAATAGCACTTTCACAGAGCACATACCTTGATAAAGTTTTGAAGAAGTTCAAAATGGAATAGTCCAAGAAGGGGTTCTTGCCTGTATTACAAGGTGTGAAGTTGAGTAAGACTCAATGCCCAGTAACCGCAGAAGATAGAGAAAAGATGAGTGTCATCCCCTATGCTTCAGCCATAGGCTCTATCATGGATGCAATGCTGTGCACAAGACCCGATGTCAGCGTTGCCATAAGTATGGCCGGAAGGTTTCAAAGTGATCCTAGAATGGAGCACTGGCAAGCGGTCAAGAATATCCTTAAGTACCTGAAAAGGACTAAGGAAATGTTTCTCGTTTATGGAGGTGATGAAGATCTCGTCGTAAAGGGTTACGTCGATGCAAGATTTGACACTGATCCAGACGACTCTAAGTCGCAGACCAGATAATTATTTATTCTTAACGGGGGAGCGGTAAGCTGGTGCAGTTCCAAGCAAAGCATGGTAGCTGATTCTACATGCGAAGCGGAATACATCGCAGCCTCGGAGGCGCCGAAGGAAGGTGTCTGGATGAAGCAGTTCATGACAGATCTTGGAGTAGTGCCCAATGCACTGAATCCAATGAACCTGTTCTGTGACAACACTGGTGCCATTGCTCTGGCCAAGGAACCAAGGTTTCACAAGAGGACCAGACACATAAAGCGACACTTCAACTCCATCCGCGATTACATCTTGGAGAAAGACATAAATATTTGCAAAGTGCACACGGATCTGAATGTTGCAGACCCGTTGACTAAACCTCTTCCAAGGGCTAAACATGATCAACACCAGAACTGCATGGGTGTTCGATTCATTACAATGTAAATCACATAGTGATGTGAACTAGATTATTAACTCTAGTGCAAGTGGGAGACCGTTGGAAATATGCCCTAGAGGCAATAAATAAAGTGTTTATTATTGTATTTCCTTGTTCATGATAATCGTTTATTATCCATGCTATAATCGTATTAATTGGAAACATGGAAACATGTGTGGATACATAGACAAACACAATGTCCCTAGTATGCTTCTAGTGAACTAGCTCGTTGATTGAAAGATGTCATTTGATAACGGGATCACATCATTGGGAGAATGATGTGATGAACAAGACCCAAATTACAAACGTAGCTTATGATCGTGTCAGTTTATTGCTACTGTTTTTTGCATGTCAAGTATATGTTCCTATGACCATGAGATCATGCAACTCACAGATATCGGAGGAGTACCTTGTGTGTATCAAACGTCACAATGTAACTGGGTGACTATAAAGGTACTCTACAAGTGTCTCCAAGGGTGTCTGTTGAGTTGGCATGGATCAAGACTGGGATTTGTTACTCTGTGTGACGGAGAGGTATCTCAGGGCCCACTCGGTAATACAACATCACAATAAGCCTTGCAAGCAATGTGACTAAGTGTTGGTCACGGGATCTTGCATTACGGAACGAGTAAAGAGACTTGCCAGTAACGAGGTTGAACTAGGTATGGAGATACCGACGATCGAATCTCGGGCAAGTAATATACCGAAGAACAAAGGGAACATCATACGGGATTAACTGAATCCTTGACATAGAGGTTCGACCGATAAAGATCTTCGTAGAATATGTAGGAACCAATGTGGACATCTAGGTCCCGCCATTGGTTATTGACCGTAGAGGTGTCTCGGTCATGTCTACATAGTTCTCGAACCCGCAGGGTTTGCACACTTAAGGTTTGGTGACGTTTCGGTAGTATAGAGTTATGTATGGTGGTGACCGAAGTTTGTTTGGAGTCCCGGATGAGATCCTGGACGTCACGAGGAGCTCCGGAATGGTCCGGAGGTAAAGATTCATATATAGGAAGTCCTGTTTTGGTCACCGGAAAAGTTTCGGGCTTATCAGTAGTGTACCGGGAGTGTACCGGGAGACCTCCGGGAGGGGTATTTCGACCCAAGAGGCTTCATGGGCTGTGGGAGAGTGAATATCAGCCCTTAGTGGAAACTCCCACACAAGGCCCATGTGGCTGGAGAAGAAAACCCAAAAGGAAAAAGGTGGAAAAAGGCAAAAAAAAGAGGATGAATCCTAATCCTACTAGGAGTGGAGGAGGTGGACTCCTCCTCTCCTAGTTCGGCCGAAGCCTAGAAGGCTTGGAGGTCAAGCTGCCTCCTCTCCTCCTATATATACTGGTGGTATTGAGGGTTTTTGCACTAGATTTTCAGCCACGTGCTACCCGTTCCTCCAGTGCATAGTTTCTCCTCTAGATCGGTTTTCTGCAGTGCTTAGGCGAAGCCCTGCCGGAATTGCTCCACCACCATCACCGGAGCGCCGTCAGGCTGCCGGAGAACTCTTCTTCCTCTCCACTCCTTCTTGCTGGATCAAGACGGTGGAGATCGTCATCAAGCTGTACGTGTGCTGAACGCGGAGGTGTCGTCCGTTCGGTGCTACATCGGAAGGATCATGATCAAGTTCGTGAGACGGATCATGATCAAGTTCGTGAGACGGATCATGATCAAGTTCGTGGGACGGACCGTGATTAGATTGCGGGACGGATCGTGATTGGATCGCGGGACAGATCGTGATTGGATCGCGGGACGCACGGCGATTTGGATCGCGAAGACGTTCGACTACACCAACCGCGTTTCTTAACGCTTCCCGCTTAGCGATCTACAAGGGTATGTAGATCCACTCTCCCTCTCGTAGATGCTCATCACCATGGATAGATCTTCGTGTGCGTAGGAATTTTTTTGTTTCCCATGCAACGTTCCCCATCAGTATTGACTTCTGTTTAAATTATTTTGAGGCACTAAACCACTTTACAAAAATGTGGGTTACAATTTTATAAATGCTTAGGAATATTTTCAACTCATCCATTATTTTAGTTTTCGTATTTGCAAAAACTATTTAATCCTCTTTTTAAATGAATCTTGAAAATCATTAGGAAAAAGAAAAGAGACATGATCCCATTGTGAACAAACCTGGTTTAGCGAAAGCATAATCTTAAACCTCTTGGTTACTATAACTTAAACACAAGCATTAGTGTAGCATGAATCCAGGGGTATTACAACTCTCCCCCACTAAAAGAAATTCTCGTTCCGAGAATTAAGAGGTAGAAGTAAGGGCGAAAAGTCTGGTTACAAAATTCTAACGAGTCTTCTCGTTCTTGGCTGCTCTTCTTGAAGAAGTTGATGTTTTAAATTCTTTGATTCAGGTCATCTTCATGAAGTCGTCGTCATTTCTTTCGGATCTTCATCGTCCTACGAATGCGATAAGAGGGAAAAACTTTGGAAGAATGTATCTCCACAAAGTTGGGCATCTGATGGTGAACCCAGGGAAGAAGACATGAATTATTTCTTGAGTCATAACTTAGGGAATTCATTGAGTGCAATATGCGATGGTACAAAGGTTTCAAAAGGGTAGAAAATCATCTGATGCCTAATCATAAGGTGAAAGGGGGTTCAGAGCAACGAAATTAAATATTGCGCATGATAATAGAATAGACCATCCCTTGGACGGTGGCTTGGGAATTACACGCGAGGCCAAGTGCAAAAGATATTTTGGAAACAAAGTCATACATGAGAGTCAGCTTTCGATCTCGTGGAACAGTGGGTTATGGGATCACCATGTGGGTTAAGAGTAGGAAGAGCTATGACGTCTTGCACGGTCATGGTAGCAGGACATGTCAGAGGATAGCTTGTTAGTTATGTTGGCAACAACGTCATACCAAGGGTGGGGGATGAATAGAACCATTTTCCTACTCGGTGAAATGAGGCAGACCAATAGGCAAAGTTCTCGTCCACCGTCGATTACCAGAATGTTATCTACAATAGTAACAGGGTCTTATTGATAGAGTTGTACAACGAGATGCCTTCTTAAGCAGGGATTTATTACTGCTAATATCATATAGATAAAAAAGAAGGGTTAAACAAACCAAGGGAAAGGAAATATTGTTCAAACACAAATATCAGGAGTATATAGTTACCAAGGACAAGCATAGCATGATATCCATGACATGATAGAAGTAGATAACCATTTAGGTAAGCGGGATAGGAAATTCATGACGTTACCCATACCATGATGTTTGGATAACCGATAAGGAAACATTTAGCATTATGCCTCCAATGTTCCTGTTGATATTCAGAATACCACAACCATGCTTCAGGGGTAGCAGCGAGATGGTCATCAGGTAAAGGTCAAACTTTGGATACACAAAGGATCCATCAGGAAAAACTTACAAAATAAATCTTACAATTTCCTTATGGGGGAATGACTAGCCTTGCAAAAGAAGATACTATAACCATAGGTCCTCTGGCCAGGTGTGCTAGACAAGATATCACCTTACCGAGTTACATAAAGACAAATGTAACAATTCTTGGAAAAAATATTCCAACCATCATATCTAACTGAGGTTCAGGTCTAGTTAGTGTCAGGATTCTTCAGACTTAGCATGTCTGAGAAGGAAAAAGGATGCAAAACACATCGACGAGATCAAGTTGCAAGATTCTCAGTACATGGAATACAGAAGCGAGCATATAAGATATTGAGCTGGATTACAAGACACACGGGAACACATTATCCAAGACAATCGTGATCACATGCAAGTCTTATGACAAAATGCAACTAAGTTAAGGTTGGGAACCATCATCAAGGACAACAAAGTATTGGTATATGTCCGGATTAGCTCTTATGTACAACTTCTTTTCCCAAACCAAATCAATAAGTGGCTTGGCATGCGAGGAAATACATATGGAGTGAAGGTAGCAAATTGATTAGGCCATAGGATACTTCCCACATGCATGAATGAATTGGAACGATTCGAGAGGAAGCAAAACAAAATTTTCTCATAATCACGGCAGAAAAAATGCACGTGAACTTAGACAAAAACACTTCTTTTATCAAACATATTCTTCATGAGCTAGGCACAAAGATAATGCTTTCAAGGTTTCCAACATTAGCTTAAATGTTCATCATGAACCACGAATAAGATGAGGATGTGGCTGATGGGCTCAACAACAACTGGTCGAGATTTGCACAAAGATGGATTTCTACGATTGAGTGAACAAGGTGATAGCATTGGTCAAATGAGATGAAATATTGAGGTATGCCCGAGGGAAACATCCGCAATTAAACATTAATCAAAAGGTGCACCCAAAATCCGGACTAAGTAGCACGACCAATGTTAGAATGTTGATTCAGTAGCCAACACACTAAGAATAGACTTATTGAGCATTAACTCCAAGGTAATAGAGTTGATATGCCATAAGTGTTGGATTTACACATCACAGTCCAATTGTTGGTATTCCGGTTAGAAACAACAAGCTAACTAACAAATGAAAGGTAACGGCAAGAAGTATCACTATATCAAGTCATCTTAAGACATGTGTAATTCTCACGACATTCTCAACAAAAGATGGTAATACTCCAAGATAGAACATAAGCCAACATGGCTAGCAAGGAACTTAAGGTTCAACCAAAACAAGACCAAGTCTGCATTAAGGAAGGCAAGGATGTTGTCAATGACAATACCAATTACCAAGGGGCAAGGATGTACTTCTCATCATGAATTTAAATTATACCCTGTAAAAGTTTAGAATGTTGATGATGGTCATGAAACATTTGTTGAGAAGTCCCATGAAGATGTAACCGATCAGCAACTATATCAAGCAAAGAAATGGTGAAGCAAAATGTTGTCGGAACCACATATTAGAGTGCTAGCTCAGAATCAAAATTGCCTTTCAAGACAACCAACATGATGTTGAAAGCTCGATGTAAACTTAGTGCACTATGGGAATTGTGTTCCGGGGATGAAGGACACATATAGCATGGTCAAGCCCTAGCATGACGATGGTAATGTAGCATAACAACCTGAATGGCATGATAGAGTAAAACTCTTAGACAAGAAGATTACTAAGAGTTGTTGAATCGTAATGCATACTCAATTCAGTTGTTAGTGTCCTTGAGTGTCCAACAACTCAGAACATGAGGAAACTGGAATCAGTGAAATATCGTAGTTGATGAGCAGCTCATAAGAAGTTATATAGCTCCGTGATATTCTTGAGATACTATGAATAATACTCGGAGGTAGATCAAAATAGAGGTTATACTAGTGTATTTATCCGTGGAACATAAGGACTTTATATGTCCAAGAATGAAATCAAAGCAGAACAACACGGTCGGAACTGTGGTTGCAAAAGACCAAATCATAGATACAATATCAAATCATACAAAGGGAAAGATTGTTGTTACGAGAATCTTCTATGATAAGATCAACATCGTTTCCATTGGCGTGAAAACAAGTTCAAGGTCGACTCCCACTTCTTCAAGGCATAACCCTTCATTCACTCCCCGCTTTCGATGAAATTGTAGTGCTAAAATTTTAAATGGCTAGCACCAGTAGAGTATGCCCATAGAAGCTTCCGGGCTCACACAGTATGCATTAGTTCAACCCATTGGGACATCTTAGGAACATATACCACAAACTTTAAGAGTAATTGACACATGCTTGAAAATAGAGCATGGATGTCAAAAGCATAGGATGTAGCTTGTCAGGGGGGTACACAAATTACCAAAGGCATTATGTATCAAGTGAAGAACTCACGAAAATTTGAATGTGAAGGACGGTCCATAATGACCTGATGAGAGTATCGGTACTCAATCAGAGGAAGATAGAATGCAAGGCATCTAATTATAGGACCTCTGAATAATCTTGATGCTTAAACACAAAAGGAATTAGGATTTCCAGGTTGATGTATCAGAATCAGATGCTTCGATCAAATACAAGTAAGTTGAATGGACTTAGATGGACAATCAATCAAGGTTGATTTGTCGAGAACCAAATCATGTTTGGAAAGACGTCTGCGCCGGAAAAATAATTTATGAGAAACAACTGATGACCGCATGCATTCACACACAAGTTGAATCAATAAAATCAAATGAGGATTACCTAAGGATTTTAATGAATATTGCTAGACATATGGTATTAACCATAATGCAAGCAGGTGAGGAAGATCAAGAGAAAAAGGCTACGGAGGATTTCGGAAGAATGAATAGCAATTCGAAAGACTTCTGAAACCCATGACAATTAAGGACAAACGAATCCCCAGTAAGATAATTTGATGTACCTTGTAATAACAAGAACAACTGGATATGAAAGTACGAGCGATAATTGTAGGTAATCATCTATAGGGGTTGATGGTGGAAGGGAATCGCAAAAGCGATGAGCAAGTTCTCGGGAGAATATTACAAAGTATCTTCGGAGTCTTATGATGAATGTAGCCATCATGTGGAATGAGGGGCTCTCCGGGAGGAAGTAGTTACAAGTAACTAGAGTTAGAGTTAGGAAAATCATTTAACCCGATTAGAAGAGAGATCAAAACCTAGAGTGTAGAAGAGGAATAAAAGATCCTAATACCACCCGATTGAGATGTGGGCCCGTAAGCCGCACAACCATGTTAGTAAAACTTTTTCAAGTACTAGACTCAACTTCAACCAAGGAGTTGGAAAGGGGGCTACCTACTAGCAGTCGGCTCTGATACCAACCTGTGACACCCCCATTTTGATTGTACACTAATCATACATGCAAATGCGTACGACCAAGATTAGGGACTCACTGGAAGATATCATAACTCAACTCTAGACACAAATTAAAGTCATACAAACTTCATATTATAAGCCAGGGGCCTCGAGGGCTCGAATACATAAGATCGAATTCAAACGAGTCAGCAGAAGCAAATAATATCTGAGTATAGACATAAGTTAAATAAGTTTGCCTTAAGAAGTCTAGCACAAACATAAACTACGGATCGAAAAGCAAAGGCCTCCTGCTTGGGAGCCTCTGATCATATTATTGGTCATGGGAAGCCTCCACGTAGTAGTAAGCTCCATCCTGGTAGTAGTAGTCGTTGGCGGGATCAGCTGTCTCCTGGGCTTCGTCATTTGGTCGCGGCAATCGTATCAATAGGAAAATGGGGAGTAAAGTAGTGGTGAGTACTCATCCAAAGTACTTGCAAGACTGGCATCAAAACTATGGTAAGTACGCAACATTATCTAGGAAATGGGGATATATCTTTGGGCTGACTTCAGAAATGCCAGAATAGAAGGGAAGTCCTAGTCCTATCAAAGAATAGAATCGTCAACATCTTGCAGCATTAGAAGAGTGTAGGTTGGTAACTCATATGTAGCAATGTTAGTGTAGCAATTTTATTAAGTAACCACACCCAGAGATTTTTTTCTCGACTACCTGTGAGAAAGCAACCTCGGAGCCAACATTTTAATTTCATGACTATCCACTTCTAGTTGTATAGATCGGGATACAACTCCGAGCGTCCGTTACCATGGACACGTCCATTGGAATAGGTATACTTCCGTGCAGGTGTGCCGGTGTCAAAACCGGTGGATCTTGGGTAGGGGGTCCCGAGCAGTGGACATTGGATCAATGGGTAACATGAGACAAAGGAGACAGTGTTTACCTATGTCCGGGCCCTCTTGAAGAGGTAAAACCCTACGTCCTTCTTTATTATATTGATGTGGATGAGAATTCCAAAGCTGATCGACCTCGAGATCGAATGAGCTAAAACCCTATATGATTCAACCTCCTGCTACGAATGAAACCCTCTGGTTTATATAGACACCAGCGGTACCTAGGGTAACACATAACTGGTCTCCAACCAGGGATAGATGCGCCGATCTTAACTTCAAGACTTGGAGGACACGCCAAGCTTTAGAGCTTTCCTTCTTTAACACGAGGTTGCTGCATAGTTCGGCCTTTTGCAGAGCAGCCCAAGAAGTTGGCCCCTAAGAGATGAGCCGACGGTCTAAGGAACCCTTAGTGCCGGACTCCCTTAGTAGCTATTGAACTAGCCTCCAATGCCGAGGTATATATTCTTTGTCCGCTTCATGCATCCAAGGTATTCAGCTTGTGAGGCGAGTTCCCTTTATGTTCGACTAGCTCCGACCTGGTCGTTGACGACGCCCTGTCTCCAAAACATATACCGCTTAACCCCAAAGTCCGAATGCCCGAGTGTGAACAATACCTCATCTGACAACCTTTCTGACGAAAGGCCATGACAACCAGTTACGAAAACTCAATTCGTGTTTCCAGGCCACTTTTCTATCGGCACGCCTTATCAATGTGAAGATCGTGCTCCATGTTTTATGGGATACGAATAATGATCTGGGTTATCCCATGCGCGTATAACGGCATGATCATTTCAGGAAGTGCTAAAGCATGCGGCAGTAAAGGGGGGCCCTTGGTTTTACGACTTCCCATAAAAGGGAGAAAAAACCCCAAAGCCTCCATATGCATCCTAGATTCGGTCTCTTTTCCCATCCAAGCCTGAAGCTCTCAGATCCATTTCTCCTTCCTCCCACTCCAAGCCACTCTCTCAAGCCCATCCATGGCTGGGTTGGGTTCACAAGCTAAGTGGGAGGCCTCTTGTGTCACTGACGCCGACATCTGGAAGTTGAAGCTCGCCAGATACCTTTCGCCCAACATCGCTTATCGCCGTCCAGAAGAAAGCCAAGTGGTGCCCACACCGAGGCTAGGCAAGAGGGTGGTGTTCATCCCCCATTGCCTCCGGGGATTGCGCTTCCCCGCTCCACCCCTTTGTTAGGGGTTTAATGTTCTTCTATGGGTTAGATTTCCATGATCTTCCCCCAAAGTCCTTCATGCATATCTCGACCTTCATTATTGTCTGCGAGGCCTTCCTATTGGTCCATCCTCAGTTCGGCCTGTGGCTCAACATCTTCAACATCAAGCTGAAGACAGTTAGCAGCCAAAACGTCGACTGTGGAGGGGTTGTTGATATAGGCGAAGTTGTCCCTGTCTTTCGATGAGATGGTGGCTATCGTTTTTGGTGGAGTAGACTTTGACGATCCGACTACGAACGTGTGAGACGTCGCGCCTTAGCAATCGCTAAACCAACTCTGAGAGGTTATTGACCACGCCGGAGCACGATCAACCTGACCACGAGGGTCTATTTCCTGCACGCAAACGAAGAACAAGCAAGAAACTAAGATTGCAATCTGGATATTGCGAATATAAGAGGAAAGCTTTATTGATGAAGTGGGGTTCTGTGACGCCTTTGTCTGGTCGCGGAACACAAACGAAGAACGCGAAGTTGCTGCTATGGCGAACTTGTAATCTAAACAAAACCCCAAACCTAAAACGAAGCCCTAAGGGCTGTATATATGGGGGAATAGAAGGGAATTTCGTGGCCCCTTGGAGGAGGGGTCCGAAACCGACCCTAAGTCAGTTTCCCCATACATACGGACTCTAAAAACAGCCTATAATATGGTATTTCGAAATTACATGGGCCTGGCCCAAAATTAAGGTGGTGCAGCACCTATATTAGCCTATGGACGAATTTTATAAAGTGGCATCATGCATATTTCGTCCACAGCTTCCCACTCCCATTATGGTGGCTTCAATGTGCGAAAATCATCACTGGAAGCTCCAATGTTCTTCCCCGCGCGCGCACCTTCTCCTCCATGCTTGATCCCGCTCCAATGGTCATCCTTCTTATCCATGATAGGTCCTTCATTCATAAGTAAAACAAAAGTATCTAATTTAGGCAGCATCATATGTTCATGAATATTAGAAGGATTTCCAAGAAACGAAAGTACCTGGTAATTCAATTGACGTGCGCGAGCTCTAGTAATTGGTCCTGTATGTATAGCAGTCGGGGTGGGTGTAACATTAGTAGGGATGTCCTCATCATCCTCCCCTTCTTGAACTGACGTCGTCCTCGACGGAAGCTCATCTTCCTCACCCAAATAAGGCTTCAAATCTGCAATGTTAAAAGTGGGGCTAACCCCAAACTCTGCAGGCAGCTCAAGTTTATATGCATTATCATTTACTTTCTCTAACACCTTAAAAGGACCATCAGCACGTGGCATTAGCTTTGACTTGCGCAAATCAGGAAACCTATCCTTACGCAAATGTAACCAAACAAGATCTCCAGGTGCAAAGACAACATGTTTTCTACCCTTATCTCCAGCAAGTTTGTATTTAGCATTCATACGCTCAATGTTTTCCTTAGTTAACTCATGAATCTTTAATATCAATTCAGCACGTTCTTTAGCATCAAAATTAACCTTCTCCGAAGACGGAAGAGGCAACAAATCAATAGGTGCACGAGGTAAGAAACCATACACAACTTCAAAAGGGCACATCTTAGTGGTAGAATGTAGCGAACGATTATAAGCAAATTCAATATGAGGCAAGCATTCTTCCCACATTGTCAGGTTATTCTTCAAAACAGCCCTAAGCATAGTAGACAATGATCTATTGACTACTTCAGTTTGGCCATCAGTTTGGGGGTGACATGTAGTACTAAAAAGCAGTTTAGTCCCCAACTTAGCCCATAAACATCTCCAAAAGTGGCTAAGAAATTTAGCATCACGATCGGAAACAATTGTATTTGGCACACCATGCAACCGAATAATTTCACGAAAGAACAAATCAGCAACATGAGCAGCATCATCACTTTTATGACATGGTATAAAGTGTGCCATTTTAGAAAATCTATCCACGACAACAAATATGCTATCCCTCCCCTTCTTTGTTCGAGGTAAACCTAAAACAAAGTCCATAGATATATCCTCCCAAGGAACACTAGGTACAGGTAAAGGCATATATAAACCATGAGGATTGAGTCGTGACTTAGCTTTTTGACATGTAGTGCAGCGAGCAACAAAACGCTCAACATCCCGTCTCATCTTTGGCCAAAAGAAATGTGTAGCAAGTACGTCCTCCGTCTTCTTCACGCCAAAGTGTCCCATTAATCCTCCTCCGTGCGCCTCCTGTAACAACAAAAGACGAACGGAGCTAGCTGGAATGCATAGCTTGTTAGCACGAAACACAAATCCATTATTAATAACGAACTTGTTCCATGTTCTCCCTTCTTTACAATTCTGCAACACGTCGCTAAATTCAGCATCATGCACATATTGATCTTTGATGGTCTCCAAACCAAATATTTTAAAGTCAAGTTGTGAAAGCATAGTATAACGACGAGACAAAGCATCAGCAATAACATTGTCTTTACCCTTCTTGTGTTTAATGACATAAGGGAAAGTCTCAATGAATTCAACCCATTTAGCATGTCTACGGTTCAGTTTTGCTTGACTTTTAATATGTTTCAAAGATTCATGATCAGAATGTATAACAAATTCTTTGGGCCATAAATAATGTTGCCATGTTTCCAAAGTCCGAACAAGAGCATATAATTCCTTATCATAAGTAGAATAATTCAGACTAGGCCCACTTAATTTTTCAGAAAAGTACGCAACAGGTTTACCATCTTGTAGTAACACACCTCCTAACCCAATTCCACTAGCATCACATTCAAGCTCGAAAGTCTTATTAAAATCAGGAAGTTGGAGTAAAGGAGCATGTGTTAACTTATCTTTCAAGACCGTGAAGGCTTCTTCCTGTGCGGTACCCCAAGAAAAAGGCACGTCCTTCTTTGTAAGCTCATTGAGAGGCGCAGCAATGGTGCTGAAATTTCTCACAAAACGCCTATAGAAACCAGCGAGGCCAAGAAAACTCCTTACTTGTGTGACCGTTTTGGGCTGCGGCCAACTCTCAATAGCTTCGATCTTGGCTGTATCAACTTCAATTCCCTGTGGAGTAACAACATAGCCAAGAAAAGATACTCGGTCGGTGCAAAAGGTGCACTTCCCAAGGTTACCAAACAAACGTGCATCACGTAGCGCAGTAAAAACAGCACGTAAATGTTCCAAATGTTCCTCCAAAGATCTACTAAAAATCAATATATCATCAAAATAGACTACCACAAATCGTCCAATGAAAGCACGTAAAACCTCGTTCATTAATCTCATGAAAGTGCTAGGTGCATTAGTTAACCCAAAAGGCATGACTAGCCACTCATATAATCCAAACTTAGTTTTAAATGCTGTTTTCCATTCATCGCCCAATTTCATACGAATTTGATGGTATCCACTACGCAAATCAACTTTGGAGAAAATTGTAGAGCCACTTAATTCATCAAGCATATCATCTAGTCTAGGAATAGGATGACGATAACGAATAGTAATATTATTAATGCCTCTACAATCCACACACATGCGCGATGTACCATCCTTTTTAGGCACTAGAATAATAGGAACAGCACAAGGACTAAGGGATTCACGTATATAACCTTTGTCAAGCAGCTCCTGTACTTGACGCATAATCTCCTTTGTCTCCTCTGGATTGGTACGGTAGGGCGCACGGTTGGGTAGGGATGCACCGGGAATTAAGTCAATCTGATGCTCAATCCCGCGAATAGGCGGTAATCCCGGTGGCACGTCTTGTGGAAAGACGTCAGCGAACTCCTGCAAAATGTTAATGACAGCAGGAGGCAAAGAGGGAGGCATGTCCTCGAATGAAAATAATACCTCTTTACATACAAAAGCATAGCAAACATATGTAGCAACATCCAAATCATTAATATCAGATTTAGTAGCAAGTAAACATCCACTCTTCAATTTTATTTCAGATGCAACAGTAGATGATGGTTTATTATGCTTATGGTGTTGCTCAAATTCCTGTGCTACAATCTGATTTTCACTCTTATTTTTCTCCTGTTTTGCTTTACTAGCTCTAGCAATGTCATCTTTCATAATATGTTCGGGAGACATAGGAAGCAAAGTGATATTATGATCCTTATGAACAAGAGTATACTGATTTGTCCTACCATGGTGTACAGAATTTTATCAAACTGCCATGGTCTACCAAGTAAAACAGAACATGCTTGCATGGGTACCACATCACAATCCACATAATCAGAATATGTAGCAATGCTAAAATGCACACGAACAGTACGTGTTACCTTAACCTTGCCACTATTGTTGAACCATTGGATGTAATAAGGATGAGGATGTGGTCTGGTGGATAGAGACAGCTTCTCCACCATCTCCATGCTAGCCAAGTTATTGCAACTCCCTCCATCGATGATGATGCGAACAGAACGCTCTTTCACAACTCCCTTTGTGTGGAACAAGTTGTGCCTCTGATTTTGCTCAGCGTGTGTAACCTGCACACTGAGAACACGTTGAGCAACTAAACTTTCATACCTGTCAGCGTAATCAGCAGCCATGTATTGTGTTTCTGGTTCTGCATCCTCGCCACCCTGTTCGTCACTTGCAATAAGTGCCAAAGTCTCCTCATCATAATCACTAGCGGACGCATATCCACCATCCTGAGTAACAATCATTACACGCTTGGAAGGGCATTCTCTCGCATAGTGACCTCCACCCTTGCAACGACGACATATAACCTCATGTGTTTGCCCTGTGGAGGCAATAGATGAAGAAGAACTCTGTGCAGGCCCAAAAGGTGTGCTCTTCGTAGAGGGTGCAGTAGGAGCCTGTTGCCTGGTATCGCGATTAGAGTTGGAGGGTGAAGGAGGTGGTGTTGCAGCAGGACGTGCGGAAGCAGAGGAGGTACGTGGCGTCCATGATGAAGTACGGCCTGCAAAATTAGTAGTTCTCGCCATTGCCTGTCGATCCTGCACTTCACGTTCAGCTTTGCAAGCAAGATGAAATAAACGAGTGATAGTGTTATACTCCTTATACTCTAGAATAGTCTGAATCTCTCTATTTAATCCACCCATAAAACGTGCAAGCATAGCTTCATTCTCCTCAACAATACCACATCTAATCATACCAGTTTGTAATTCCTGATAATATTCTTCTACAGAATTTTTTCCTTGTCTTAAACGCTGCAAATTTTGAAGCAATTCACGTTGATAATAAGGTGGCACCCAACGATTTCGCATAGCAGTTTTCAAAGCAGCCCAAGTAGTTGGAATATTATTAGGGTGTATTCTACAATGTTCTGACCACCAAACACAAGCAAAACTAGTGAATGAACAAACAGCAGCAGCAACACGTCGATCCTCTGGAAATTGTAAGCATGTAAAACGTTGTTCTGTTTCTAACTCCCATGTAAGATATATATCAGGAACATATCTACCCTCAAACGTCGGAATATTCAATTTAAGTTTAGGGAGATGGTCATGATCCCGTACCTGCGGGGGTGGTGCAGCCCTACCGTTACGGTTGTAGCCATGTGGTCGACCTGGTGCGTATGGTGGTGGTTGCCCATGGGGCGGATCTGGAGCAACCTCTCCCTCATCATCGAAATCACCATCATAATCTTCAACCTGCTCAACGACAGTAGCCGCACGAGCCACCGAAGTAGCAGCAGTATCAACAGTACCAGGATGTTGGGCGTGGCCGAGAGGCACACGTCGCGCTCGTCGTTCGAAAGGAATAGGAACTGCAGCTGGTGGAGGTAGACGGGCAAGCACCTCATTGAACTTGGCGTCCATCTTGGAGTCGAATGTCTTCTCCAAACCATCTAGCTTCTCCATGGCAACTCCAAAGTTGTTCACGAAGTCCTGTACCTGCTCAGCCATCATTTGCTGAAATTTATCATAGAGCGCTTTGTTGGTCATGCTCTCCCAGTCGATCTCGTCATTGTGTGATCCTGGCATGGTTAGCAGAAATAGGAAACACACAATATGAAGCCTACAGACTGCTGGGACGTGGTGGTGGTGGTGGTGTGGCACAAATCCTTTAAGCGAATCTCAATTTCTTACCAGTTCTTACCCAGTAGCAGGCGGTGATCGGCAACCGTTGTAGCCAAAACTCTCAAAGCTTGGATAGAGCGATTGCCAGGTGGTGTCAAGCACACGGCGTAGGAGTATGTGGAGCTGGGATGGCTTATAATATGGTAGCAAAAAGGGTCAGCAATAATCAATTCAGAGATGCAAGGTTGAATAAACGCTCAACGACGGTACTGTGCTGGTCCTAGGCTAGACCGTGCTAGAGACGCGAGCCTAAAACACCAACAAAAACACGACGATACACCTAAGCAAGGGAAAAGCACAATCAGAATTTTTTTTTTCGTTTTTTTTTTTTTTTCGGCGCCTCTTTTTTTTTTTTTTTTTTTTTCGGCGCCTCTTTTTTTTTTTTTTTTTTCAAAAACTCACTACAATGGCGAGTGTCTCAAAACTCTTGCCACGTCGTATAAGCAAGATGGGCACGAATTTTTCTTTTGGACTATTTTTTTTTTTCTGGAGCAATCCGGGGGCTGCGACGACCCAAAAATTTCGACAAAAATCACTATGATAGCAAGTGTCTCAAAACGCTCCGGGGAACCTAAAATCAAGATAGGGAAAAAATATTTTCAGCCGAAATTTTTTTGGGCCAAAACGTGCTCTGCAAAGCGTGCCAGACTCTTTTTTTTTTTTTTTTTTTTTTTTTTTTTTTTTTTTTTTTTTCCGACACCTGCGCAGGTAGCAAAAGTGATGATGGACTTGGATCTCGAAATCAAAAGGATCTCGAAACTAAACCTAAAACGAACTGGACTTGGATTGGTGGAGGATTTGTGGTGGTATATATGGACACCAATGGAGAGTGATGATGGATGATGAGATATGGCAGCGGCGATGATGGTGGTGGTATATGGCAACTATGAAGATGATGCGGTGGTGGCGTGACAACCTGTGAAAAGAACTCGAAACTCTAAAGGACTAGACACTAAGACCAGCAACTCGACACAACGATGTAACCGCCAATTCAACAAAGCAAAATACTGAAAAGACTATGCAAAGGCTCAGATTGGTTCGGATATGATGATCTAACCCTAATTAATTTTTTTTTTGGCTTTTTCGTGGACTAAAGGTATGAAGAACAGATGCGATCTAAACTACGAAAACTGGTAAAATCTCACCGAGCAACCTGGAAATCTGATACCACTTGATATAGGCGAAGTTGTCCCTGTCTTTCGATGAGATGGTGGCTATCGTTTTTGGTGGAGTAGACTTTGACGATCCGACTACGAACGTGTGAGACGTCGCGCCTTAGCAATCGCTAAACCAACTCTGAGAGGTTATTGACCACGCCGGAGCACGATCAACCTGACCACGAGGGTCTATTTCCTGCACGCAAACGAAGAACAAGCAAGAAACTAAGATTGCAATCTGGATATTGCGAATATAAGAGGAAAGCTTTATTGATGAAGTGGGGTTCTGTGACGCCTTTGTCTGGTCGCGGAACACAAACGAAGAACGCGAAGTTGCTGCTATGGCGAACTTGTAATCTAAACAAAACCCCAAACCTAAAACGAAGCCCTAAGGGCTGTATATATGGGGGAATAGAAGGGAATTTCGTGGCCCCTTGGAGGAGGGGTCCGAAACCGACCCTAAGTCAGTTTCCCCATACATACGGACTCTAAAAACAGCCTATAATATGGTATTTCGAAATTACATGGGCCTGGCCCAAAATTAAGGTGGTGCAGCACCTATATTAGCCTATGGACGAATTTTATAAAGTGGCATCATGCATATTTCGTCCACAGCTTCCCACTCCCATTATGGTGGCTTCAATGTGCGAAAATCATCACTGGAAGCTCCAATGTTCTTCCCCGCGCGCGCACCTTCTCCTCCATGCTTGATCCCGCTCCAATGGTCATCCTTCTTATCCATGATAGGTCCTTCATTCATAAGTAAAACAAAAGTATCTAATTTAGGCAGCATCATATGTTCATGAATATTAGAAGGATTTCCAAGAAACGAAAGTACCTGGTAATTCAATTGACGTGCGCGAGCTCTAGTAATTGGTCCTGTATGTATAGCAGTCGGGGTGGGTGTAACATTAGTAGGGATGTCCTCATCAGTTGTGATCAGCAAACTTCCATGGGTCGAGTGGCCAGAGGGTACTTTCATTGACACTATCAAGGTCTGGCAGAAAGAGTGGTTCTACGTCACCGAACCACGAGGGACAAACTGGTCGGTGCCCTCCGATTTCAGATCCAGACCCACCGCGAGGCTAACCTCATGGGTCAAGAAAGGCTTGACTAGAAATCGTCAAAGGAAGTGAAGTCGCTGCAGAAGGGCATCACGTAGATGGTGGAGGCAAAAATCGAGCTAACCAACGTAGTCCCAGTTATGCTCCGCCGCCACCTCCTGCCATGCAAGCACCGGGACACTCCAATGTGGAACTACACACTTAGCTACCCCACCACCGTTTGTTGATTCTATTGTAGAACTCACGAGAAGTTGTGGAAAGTGCTGTTAAAGCCCCACAAGGAATGGTCGGCCGAGGAAGAAGACATCGGCCTAGACGTGGATACCCCTCCTTTGAAGGCATGACGATGTTTTTACTTTATTCTGAGCTTTGCTCTTCAGCAAGGATCTTAACGTCTTCTCCATTGTCTTTGCAGGGCTGGCTGGATAAGGTCGTGAAATTAACGGCCCAGCCCTCCTGCCCGAGGACCCCAAGTCGCCCTAATTGACGATGATGCTAGTCGTGGCACCGTATGTGGCGCTAGAGAAGAAGGATAAGAAGAAGAAGAAATATGCCCGCGAAGGCCTCCGCTCAAGGGGTCCTTCGGATACTACGTTCGGAGAGACCCAAGCCTCTTCTGCCCACAAGGAAGAGCACACAGAGGACGGTGGGGAGATAGACTCCCCCCCAAACAAGAAAGAGGGCTGCGACGGAAGATGCTGAGGAGGATCTGCCTCCTCTCACCCCGAAGAGGCCATGCGAGACGAAGCTGGTCCTGCCCGATGACAACCCGGATTCCGATGAGGATTCTGATGAGGGTCAAGCCCCTGACCCAAAGGTATTGAATTCGAACACGATCTAATATAGTTATGCAGAGTTTTCTTTACTAATTGTATGATCGCCTTCCGTATCGCAGCCCGGCCCGAGATCTCCCGACCTAACAGGTCTCAGAGGGGGATTCTCTGACCGCCGAGCTAGCAGAGAGCAGGATTGCGTCCGGCACCACCCCCCAGGCCGCCGCCGAGGCCGCGGAGGTTTTATCCAGCCGGACCCCTCCCGAGCCGAACACTTGGGGCAAGGCGGTCATGGCTAAGGTTCATACCTCGGCCCAGCGAAGACCAGGAAGTCATGGCCGAAGTTCATACCTCAGCCATAGGATCCCAGGAGGTCGAACCCCTCCTGGCAAGCAAAGAGGGGGCCGCGATTCGTTCGAGATCCCTCCACAAATGACTGGGAAAACCTTAGTGCCTCTGACGTCATCAACCTTGCCTCCCCAGAAAGGGGGAGAAGAAGTGCAACCACGGTGCCGCCCTTGAAAGAGCATACCATGACCGGGTGGCCAGCCATGATGGAGGAGGCTTTGTCTAGCTCCTCCATCGCCAAAAATCACCGCACCCTCATGGGTGCAATTTTACAAGGCATTTGGTCCATTGCTAGCGGACTGAAGGAGGCCTTCAATGGTCTGTTGGTTGGCTTCAAGGTAAGCCATGTAATATTCTTTTCACAAGAACAGGTTTATTTGTGAGGTTATGTATTCTCTATAGGTATAGTAGCCCCTAAGCCGCGAGTGAATTTGAAACACTTGCCCGAGGGTCAAAGAACCTAGAATCACGAATAAATGCAAAAGCAGTTCATGGTCCCTGAAACTAAAATAGTTTAGGAGATTCTTTTAGCAAAGGGTCCAAAACCTAATAGCTCGGATGTTTGTTTATACATAGGTTGTTTTGCAGGCCTTGATTGTCTTCTGTTGTGGCTACTAATGCCATGGATCTGGCCAAGGTAAATAGGAAGATCAAGAGCTCCGATGAAGATCTTGATCGTCTGAACAAATGGTTCGACTAGATGCAAGGTAAATTTGAATCATACCGCTAAGACCCTTGTTTTCCTCATTAGTTGGGATTTTTCGGCTTTTGTTCCTGAGATCCTGCTTCCGATTGTACCCGCAGTCGTAAATGCAGAGTTTGAAAACCTCAAGGCCGAGGTGAAGAAGGCAAAACAGGAGGCCGCCGATTAGAAGGTGGTGGCCGAATAGGCGGCCGCTGAACTAATATCGTTGAAGGTTGAGAGCGGCAAGCGTGAAGCTTGAGTAGCCGAGGTGCAACAGGAGCTCCAGGATGCGAGCTATAACTGCGAGGGTCTGGAGAAAAAGACCAAGGACCAAGCGGCCGAGCTATCCACGCTTTCCTCCGAGCTCAAATCGGAGTGTGTAGACATGCATTTCTTCGAGGAAGAACTTCGCCAAGTCAGGATGATCGCGGATGGTAAGCCATACTTATTGCAATGTGCCTTTGGTGGAAACAGGTTTGCCTTTCTTACATGGCTGTGGTGTTCCTCGGGCGCCTTTATGGACCTCCCGAGGACTGCAGCGAACGCAGCCAAGCACTTTGCGACCCGAGATGGGGATGTTGAACAGAGAATTTTCTGGGCACAATTTCAAACCCCCGAGGCCGGCCTATCAAATGAAGCAGCTAATGGAGTTGCATAGGATGGCGAAGCCGGCCTTGCAGGACCCCCGGATCTGGCTGTGGCCTGCAGAGCCAATCCTGAGCAGCTATTTTGTCTTGGTGCAGAAGCTTTGCGATGCTATGCCCCAGATTGAAGTCTTGAAGCGCTCCGTGTGCATCGAGGCACCTCGGATGGCCTTTGCAAGGACCATGATGCACTGGCCAAGGGTGAAGCCGTTCGAGATGGCCACCACACCCCTGCCTCCTGGGAAGGAGCATAGGCGCCCCGAGCTTTACTTCCGCGCTGCGTTAGCGGGTGCTCGGTCGATAGAGACCCAATGCCCCATAGATGTAATTTATGAGTGAGGGCATTATCATGTGCACTAAGACAATTTTTGCTTTATAATGCTTATCCTGAATGTATTGTACTTTGTTTTATTTTGACTCATGTGTGGCCGTTTGATTTGAATGTTGCCAATCGTCGGCTTTAGCCCCCATGTAGACACTACAAGGGGTGTTTCCACCTCCACACTGTGACCCTTAGCCGATATTGCGGTGCCTGGAGGCCGTAGTGTGTGAGGGAAACGGGGCAATCGGACTATGTGTCTTTAGTGCTTTCACTTAGCCTTAGGAGCTTGAATGCGGGGGCTGGTGACGAGCCCCCAGTACTTCGCGATAGTCGGATGAACCAAGGTTTGAGACTACTACCATGAGGTTTGTGAAGGTACAAACCTCTCGTATGACACAAAATAACCTCCATCGATTCTTAGTTTGACACTTAGGCTCGGATCGCAGTCCGGTTCTCACTTATTATGACAATCAGTTTTCCACTTTCTCCACTGAGTTATTTGGCCAGGCGAGCTGGAAATACAATCACAGTGGTTCTCGCTTTACCCTTTTAGCCGAACTAGCAGAACGTAAGAGGGCAAACACAGGAGCAGGGCAACCCAAATATTGACCCAAGACATAATTCGGAACCGATTCATATAACGCAATAACCGAGACACCGAGCATGTAAAAATAGTGATGGGGTAATGCTCGGGGCATGATTCCTATCCAAGCCCCCAGTCTATTAGCCGGTCGCACCTATCATGTACCGACCAATTTTGCCTTTCGGTGCCAGTGAGTGGAAAATGAAAACTGAGCTGGAAATAGTGACTGGAAATAAAATACTGTAAAAAAGGCCACAAACGATATTTGCGATGAATTCTTATAATTCATAATGTCGAGGCGGCTGTTACAGGTAATTCTTGTTTTGAAAAACATTACAGAGTAGCGGGTTACTCACGGCCTTCGATGGGAGCCTTGACGTCCTCCCTGTGCCCTGCTTTGCGCTTACTCCTTTGCTCTTGATAGGGGAGGGGTAGAATCCTTTAAAGGTGATTGTTGTCGGCGAATAGACCTTGGAGAGGGGGTCTTGAGAATCCACCGTAGAGTGGGTAAGCTTGACGCTTGGTAGATCCTTGATGGTACCTGGTTTTTATCCGAGGAAGCATTTGGACTATAGTTCGGTCAAGCCGGACAACTAGTCCTTGATACTGGGTCCCCACAACTGTCCATGGTATTTTGAGAACGAAATTGTGTCTTCGAGGGACATACCTTATGGGTAGTCAGGTCGTGCCATGGGAGCGTATCCCTATTTGTGTTGAGCTGGTGATGGCCCCGGGAGATCCGATTGAGCTCGGGGTTGCTTGCCCACCTGTCGTGCCTTGATGGATGATTTGGGCCTCAACAGTTCACTTTCGTATTGGCATTCGGCTGCCAAGCCCGCAATGTGTTCTTCGGTCCGGAGGGAGGGCTCTGTATTGCCGTTGAAGGTGATGACCCCCTTGGGTTCGGGCATCTTAAGCTTCAGGAGGCATAATGAGGAATAGCGTTGAAGCGGGCAAATATTGTGCGACCGAGCAGTGTGTGATAGCCACTGTGAATAGGGACAATGTCGAAGATTATGTCTTCGCTGCAGAAGTTATCGGGCGAGCCGAACACAACCTCCAATGTTACTGTGTCGGAGCAGCTCGCTTCGACGCCTGGGATCACTCCTTTCAAGGTAGTGTATGGGTATGATGCTTGAAGGATCAATGCCCATCTTTTTCATCGTGTTAGATTAAATCAGGTTAAGGCTACTTCCTCCGTCCATGAGGACTCTAGTGAGGTGGTACCCATCGATGATGGGGTCTAAGACGAGGGCCCCCGAACCTCCATGACGGATACTGGTTGGATGGTTCCTACCGTTGAAGGTGATCGGGCAAACCGAACATTGGTTGAACTTCGGGGCTACGGTCTCTACGGCGTAGATATCCCAAATGGCTCGCTTCGTCTCCTTCTTTGGTATGTGTGTAACGTATATCATGTTCACAATTTTTACCTCTGGTGGGAACTACTTCTGTCCTCCATTGTCCGGACCACGGGGCTCTTCATCATCCTTGCTGAGTGGGCCTTTGCCTTGTTCCTCGGCTGCCAGTTTGCCGGCCTGCCAAAACACCCAACAATTACAGATGGTGTGGTCGGCGAGCTTGTCTTGGGTGTCGTGGATCCGGCAGGGCCTTTCCATGATTTTGTCTAATGCAATAGGTCCATCCATGTTCCCTTTAGAGGATTTCTTTCGCTATCTGGGTTTTGAACAGCGAAAGCCGCCATTTAATGTCATGTCATCGTGTCACCATTGTTGTGACGATGTTTATTCTGGTTGCGTCGTGGCTTGTAATTTCCATCCTAAACCTCTGAAGTGTCAGGGTCTTTGAGATTGTGGCCGCGACGAGCTAGCTAATTGTCCCGCACTCGCAAAAGAGGGACATGAGTGAAGTGAGGGTGGACATTGTCCTCGACCTGTCTTGGCTGAGCAGTTGAGCCACCCATTCATGCCGGATATTATGCCTGAAATAAGCTATTTCCTCGGTGTCCGGACAATCAATGATCTGGTTCTTTTTAGTTAGGAACCGATTCTAAAATTGCCTGGATGATTCACCCCGCCTTTAGGACGATGCTGCTCAAGTCTTAAGAGTCCCGCGGTCAAACCTAAGTGCCCTGGAAGTTAGATCGAAAAGCATCCTCGAGGTCATCCCAACTTACAATGGAGTTTTTGGGGACATTGTTTAACCAGTGTCGGGCTGGTCCTTTCATCTTTAACTGTAAGTACTTGATAGCATGGAGGTCATCTCCCCTGGCCATATGAATGTGGAGAAGGAAATCTTTGATCCACAAAGGGAGACCTGATAGAGGCGAAGTTGTCCCTGTCTTTCGATGAGATGGTGGCTATCGGTTTTGGTGGAGTAGATGATAGAGGCGAAGTTGTCCCTGTCTTTCGATGAAATGGTGGCTATCGTTTTTGGTGGAGTAGACTTTGACGATCCGACTACGAACGTGTGATGACGCCGTGCCTTAGCAATCGCTAAACCAACTCCGAGAGGTTATTGACCACGCCGGAGCACGATCAACCTGACCACGAGGGTCTGTTTCCTGCAGGCAAACAAAGAACAAGCAAGAAACTAAGATTGCAATCTGGATATTGCGAATATGAGAGGAAAGCTTTATTGATGAAGTGGGGTTCTGTGACGCCTTTGTCTGGTCGTGGAACACAAACGAAGAACGCGAAGTTGCTGCTATGGCAAACTTGTAATCTAAACAAAACCCACCCTAAAACGAAGCCCTAAGGGCTGTATATATGGGGGAATAGAAGGGAATTTCGTGGCCCCTTGGAGGAGGGGTCCGAAACCGACCCTAAGTCAGTTTCCCCATATATACGGACTCTAAAAACAGCCTAAAATATGGTATTTCGAAATTACATGGGCCTGGCCCAAAAATAAGGTGGCGCAGCACCTATATTAGCCTATGGACGAATTTTATAAAGTGGCATCATGCATATTTCGTCCAAGACTTCCCGCTCCCATTATGGTGGCTTTAATGTGCGAAAATCATCACTGGAAGCTCCATTGTTCTTCCCCGCACGCGCACCTTCTCCTCCATGCTTGATCCCGCTCCAATGGTCATCCTTCTTATCCATGCTAGGTCCTTCATTCATAAGTAAAACAAAAGTATCCAATTTAGGCAGCATCATATGTTCATGAATATTAGAAGGATTTCCAAGAAACGAAAGTACCTGGTAATTCAATTGACGTGCGCGAGCTCTAGTAATTGGTCCTGTATGTATAGCAGTCGGGGTGGGTGTAACATTAGTAGGGATGTCCTCATCATCCTCCCCTTCTTGAACTGACGTCGTCCTCGACGGAAGCTCATCTTCCTCACCCAAATAAGGCTTCAAATCTGCAATGTTAAAAGTGGGGCTAACCCCAAACTCTGCAGGCAGCTCAAGTTTATATGCATTATCATTTACTTTCTCTAACACCTTAAAAGGACCATCAGCACGTGGCATTAGCTTTGACTTGCGCAAATCGGGAAATCTATCCTTACGCAAATGTAACCAAACAAGATCTCCAGGTGCAAAGACAACATGTTTTCTACCCTTATCTCCAGCAAGTTTGTATTTAGCATTCATACGCTCAATGTTTTCCTTAGTTAACTCATGAATCTTTAATATCAATTCAGCACGTTCTTTAGCATCAAAATTAACCTTCTCCGAAGACGGAAGAGGCAACAAATCAATAGGTGCACGAGGTAAGAAACCATACACAACTTCAAAAGGGCACATCTTAGTGGTAGAATGTAGCGAACGATTATAAGCAAATTCAATATGAGGCAAGCATTCTTCCCACATTTTCAGGTTATTCTTCAAAACAGCCCTAAGCATAGTAGACAATGATCTATTGACTACTTCAGTTTGGCCATCAGTTTGGGGGTGACATGTAGTACTAAAAAGCAGTTTAGTCCCCAACTTAGCCCATAAACATCTCCAAAAGTGGCTAAGAAATTTAGCATCACGATCGGAAACAATTGTATTTGGCACACCATGCAACCGAATAATTTCACGAAAGAACAAATCAGCAACATGAGCAGCATCATCACTTTTATGACATGGTATAAAGTGTGCCATTTTAGAAAATCTATCCACGACAACAAATATGCTATCCCTCCCCTTCTTTGTTCGAGGTAAACCTAAAACAAAGTCCATAGATATATCCTCCCAAGGAACACTAGGTACAGGTAAAGGCATATATAAACCATGAGGATTGAGTCGTGACTTAGCTTTTTGACATGTAGTGCAGCGAGCAACAAAACGCTCAACATCCCGTCTCATCTTTGGCCAAAAGAAATGTGTAGCAAGTACGTCTTCCGTCTTCTTCACGCCAAAGTGTCCCATTAATCCTCCTCCGTGCGCCTCCTGTAACAACAAAAGACGAACGGAGCTAGCTGGAATGCATAGCTTGTTAGCACGAAACACAAATCCATTATTAATAACGAACTTGTTCCATGTTCTCCCTTCTTTACAATTCTGCAACACGTCTCTAAATTCAGCATCATGCACATATTGATCTTTGATGGTCTCCAAACCAAATATTTTAAAGTCAAGTTGTGAAAGCATAGTATAACGACGAGACAAAGCATCAGCAATAACATTGTCTTTACCCTTCTTGTGTTTAATGACATAAGGGAAAGTCTCAATGAATTCAACCCATTTAGCATGTCTACGGTTCAGTTTTGCTTGACTTTTAATATGCTTCAAAGATTCATGATCAGAATGTATAACAAATTCTTTGGGCCATAAATAATGTTGCCATGTTTCCAAAGTCCGAACAAGAGCATATAATTCCTTATCATAAGTAGAATAATTCAGACTAGGCCCACTTAATTTTTCAGAAAAGTACGCAACAGGTTTACCATCTTGTAGTAACACACCTCCTAACCCAATTCCACTAGCATCACATTCAAGCTCGAAAGTCTTATTAAAATCAGGAAGTTGGAGTAAAGGAGCATGTGTTAACTTATCTTTCAAGACCGTGAAGGCTTCTTCCTGTGCGGTACCCCAAGAAAAAGGCACGTCCTTCTTTGTAAGCTCATTGAGAGGTGCAGCAATGGTGCTGAAATTTCTCACAAAACGCCTATAGAAACCAGCGAGGCCAAGAAAACTCCTTACTTGTGTGACCGTTTTGGGCTGCGGCCAACTCTCAATAGCTTCGATCTTGGCTGTATCAACTTCAATTCCCTGTGGAGTAACAACATAGCCAAGAAAAGATACTCGGTCGGTGCAAAAGGTGCACTTCCCAAGGTTACCAAACAAACGTGCATCACGTAGCGCAGTAAAAACAGCACGTAAATGTTCCAAATGTTCCTCCAAAGATCTACTAAAAATCAATATATCATCAAAATAGACTACCACAAATCGTCCAATAAAGGCACGTAAAACCTCGTTCATTAATCTCATGAAAGTGCTAGGTGCATTAGTTAACCCAAAAGGCATGACTAGCCACTCATATAATCCAAACTTAGTTTTAAATGCTGTTTTCCATTCATCGCCCAATTTCATACGAATTTGATGGTATCCACTACGCAAATCAACTTTGGAGAAAATTGTAGAGCCACTTAATTCATCAAGCATATCATCTAGTCTAGGAATAGGATGACGATAACGAATAGTAATATTATTAATGCCTCTACAATCCACACACATGCGCGATGTACCATCCTTTTTAGGCACTAGAATAATAGGAACAGCACAAGGACTAAGGGATTCACGTATATAACCTTTGTCAAGCAGCTCCTGTACTTGACGCATAATCTCCTTTGTCTCCTCTGGATTGGTACGGTAGGGCGCACGGTTGGGTAGGGATGCACCGGGAATTAAGTCAATCTGATGCTCAATCCCGCGAATAGGCGGTAATCCCGGTGGCACGTCTTGTCGAAAGACATCAGCGAACTCCTGCAAAATGTTAATGACAGCAGGAGGCAAAGAGGGAGGCATGTCCTCGAATGAAAATAATACCTCTTTACAGACAAAAGCATAGCAAACATATGTAGCAACATCCAAATCATTAATATCAGATTTAGTAGCAAGTAAACATCCACTCTTCAATTTTATTTCAGATGCAACAGTAGATGATGGTTTATTATGCTTATGGTGTTGCTCAAATTCCTGTGCTACAATCTGATTTTCACTCTTATTTTTCTCCTGTTTTGCTTTACTAGCTCTAGCAATGTCATCTTTCATAATATGTTCGGGAGACATAGGAAGCAAAGTGATATTATGATCCTTATGAACAAGAGTATACTGATTTGTCCTACCATGGTGTACAGAATTTTTATCAAACTGCCATGGTCTACCAAGTAAAACAGAACATGCTTGCATGGGTACCACATCACAATCCACATAATCAGAATATGTAGCAATGCTAAAATGCACACGAACAGTACGTGTTACCTTAACCTTGCCACTATTGTTGAACCATTGGATGTAATAAGGATGAGGATGTGGTCTGGTGGTTAGAGACAGCTTCTCCACCATCTCCATGCTAGCCAAGTTATTGCAACTCCCTCCATCGATGATGATGCGAACAGAACGCTCTTTCACAACTCCCTTTGTGTGGAACAAGTTGTGCCTCTGATTTTGCTCAGCGTGTGTAACCTGCACACTGAGAACACGTTGAGCAACTAAACTTTCATACCTGTCAGCGTAATCAGCAGCCATGTATTGTGTTTCTGGTTCTGCATCCTCGCCACCCTGTTCGTCACTTGCAATAAGTGCCAAAGTCTCCTCATCATAATCACTAGCGGACGCATATCCACCATCCTCAGTAACAATCATTACACGCTTGGAAGGGCATTCTCTCGCATAGTGACCTCCACCCTTGCAACGACGACATATAACCTCATGTGTTTGCCCTGTGGATGCAATAGATGAAGAAGAACTCTGTGCAGGCCCAAAAGGTGTGCTCTTCGCAGAGGGTGCAGTAGGAGCCTGTTTCCTGGTATCGCGATTAGAGTTGGAGGTTGAAGGAGGTGGTGTTGCAGCAGGACGTGCGGAAGCAGAGGAGGTACGTGGCGCCCATGATGAAGTACGGCCTGCAAAATTAGTAGTTCTCGCCATTGCCTGTCGATCCTGCACTTCACGTTCAGCTTTGCAAGCAAGATGAAATAAACGAGGGATAGTGTTATACTCCTTACGCTCTAGAATAGTCTGAATCTCTCTATTTAATCCACCCATAAAACGTGCAAGCATAGCTTCATTCTCCTCAATAATACCACATATAATCATGCCAGTTTGTAATTCCTGATAATATTCTTCTACAGAATTTTTTCCTTGTCTTAAACGCTGCAAATTTTGAAGCAATTCACGTTAATATTAAGGTGGCACCCAACGATTTCGCATAGCAGTTTTCCAAGCAGCCCAAGTAGTTGGAATATTAGCATGGTGTATTCTACAATGTTCTGACCACCAAACACAAGCAAAACTAGTGAAAGAACAAACAGCAGCAGCAACACGTCTATCCTCAGGAAGTTGCAAGCATGTAAAATGTTGTTCTATTTCTAACTCCCATGTAAGATATATATCAAGAACATATCTATCCTCAAACCTCGGAATATTCAATTTAAGTTTAGGGAGATTGTCATGATCCCGTACCTGAGGGGGTGGTGCAGCCCTACCATTACGGTTGTAGCCATGTGGTCGACCTGGTGCGTATCGTGGTGGTTGCCCCTCAGGCTGATCTTGATAGAGGCGAAGTTGTCCCTGTCTTTCGATGAGATGGTGGCTATTGTTTTGGTGGAGTAGACTTTGACGATCTGACTACGAACGTGTGATGACGCTGCGCCTTAGCAATCGCTAAACCAACTCCGAGAGGTTATTGACCACGCCGGAGCACGATCAACCTGACCACGAGGGTCTGTTTCCTGCACGCAAACGAAGAACAAGCAAGAAACTAAGATTGCAATCTGGATATTGCGAATATAAGAGGAAAGCTTTATTGATGAAGTGGGGTTCTGTGACGCCTTTCTCTGGTCGTGGAACACAAACAAAGAACGCGAAGTTGTAGCTATGGCAAACTTATAATCTAAACAAAACCCAAACCTAAAACGACGCCCTAAGGGCTGTATATATGGGGGAATAGAGGGGAATTTTGTGGCCCCTTGGAGGAGGGGTCCGAAACCGACCCTAACTCAGTTTCCCCATACATACGGACTCTAAAAACAGCCTATAATATGGTATTTCGAAATTACATGGGCCTGGCCCAACAATAAGGTGGCACAACACCTATATTAGCCTAGGGACGAATTTTATAAAGTAGCATCATGCATATTTCGTCCAAGGCTCCTTGCTCCCATTATGGTGGCTTCAAAGTTTGAAATTCATCACTGGAAGCTCCATTGTTCTTTCCCACGCGCGCACCTTCTTCTCCATGCTTGATCCCGCTCCCATGGTCATCCTTCTTGTCCATGACAGGTCCTTCATTCATAAGTAAAACAAAAGTATCTAGTTTAGGCAGCATCATATGTTCATGAACATTAGAAGGATTTGCAAGAAATGAAAGTACCTGGTAATTCAATTGACGTGCGCGAGCTCTAGTAATTGGTCCTGTATGTATAGCAGTCGGAGTTGTGGGTGTAGCATTAGCAGGGATGTCCTCGTCAGGATCTGTGGTCCTGTCGTATTGTTCCATATTTATGGGTTTAAACCTTCGAGAAACTGGTGTGCCTATGAAGCACATTGGGTGGGCGGCGCCTCTGACCCGAGCTACATTGGGCCAGAAATCGGCTATTGCTGGTGCTTGGTATGGTTCCCAATCTTTGTTGATCTGATTAAACCAAAGTTGATCTCTGTCCCGTCTAGCGGGGGAGTACCCTGTAGATCAGTATATGGATCTTGTGTGGCATGCTCTATAGTCCAGGTCCCTCCGTAAGTCATGCCAATCATTATACTGCGTTGGGACCTTTCCACTTCTGCGGGGTAACCCAGGCATATACTCGGCCTCCACAGCGGTTTTGTCTTGTCCTTGAGGGGGGCGGTCTAGCTGATCATACTGGGTGCGTCTGGGAGATGTGGGCTCGAAGGCCTCGTCATCGAATTGCGGCAGCATGCGCCAGTGTGGGTAGCTTTTTTTTATATGGCCGCTCGGTGTCGTATTCATCTTTGGCTTCTAGTACCTCTGTCCATCTATCGTTGAGGGTATTTTGTTTGGCTCGAAGCTGCCACTGCATTGCTTTCCGGCTTCAGGCAGTAGCTAAAAGCTGTCGCCTGAACCGTTCTGATGAGGACATCCCTACTAATGTTACACCCACCCCGACTGCTATACATACAGGACCAATTACTAGAGCTCGCGCACGTCAATTGAATTACCAGGTACTTTCGTTTCTTGGAAATCCTTCTAATATTCATGAACATATGATGCTGCCTAAATTGGATACTTTTGTTCTACTTATGAATGAAGGACCTAGCATGGATAAGAAGGATGACCATTGGAGCGGGATCAAGCATGGAGGAGAAGGTGCGCGTGTGGGGAAGAACAATGGAGCTTCCAGTGATGATTTTCGCACACTGAAGCCACCATAATGGGAGCGGGAAGCCTTGGACGAAATATGCATGATGCCACTTTATAAAATTCGTCCATAGGCTAATATAGGTGTTGCGCCACCGTATTTTTGGGCCAGGCCCATGTAATTTCGAAATACCATATTATAGGCTGTTTTTAGAGTCCGTATATATGGGGAAACTGACTTAGGGTCGGTTTCGGACCCCTCCTCCAAGGGGCCACGAAATTCCCTTCTATTCCCCCATATATACAGCCCTTAGGCTTCGTTTTAGGGTTGGGTTTTGTTTAGATTACAAGTTTGCCATAGCAGCAACTTCGCGTTCTTCGTTTGTGTTCCACGACCAGACAAAGGCGTCACAGAACCCCACTTCAACAATAAAGTTTTCCTCTTATATTCGCAATATCCAGATTGCAATCTTAGTTTCTTGCTTGTTCTTCGTTTGCGTGCAGGAAATAGACCCTCGTGGTCAGGTTGATCGTGCTCCGGCGTGGTCAATAACCTCTCAGAGTTGGTTTAGCGATTGCTAAGGCGCGACGGCTCACACGTTCGTAGTCGGATCGTCAAAGTCTACTCCACCAAAAACGATAGCCACCATCTCATCGAAAGACAGGGACAACTTCGCCTTTATCAAGTGGTATCAGATTTCCAGGTTGCTCGGTGAGATTTTACCAGTTTTCGTAGTTTAGATCGCATCTGTTCTTCATACCTTTAGTCCACGAAAAAGCCACAAAAAAAATTAGGGTTAGATCATCATATCCGAACCAATCTGAGCCTTTGCATAGTCTTTTCAGTATTTTGCTTTGTTGAATTGGCGGTTACATCGTCGTGTCGAGTTGCTGGTCTTAGTGTCTAGTCCTTTAGAGTTTCGAGTTCTTTTCACAGGTTGTCACGCCGCCACCGCATCATCTTCATAGTTGCCATATATCACCACCATCATCGCCGCTGCCATATCTCATCATCCATCATCACTATCCATTGGTGTCCATATATACCACCACAAATCCTCCACCAATCCAAGTCCAGTTCGTTTTAGGTTTAGTTTCGAGATCCTTTTGATTTCGGATCCGTGTTTTGCTACCTGCGCAGGTGTCGGAAAAAAAAATTCGGCCGAAAATATTTTTTCCCTATCTTGATTTTAGGTTCCCCGGAGCGTTTTGAGACACTTGCTATCATAGTGATTTTTGTCGAAATTTTTGGGTCGTCGCAGCCCCCGGATTGCTCCAGAAAAAAAAAATAGTCCAAAAGAAAAATTCGTGCCCATCTTGCTTATACGACGTGGCAAGAGTTTTGAGACACTCGCCATTGTAGTGAGTTTTTTGAAAAAAAAGAGGCGCCAAAAAAAAAACGAAAAAAAATAAAATCCGAGTGTGCTTTTCCTTGCTTACGTGTATCGTCGTGCTTTTGTTGGTGTTTTAGGCTCGCGTCTCTAGCACGGTCTAGCCTAGGACCAGCACAGTACCGTCGTTGAGCGTTTATTCAACCTTGCATCTCTGAATTGATTAATGTTGACCCTTTTTGCTACCATATTATAAGCTATCCCAGCTCCACATACTTCTACGCCGTGTGCTTGACACCACCTGGCAATCGCTCTATCCAAGCTTTGAGAGTTTTGGCTACAACGGTTGCCGATCACCGCCTGCTACTGGGTAAGAACTGGTAAGAAATTGAGATTCGCTTAAAGGATTTGTGCCACACCACCACCACCACCACGTCCCAGTAGTCTGTAGGTTTCATATTGTGTGTTTCCTATTTCTGCTAACCATGCCAGGATCACACGATGACGAGATCGACTGGGAGAGCATGACCAACAAAGCGCTCTATGATAAATTTCAGCAAATGATGGCTGAGCAGGTACAGGACTTCGTGAACAACTTTGGAGTGGCCATGGAGAAGCTAGATGGTTTGGAGAAGACATTCGACGCCAAGATGGACGCCAAGTTCAATGAGGTGCTTGCCCGTCTACCTCCACCAGCTGCAGTTCCTATTCCTTTCGAACGACGAGCGCGACGTGTGCCTCTCGGCCACGCCCAACATCCTGGTACTGTTGATACTGCTGCTACTTCGGTGGCTCGTGTGGCTACTGTCGTTGAGCAGGTTGAAGATTATGATGGTGATTTCGATGATGAGGGAGAGGTTGCTCCAGATCCGCCCCAGGGGCAACCCCCACCATACGCACCAGGTCGACCACATGGCTACAACCGTAACGGTAGGGCTGCACCACCCCCGCAGGTACGGGATCATGACCATCTCCCTAAACTTAAATTGAATATTCCGACGTTTGAGGGTAGATATGTTCCTGATATATATCTTACATGGGAGTTAGAAACAGAACAACGTTTTACATGCTTACAATTTCCAGAGGATCGACGTGTTGCTGCTGCTGTTTGTTCATTCACTAGTTTTGCTTGTGTTTGGTGGTCAGAACATTGTAGAATACACCCTGATAATATTCCAACTACTTGGGCTGCTTTGAAAACTGCTATGCGAAATCGTTGGGTGCCACCTTATTATCAACGTGAATTGCTTCAAAATTTGCAGCGTTTAAGACAAGGAAAAAATTCTGTACAAGAATATTATCAGGAATTACAAACTGGTATGATTAGATGTGGTATTGTTGAGGAGAATGAAGCTATGCTTGCACGTTTTATGGGTGGATTAAATAGAGAGATTCAGACTATTCTAGAGTATAAGGAGTATAACACTATCACTCGTTTATTTCATCTTGCTTGCAAAGCTGAACGTGAGGTGCAGGATCGACAGGCAATGGCGAGAACTACTAATTTTGCAGGCCGTACTTCATCATGGACGCCACGTACCTCCTCTACTTCCGCACGTCCTGCTGCAACACCACCTCCTTCAACCTCCAACTCTAATCGCGATACCAGGAAACAGGCTCCTACTGCACCCTCTGCGAAGAGCACACCTTCTGGGCCTGCACAGAGTTCTTCTTCATCTATTGCATCCATAGGGCAAACACATGAGGTTGTATGTCGTCGTTGCAAGGCTGGAGGTCACTATGCGAGAGAATGCCCTTCCAAGCGTGTAATGATTGTTACTGAGGATGGTGGATATGCGTCCGCTAGTGATTATGATGAGGAGACTTTGGCACTTATTGCAAGTGACGAACAGGGTGGCGAGGATGCAGCACCAGAAACACAATACATGGCTGTTGATTACGCTGACAGGTATGAAAGTTTAGTTGCTCAACGTGTTCTCAGTGTGCAGGTTACACACGCTGAGCAAAATCAGAGGCACAACTTGTTCCACACAAAGGGAGTTGTGAAAGAGCGTTCTGTTCGCATCATCATCGATGGAGGGAGTTGCAATAACTTGGCTAGCATGGAGATGGTGGAGAAGCTGTCTCTAACCACCAGACCACATCCTCATCCTTATTACATCCAATGGTTCAACAATAGTGGCAAGGTTAAGGTAACACGTACTGTTCGTGTGCATTTTAGCATTGCTACATATTCTGATTATGTGGATTGTGATGTGGTACCCATGCAAGCATGTTCTGTTTTACTTGGTAGACCATGGCAGTTTGATAAAAATTCTGTACACCATGGTAGGACAAATCAGTATACTCTTGTTCATAAGGATCATAATATCACTTTGCTTCCTATGTCTCCCGAACATATTATGAAAGATGACATTGCTAGAGCTAGTAAAGCAAAACAGAAGAAAAATAAGAGTGAAAATCAGATTGTAGCACAGGAATTTGAGCAACACCATAAGCATAATAAACCATCATCTACTGTTGCATCCGAAATAAAATTGAAGAGTGGATGTTTACTTGCTACTAAATCTGATATTAATGATTTGGATGTTGCTACATATGTTTGCTATGCTTTTGTATGTAAAGAGGTATTATTTTCATTCGAGGACATGCCTCCCTCTTTGCCTCTTGCTGTCATTAACATTTTGCAGGAGTTCGCTGATGTCTTTCCACAAGACGTGCCACCGGGATTACCGCCTATTCGCGGGATTGAGCATCAGATTGACTTAATTCCCAGTGCATCCCTACCCAACCGTGCGCCCTACCGTACCAATCCAGAGGAGACAAAGGAGATTATGCGTCAAGTACAGGAGCTGCTTGACAAAGGTTATATATGTGAATCCCTTAGTCCTTGTGCTGTTCCTATTATTTTAGTACCTAAAAAGGATGGTACATCACGCATGTGTGTGGATTGTAGAGGCATTAATAATATTACTATTCGTTATCGTCATCCTATTCCTAGACTAGATGATATGCTTGATGAATTAAGTGGCTCTACAATTTTCTCCAAAGTTGATTTGCGTAGTGGATACCATCAAATTCGTATGAAATTGGGCGATGAATGGAAAACAGCATTTAAAACTAAGTTTGGATTATATGAGTGGCTAGTCATGCCTTTTGGGTTAACTAATGCACCTAGCACTTTCATGAGATTAATGAACGAGGTTTTACGTGCTTTCATTGGACGATTTGTGGTAGTCTATTTTGATGATATATTGATTTTTAGTAGATCTTTGGAGGAACATTTGGAACATTTACGTGCTGTTTTTACTGCGCTACGTGATGCACGTTTGTTTGGTAACCTTGGGAAGTGCACCTTTTGCACCGACCGAGTATCTTTTCTTGGCTATGTTGTTACTCCATAGGGAATTGAAGTTGATACAGCCAAGATTGAAGCTATTGAGAGTTGGCCGCAGCCCAAAACGGTCACACAAGTAAGGAGTTTTCTTGGCCTCGCTGGTTTCTATAGGCGTTTTGTGAGAGATTTCAGCACCATTGCTGCGCCTCTCAATGAGCTTACAAAGAAGGACGTGCCTTTTTCTTGGGGTACCGCACAGGAAGAAGCCTTCACGGTCTTGAAAGATAAGTTAACACATGCTCCTATACTCCAACTTCCTGATTTTAATAAGACTTTCGAGCTTGAATGTGATGCTAGTGGAATTGGGTTAGGAGGTGTGTTACTACAAGATGGTAAACCTGTTGCGTACTTTCCTGAAAAATTAAGTGGGCCTAGTCTGAATTATTCTACTTATGATAAGGAATTATATGCTCTTGTTCGGACTTTGGAAACATGGCAACATTATTTATGGCCCAAAGAATTTGTTATACATTCTGATCATGAATCTTTGAAACGTATTAAAAGTCAAGCAAAACTGAACCGTAGACATGCTAAATGGGTTGAATTCATTGAGACTTTCCCTTATGTCATTAAACACAAGAAGGGTAAAGACAATGTTATTGCTGATGCTTTGTCTCGTCGTTATACTATGCTTTCACAACTTGACTTTAAAATATTTGGTCTGGAGACCATCAAAGATGAATATGTGCATGATGCTGAATTTAGAGACGTGTTGCAGAATTGTAAAGAAGGGAGAACATGGAACAAGTTCGTTATTAATAATGGATTTGTGTTTCGTGCTAACAAGCTATGCATTCCAGCTAGCTCCGTTCGTCTTTTGTTGTTACAGGAGGCGCACGGAGGAGGATTAATGGGACACTTTGGCGTGAAGAAGACGGAGGACGTACTTGCTACACATTTCTTTTGGCCAAAGATGAGACGGGATGTTGAGCGTTTTGTTGCTCGCTGCACTACATGTCAAAAAGCTAAGTCACGACTCAATCCTCATGGTTTATATATGCCTTTACCTGTACCTAGTGTTCCTTGGGAGGATATATCTATGGATTTTGTTATAGGTTTACCTCGAACAAAGAAGGGGAGGGATAGCATATTTGTTGTCGTGGATAGATTTTCTAAAATGGCACACTTTATACCATGTCATAAAAGTGATGATGCTGCTCATGTTGCTGATTTGTTCTTTCGTGAAATTATTCGGTTGCATGGTGTGCCTAATACAATTGTTTCCGATCGTGATGCTAAATTTCTTAGCCACTTTTGGAGATGTTTATGGGCTAAGTTGGGGACTAAACTGCTTTTTAGTACTACATGTCACCCCCAAACTGATGGCCAAACTGAAGTAGTCAATAGATCATTGTCTACTATGCTTAGGGCTGTTTTGAAGAATAACCTGAAAATGTGGGAAGAATGCTTGCCTCATATTGAATTTGCTTATAACCGTTCGCTACATTCTACCACTAAGATGTGCCCTTTTGAAGTTGTGTATGGTTTCTTACCTCGTGCACCTATTGATTTGTTGCCTCTTCCGTCTTCGGAGAAGGTTAATTTTGATGCTAAAGAACGTGCTGAATTGATATTAAAGATTCATGAGTTAACTAAGGAAAACATTGAGCGTATGAATGCTAAATACAAACTTGCTGGAGATAAGGGTAGAAAACATGTTGTCTTTGCACCTGGAGATCTTGTTTGGTTACATTTGCGTAAGGATAGATTTCCTGATTTGTGCAAGTCAAAGCTAATGCCACGTGCTGATGGTCCTTTTAAGGTGTTAGAGAAAGTAAATGATAATGCATATAAACTTGAGCTGCCTGCAGAGTTTGGGGTTAGCCCCACTTTTAACATTGCAGATTTGAAGCTTTATTTGGGTGAGGAAGATGAGCTTCCGTCGAGGATGACGTCAGTTCAAGAAGGGGAGGATGATGAGGACATCCCTACTAATGTTACACCCACCCCGACTGCTATACATACAGGACCAATTACTAGAGCTCGCGCACGTCAATTGAATTACCAGGTACTTTCGTTTCTTGGAAATCCTTCTAATATTCATGAACATATGATGCTGCCTAAATTGGATACTTTTGTTTTACTTATGAATGAAGGACCTAGCATGGATAAGAAGGATGACCATTGGAGCGGGATCAAGCATGGAGGAGAAGGTGCGCGTGCGGGGAAGAACAATGGAGCTTCCAGTGATGATTTTCGCACATTGAAGCCACCATAATGGGAGCGGGAAGCCTTGGACGAAATATGCATGATGCCACTTTATAAAATTCGTCCACAGGCTAATATAGGTGCTGCGCCACCGTATTTTTGGGCCAGGCCCATGTAATTTCGAAATACCATATTATAGGCTGTTTTTAGAGTCCGTATATATGGGGAAACTGACTTAGGGTCGGTTTCGGACCCCTCCTCCAAGGGGCCACGAAATTCCCTTCTATTCCCCCATATATACAGCCCTTAGGGCTTCGTTTTAGGGTTGGGTTTTGTTTAGATTACAAGTTTGCCATAGCAGCAACTTCGCGTTCTTCGTTTGTGTTCCACGACCAGACAAAGGCGTCACAGAACCCCACTTCAACAATAAAGTTTTCCTCTTATATTCGCAATATCCAGATTGCAATCTTAGTTTCTTGCTTGTTCTTCGTTTGCGTGCAGGAAATAGACCCTCGTGGTCAGGTTGATCGTGCTCCGGCGTGGTCAATAACCTCTCAGAGTTGGTTTAGCGATTGCTAAGGCGCAACGGCTCACACGTTCGTAGTCGGATCGTCAAAGTCTACTCCACCAAAAACGATAGCCACCATCTCATCGAAAGACAGGGACAACTTCGCCTTTATCACGTTCCTGATCATGAGGGTCTTCGGGGATGGTGAAGTCTTTGTCTTTGTGGCTATCATCTTCGTCGACCGGGGGGAGGTAGTTGTCGTCCTCGGAATTGTTGAGGTCCTCCGATGGTTGTTCTAGGGCTTCGGGGTCGTTGGGGTCTTCCGAGGTATCATTTTTGCCAGTGCCCACAATAACTCCCCTTCCCTTGTTCGCCTTCGATCGTTTGTGCTGCCTCCGGCGTTTCGACAGCTCCTCGGATATGACGCCATTCTGCTTGGGGTTGTAACAACCCGAGACTAATGCTCCAGAAGATTACCCTTTTATTCCTATGTTGTTGTGTGTTTTATTTGGTTGTCGCATTCATCATCACATCATTCGCATCATCTGCATGGCATCGTCACTCGTTTTCGAAAACTTGCATCCGTTTGAAGTCACCGGTTCTCTCCGTTCTTGCCATTGCCCGTTTCGAGACCAACCACACACGCATGCGCCCACAGCATCGATTTATAAAAAGGTTTTCAAAGTGCGTGAACAATATTCTCGGATTGGGTCAAAATTAGTCGTGTGGTCTTGTTATATTATAGGTAGACTGCCTGTCAAATTTCGTCGCAATCGGAGGTCGTTTGCTACCTCAACGGACGACTTTAGCAGTGCGGTCATCGATTTATTCGTTGGACGTTCTCGGTTTAAAAAACTCACGTCACGGGCCGCAAACCCCCCTCTCTCCTCAGCCCACACCCCCTCTACACGACCCACCTGGCCCTGCTAGCCCCCTCCGCTTCCGGACCGTCGGATCGAGATCCGAAGGACCGAAAACGGGCAAAAACCTCCTCAAACTAGAGCTATTTTTCTATATATAGACCTTCCCCTCGTCCAAAAATGGATCCCTAGTCCCTCCACCTCTAAATCCATGCGCTGCCGCCACCAAGCGTCAGATCCTTGCGCCCACCTTCCTCTTCCCACTGCCGTCCCTGTCAGGCCCATCTGCGGCCCACCCGAGCCCATCTGGGCCCATAGCGTCTGCGCCGCCTCCCATCGCCTTCGTCCTTGAGCTCCAGATCGGGAGGGAGCTACCGATCCAGAGCCCCGCGCCGTCCGACCTGCTCCAACCGTCACCGGAGCGCAGCCAGCCTCGTCGGACCCAGGCCGGAGCACCGTCGTCCCTCTCCATCTTCATCATCACTCTCTGCCTCTCCCTAATCCTCTCTCTCCCTCAGGACTGCCCTCGCCGCCGCCTCAGGATCCCTAGCCGGAGCTCCGACCAGCTTCCGCCGTTGTCCGGATCCAGTGCGAGGCGCCCAGATCAATCCGTTCCTACTAGCCCCGGTCCCTCCCACGCGACCTCCGCCCCACCCAAGACGCGCAGCCGCCGGCCAACCTCCGTGCTCGCATGGGAACACGAGGAGGGAGACGACCGCTGACCAGCGCCTCGCTCACCGATGGGCCACGTAGCGCCCCAGGCCTAGATGCACTGCCCGGCCTGCATCACTGAGTAGGCCCAGCTTCCGCTGGCCCAAGGCGAGCCTCCACTTTGCCCCATCCATCGCCCTAAGCGCAATATAGTATCCGTCGCTTGCCCAGTTTAGTCCATTTTGAACAGATTTGGCCGTGTATATTTTTTCATGTCTACGAATTTATCATTTTTCCCACTGTATTTCTAATTTCAAACAAATATCATTAATTTGCATTGCTCATACATAAATAACCATGCATCGTATCAAAATGCTTCATATATGTAAGATGCTCAAAGGAATGTGTAGATTAATAATATGCTATTTTCATCCATGTCAAAAATACTTAAACTTGCTGTTTGAATCATTTTGCATAGATGCCATGTTTATTGCATTGCGCATAATCAATAACGTGCATCGGAGTTAATCCAACAATATATTTAAAATGTTCATATTAATTGTAGCGCATTTTCATGCATGACAAGATGTGTGAGGTGATACTTGCATCCAATTTGCATTTATAGTTGCTAAAAGGGTTCATTCCATTAACTCGCATAATTCATTGTGACATTTTTTTCCTACATGAACCTACGCATATTATATGTGTTTTCGTGGTAGAAAACTCCATAGAATTTACCTACGTATTTAGTTTTGTCGTTTGAGCATTTTGTGTGCATGTCATTTATGCTGTGATGCCCTTTTGTCTATTTCGTGTGATTTAATCCATGCATGATATGAAATAATTTTGAACATGAGATATGCCCTTTGACATGTGCACTAGCCCCTGGTCATTTTATTTGACATGATAATGCATGTTTTGGTCTTATTTTCTTGTTTCCCACACGCTATAAAAATGTGCTGTTTTGAGATGCTAAAATATTTCGAAGTCTGGAATCTGTAACATTTTGTTGATGACTTACCATGTGTTTTGCTAGTGATCTAGAACTCCATTGGGGTTGGTGTGGTGGTGTTATTTGTAGCTTATAATGTCTACTACCATGCTTTTCATTTTCATGCCATTATATGACCTGTAGAATATAGTTTTACTGCTGTCAATATGCCTTCTTGATAAAAACTGCACTATCAAAAACTGCTATTTTCACCAAGTCTGAAACTGATTTCAATTAGCCATGTTGTGAGCTTCCTACCATGTGATCCATGCCTCTTTTGAGTATGATATGTGAAGATGAAATGAAGTGTTTGTTATATGCTACTTCCCCATGCTTAGTTTGTGCATTTTAGGATCTTGTAGCTTGTTGTTTTCATGTGTGCAAAATGTCATGTTGCTGTTTTGGGCAGATTTGAACTAAAACTTGTTTTGGTGATCGTGGTTGAACCGTAGCTCCGTTTTGGACATGCCATATAAGAAACTTGCTTGGAATCTCATGTCATTTCATAATAACTTGCTTCATTCATGAATTGAAGTGTTTGTGATTGTCTTTTCCATGCATTTTGCATTCATGACATATGCATCTTGTGTTGCTCATATCTTTTAGACCATAGCTCCGTTCGAGACGTTGTATATATGTAAATCGACTAGATTCATGTGGTATGCTTTATTCTGTTGTTTATCAAATATAAAATATGGTTAGTTCAGATCTGGACCAATTTCAAAATTAACATATGAGGTCATTTCGGAAATACTATAAGTTGTTTCTGACCTCATTTAAGATGCCTAGATAGATAACTTACTTATGCTTCACCTCTGGCCATGTCTAACAACGTGTCACATTGATGTGTACCTAAACGGAAATGAACTAAGTAATTCAAGCGTGGAGTTTCGTCAATATACAACTCGTTGCATATAGAGCTTCACTTTAATGTGTAGTAGTTGTTTGATGTGATTTGTCATGCCTTGCATATCTAAACCGGACATACATCATATTTGTTTGCACATCATGTCATGCCTATGTTGTGGTGTGCCATTTGTTGATTGTTGTTTCGGATTGTTCCTTCTCGATAGAGTACCGAAAGCGTTCGGAGTGTGAGGATTCGTTCGACTACGTTGGCTCGTCTTCTTCATGGACCCGTTCTTCTTCCAAGCGGGATCTCAGGCAAGATGACACATTTCCCTGGATACCACCACTATCATTGCTATGCTAGTTGTCTCGTTTTCTACCGTTATGTCTCGCTACCTACCACTTGTTTGTCAAGCCTCCCAACATTGCCATGGTAAGCCGCTAACCCCTCCACATCCCAGCAAACCTTTGTTTGGCTATATTACCGCTTGCTCAGCCCTTCGTATAGCGTTTCTAGCTGCAGGTGCAATTCCTTCCATGTGTCAACATGGACATTCTTTTGTGTTAGTGCATCTAGTGCCCTTAGTGATTTTGGTGTATTGAAGACTTATAGGTTAAGGTACTAATGTGTTTACACAGGCTCTATAAGTCGATGAGGAGTTTGATATATTCGGAGATTATCGACCCCTAAAAATGAATGTCTTCAACTGAAGACTTTGGTGAAGACTTTGCTGAAGACTTTGGTATTCCCTGAAGACTTTGAAAATAAAGAAGTTGGTGTGACCTTGAAGATATGAATGAGGACTATGAATTGTAAAGACCTTTGTTTTTGTAGTTTCATTTCCTTTATTTGAGTCATAGGAAACACTGTACTGTTAAAGGGGGTCGAGGTAATACTAAGGAAAATTTCCAACTGATGCTCAACTCCAAAATCCTCAAGCTATCCAATCCTTCGAGTGAAGCCTTTGGAAATCTCTTGCAGCTCAGTCAAGTTCTTCAGTAACAGGGACGAAGTTCTTCTGGTCTCTGATGAAATTGATTTGACTAAGGAGTTAGGATTTTGCCAGTGCAAATTGCCTACAAGTGAGGAACATGATATGTCTGAGGACTTTCATAGTTCGAAATTTCGACCGTTGCTGTGCTTAGCGCCAGCTGTCCCCAATCATTCTTATCCACATAACGGTCATATCATTAGGGGCATTTATGTCTTATCATGTCAGGTTGCACCCTGCCTATAAATAGCCACCCCCCACAACCACTAGTTGGTTGGCTGCTCCGAGAGAGAACTGACACTTGTCATTTGAGAGCAACCCATCCTCTGAGGACTTTGAGAGAAAATCATTAGTGAGGAAAAACCCACAACCAAACCACCAAACCCAAAGTGATTGAGCATCACTGAAGAAATTCCTGTGTGGAACCGACGCTTGTTACCTTTGAGGATTGTGCATCCTCCAGTCGGTTAGGCGTCATGGTCTAGTGCATCCTGCAGTCAATTGGGGATCTCGAAGTGACCTTGGTCTAGAGCATCCAGCAGTAAATTGTGGATCGCCGGGTGACCACTTTGTGAGGGTTTTGGAAGTCTACCCTGAAGACTTACCACGAGTGTTGGGCGAGGACTGTGTGTCCTTAGCTCAAGGACAATACGGTAAGGACTATGTGTCCTGGGACTATGTGTTCTCTCGTTTAAATACCAGGCCGGTCCAAACCAGACGTACAACTATCACAGCAGTTGGAACTGGGTCATCAAACCATTGTCTTCATCAAGCTACCAGGTTCTACTTCCTCAACCCCTCTATTCCTCATATACTTGTTGATCAAATTGATTGTTACTGTTTGAAGAATCTGACTGAAAACTTTCACGAATTCCTCACCTCAAATTCTTCAAGTTACCTTGTTCATCACCGCTTATCCTATGTCACGCTACTTACTATTTGTGCATGTTTCATTTCATCATGAAGACTATGTTGTTACTATGTTCCTCCTGCACTTGAGTACTTATTCCGCTGTTAGTTATTCATCACATTTCAAATTCCTCAAAGTTGAAATTCCTCAAGTGATGAATTTGTAAATATCGCCTATTTACCCCCCCTCTAGTCGATATAACTCACTTTCAATTGGTATCAGAGCAAGGTACTCCCTTGTTCTATGTGATTATGTTTTAACCACCTACAGTTCTAGTTATGTCGATTGTAGGTATGATCAAGGTTTCCGCAGGCTGTCCTACCTTCGATGGGACGGACTACCTGATGAGGACATCCCTACTAATGCTACACCCACAACTCCGACTGCTATACATACAGGACCAATTACTAGAGCTCGCGCACATCAATTGAATTACCAGGTACTTTCGTTTCTTGCAAATCCTTCTAATGTTCATGAACATATGATGCTGCCTAAATTAGATACTTTTGTTTTACTTATGAATGAAGGACCTGGCATGGACAAGAAGGATGACCATCGGAGCGGGATCAAGCATGGAGAAGAAGGTGCGCGCGCGGGAAAGAACAATGGAGCTTCCAGTGATGATTTTCGCACTTTGAAGCCACCATAATGGGAGCAAGAAGCCTTGGACGAAATATGCATGATGCCACTTTATAAAATTCGTCCCTAGGCTAATATAGGTGTTGCGCCACCTTAGTTTTGGGCCAGGCCCATGTAATTTCGAAATACCATATTATAGGCTATTTTTAGAGTCCGTATGTATGGGGAAACTGAGTTAGGGTCGGTTTCGGACCCCTCCTCCAAGGGGCCACAAAATTCCCCTCTATTCCCCCATATATACAGTCCTTAGGGCGTCGTTTTAGGTTTGGGTTTTGTTTAGATTATAAGTTCGCCATAGCTGCAACTTCGCGTTCTTCGTTTGTGTTCCACGACCAGACAAAGGCGTCCCAGAACCCCACTTCATCAATAAAGCTTTCCTCTTATATTCGCAATATCCAGATTGCAATCTTAGATTCTTGCTTGTTCTTCGTTTGCGTGCAGGAAACAGACCCTCGTGGTCAGGTTGATCGTGCTCCGGTGTGGTCAATAACCTCTCGGACTTGGTTTAGCGATTGCTAAGGCGCAGCATCATCACATGTTCGTAGTCGGATCGTCAAAGTCTACTCCACCAAAACGATAGCCACCATCTCATCGAAAGACAGGGACAACTTCGCCTCTATCAAGTGGTATCAGATTTCCAGGTTGCTCGGTGAGATTTTATCAGTTTTCGTAGTTTAGATCGCATCTGTTTCTTCATACCTTTAGTCCACGAAAAAGCCAAAAAAAATTAGGGTTAGATCATCATATCCGAACCAATCTGAGCCTTTGCATAGTCTTTTCAGTATTTTGCTTTGTTGAATTTGCGGTTACATCGTCGTGTCGAGTTGCTGGTCTTAGTGTCTAGTCCTTTAGAGTTTCGAGTTCTATTCACAGGTTGTCACGCCGCCAACGCATCGTCTTCATAGTCGCCATATACCACCACCATCATCACCGCTGCTAGATATCACCACCCACTATCCATTGGTGTCCATATATACCACCACCAATCCGAGTCCAGCTCGTTTTAGATTTCGTTTCGAGTCTGGCACGCTTTGCAGAGCATGTTTTGGCCCAAAAATATTTTGGCCGAAAATATTTTTTCCTATCTTGATTTTAGGTTCTCCGAAGCGTTTTGAGACACTTGCTATCATAGTGATTTTTGTCGAAATTTTTGGTCGTCGCAGCCCCCGGATTGCTCCAGAAAAAAAATAGTCCAAAAAAATTTCGTGCCCATCTTGCTTATACGACGTGGCAAGAGTTTTGAGACACTCGCCATTGTAGTGATTTTTTGAGCAAAAAAAAAAAGAGGCGCCGACAAAAAAAAATTCAAAGTGTGCTCTTCCCTTGATTACGTGTAGCGCCGTGATTTTGTTGGTGCTTTAGGCTCGCGTCTCAAGTACGGATCTAGCCTAGGACCAGCACAGTACCGTCGTTGAGCGTTTATTCAACCTTGCATCTCTGAATTGATTATTGCTAACCCTTTTTGCTACCATATTATAAGCCATCCCAGCTCCACATACATCTATGTCGTGTGTTTGACACCACCTGGCAATCGCTCTATCCAAGCTTTGAGAGTTTTGACTACAACGGTTGCCGATCACTGCCTGCTGCTAGGTAAGAACTGGTAAGAATTTGAGATTCGCTTAAGGGATTTATGACACACCACCACCACCACCACCACCACGTCCTAGTAGCCCGTAGGTTTCATATTCTTGTGTGTTTCCTATTTGCTAACCATGCCAGGATCACACGACAATGAGATCGACTGGGAGAGCATGACCAACAAAGCGCTATATGATAAATTTCAGCAAATGATGGTTGTCCAGGTACAAGACTTCGTGACCAACTTTGGAGAGGCCATGGAGAAGCTAGATGGTTTGGAGAAGACCTTTGACACCAAGATGGACGCCAAGTTCAATGAGGTGCTTGCCCGTCTACCACCACCAGCTGCAGCTCCTATTCCTTTCGAACGACGAGCACGACGTGTGCCTCTCGGCCAAGCCCAACATACTGGTACTGTTGATACTGCTGCTATTTCTGTGGCTCGTGCTGCTACTGTCGTTGAGCAGGTTGACGATTATGATGGTGATTACGATGATGAGGGAGAGGTTGCTCCCGATCAGCCTCAGGGGCAACGACCACCATACGCACCAGGTCGACCACATGGCTACAACCGTAACGGTAGGGCTGCCCCACCCCCTCAGGTACGGGATCATGACCATCTCCCTAAACATAAATTGAATATTCCGACGTTTGAGGGTAGATATGTTCCTGATATATATCTTACATGGGAGTTAGAAACAGAACAACGTTTTACATGCTTCCAATTTCCTGAGGATAGACGTGGCTCTGCTGCTGTTTGTTCATTCACTAGTTTTGCTTGTGTTTGGTGGTCAGAACATTGTAGAATACACCATGCTAATATTCCAACTACTTGGGCTGCTTTGAAAACTGCTATGCGTAATCGTTGGGTGCCACCTTATTATCAACGTGAATTGCTTCAAAATTTGCAGCGTTTAAGACAAGGGAAAAATTCTGTAGAAGAATATTATCAGGAATTACAAACTGGTATGATTAGATGTGGTATTGTTGAGGAGAATGAAGCTATGCTTGCACGTATTCTGGGTGGATTAAATAGAGAGATTCAGACTATTCTGGAGTATAAGGAGTATAACACTATCACTAGTTTATTTCATCTTGCTTGCAAAGCTGAACGTGAAGTGCAGGATCGACAAGCAATGGCGAGAACTACTTTTTCTGCAGGTCGCACTTCATCATGGACGCCACGTACCTCATCTACTTCCACACGTCCTGCTGCAACACCACCTACTTCAACCTCCAACTCCAACCGCGATACCAGGAAACAGGCTCCTACTCCACCCTCTACGAAGAGCACACCTTCTAGGCCTGCACAAAGCTCTTCTTCATCTATTGCACCCACAGGGCAAACACATGAGGTTATATGCCGTTGTTGCAAGGGTGGAGGTCACTTTGCGAGAGAATGCCCTTCCAAGCGTGTCATGATTGTTACTGAGGATGGTGGATATGCGTCTGCTAGTGATTATGATGAGGAGACTTTGGCTCTCATTGCAAGTGAAGAACACGATGGCGACGATGCAGAACCAGAAACACACTACATGGCTGCTGATTACGCTGACAGGTATGAAAGTTTAGTTGCTCAACGTGTTCTCAGTGTGCAGGTTACACAAGCCGAACAAAATCAGAGGCACAACTTATTCCACACAAAGGGAGTTGTGAAGGAGCGTTCTATTCGTGTCATCATCGATGGAGGGAGTTGCAATAACTTGGCTAGCATGGAGATGGTGGAGAAGTTGTCTCTAACGACCAGACCACATCCTCATCCTTATTACATCCAATGGTTCAACAATAGTGGCAAGGTTAAGGTAACACGTACTGTTCGTGTGCATTTTAGCATTGCTACATATTCTGATTATGTGGATTGTGATGTGGTACCCATGCAAGCATGTTCTGTTTTACTTGGTAGACCATGGCAGTTTGATAAAAATTCTGTACACCATGGTAGGACAAATCAGTATACTCTTGTTCATAAGGATCATAATATCACTTTGCTTCCTATGTCTCCCGAACATATTATGAAAGATGACATTGCTAGAGCTAGTAAAGCAAAAAAAAGAGAAAAATAAGAGTGAAAATCAGATTGTAGCACAGGAATTTGAGCAACACCATAAGCATAATAAACCACCATCTACTGTTGCATCCAAAATAAAATTGAAGAGTGGATGTTTACTTGCTACTAAATCTGATATTACTGATTTGGATGTTGCTACATCTGTTTGCTATGCTTTTGTATGCAAAGAGGTATTATTTTCATTCAAGGACATGCCTCCCTCTTTGCCTCCTGCTGTCATTAACATTTTGCAGGAGTTCGCTGACGTCTTTCCACAAGACGTGCCACCGGGATTACCGCCTATTCGCGGGATTGAGCATCAGATTGACTTAATTCCCGATGCATCCCTACCCAACCGTGCGCCCTACCGTACCAATCCCGAGGAGACAAAGGAGATTATGCGTCAAGTACAGGAGCTGCTTGACAAATGTTATATACGTGAATCCCATAGTCCTTGTGCTGTTCCTATTATTCTAGTTCCTAAAAAGGATGGTACTTCGCGCATGTGTGTGGATTGTAGAGGCATTAATAATATTACTATTCGTTATCGTCATCCTATTCCTAGACTAGATGATATGCTTGATGAATTAAGTGGCTCTACAATTTTCTCCAAAGTTGATTTGCGTAGTGGATACCATCAAATTCGTATGAAATTGGGAGATGAATGGAAAACAGCATTTAAAACTAAGTTTGGATTATATGAGTGGTTAGTCATGCCTTTTGGGTTAACTAATGCACCTAGCACTTTCATGAGATTAATGAACGAGGTTTTACGTGCTTTCATTGGACGATTTGTGGTAGTCTATTTTGATGATATATTGATTTTCAGTAGATCTTTGGAGGAACATTTGGAACATTTACGTGCTGTTTTTACCGAGTATCTTTTCTTGGCTATGTTGTTACTCCACAGGGAATTGAAGTTGATAAAGCCAAGATTGAAGCTATTGAGAGTTGGCCGCAGCCCAAAACGGTCACACAAGTAAGGAGTTTTCTTGGCCTCGCTGGTTTCTATAGGCGTTTTGTGAGAGATTTCAGCACCATTGCTGCGCCTCTCAATGAGCTTAAAAAGAAGGACGTGCCTTTTTCTTGGGGTACCGCACAGGAAGAAGCCCTCACGGTCTTGAAAGATAAGTTAACACATGCTCCTTTACTCCAACTTCCTGATTTTAATAAGACTTTCGAGCTTGAATGTGATGCTAATGGAATTGGGTTAGGAGGTGTGTTATTACAAGATGGTAAACATGTTGCGTACTTTTCTGAAAAATTAAGTGGGCCTAGTCTGAATTATTCTACTTATGATAAGGAATTATATGCTCTTGTTCGGACTTTGGAAACATGGCAACATTATTTATGGCCCAAAGAATTTGTTATACATTCTGATCATGAATCTTTGAAACATATTAAAAGTCAAGCAAAACTGAACCGTAGACAAGCTAAATGGGTTGAATTCATTGAGACTTTCCCTTATGTCATTGAACACAAAAAGGGTAAAGAAAATGTTATTGTTGATGCTTTGTCTCGTCGTTATACTATGCTTTCACAACTTGACTTTAAAATATTTGGTTTGGAGACCATCAAAGATCAATATGTGCATGATGCTGAATTTAGAGACGTGTTACAGAATTGTAAAGAAGGGAGAACATGGAACAAGTTCGTTATTAATGATGGATTTGTGTTCCGTGCTAACAAGCTATGCATTCCAGCTAGCTTCGTTCATCTTTTGTTGTTACAGGAGGCGCACGGAGGAGGATTAATGGGACACTTTGGCGTGAAGAAGATGGAGGACGTACTTTCTACACATTTCTTTTGGCCATAGATGAGACGGGATGTTGAGCGTTTTGTTGCTCGCTGCACTACATGTCAAAAAGCTAAGTCACGACTCAATCCTCATGGTTTATATATGCCTTTGCCTGTACCTAGTGTTCCTTGGGAGGATATATCTATGGACTTTGTTTTAGGTTTACCTCGAACAAAGAAGGGGAGGGATCGCATATTTTTTGTCGTGGATAGATTTTCCAAAATGGCACACTTTATACCATGTCATAAAAGTGATGATGCTGCTCATGTTGCTGATTTGTTCTTTTGTGAAATTATTCGATTGCATGGTGTACCAAATACAATTGTTTCAGATCGTGATGCTAAATTTCTTAGCCATTTTTGGAGATGTTTATGGGCTAAGTTGGGGACTAAACACTTTTTAGTACTACATGTCATCCCCAAACTGATGGCCGAACTGAAGTAGTCAATAGATCATTGTCTACTATGCTTAGGGCTGTTTTGAAGAATAACCTGAAAATGTGGGAAGAATGCTTGCCTCATATTGAATTTGCTTATAATTGTTCGCAACATTCTACCACTAAGATGTGCCCTTTTGAAGTTGTGTATGGTTTCTTACCTCGTGCACTTATTGATTTGTTGCCTCTTCCATCTTCGGAGAAGGTTAATTTTGATGCTAAAGAACGTGCTGAATTGATATTAAAGATGCATGAGTTAACGAAGGAAAACATTGAGCGTATGAATGCTAAATACAAAATTGCGGGAGATAAGGGTAGAAAACATGTTGTCTTTGCACCTGGAGATCTTGTTTGGTTACATTTGCGTAAGGATAGATTTCCTGATTTGCGCAAGTCAAAGCTAATGCCACGTGCTGATGGTCCTTTTAAGGTGTTAGAGAAAATAAATGATAATGCATATAAACTTGAGCTGCCTGCAAAGTTTTGGGTTAGCCCCACTTTTAACATTGCAGATTTGAAGCCTTATTTGGGTGAGGAAGATGAGCTTCCGTCGAGGACGACTTCAGTTCAAGAAGGGGAGGATGATGATGACATCCCTACTAATGCTACACCCACAACTCCGACTGCTATACATACAGGACCAATTACTAGAGCTCACGCACATCAATTGAATTACCAGGTACTTTCGTTTTTTGCAAATCCTTCTAATGTTCATGAACATATGATGCTGCCTAAATTAGATACTTTTGTTTTACTTGTGAATGAAGGACCTGGCATGGACAAGAAGGATGACCATTGGAGCGGGATCAAGCATGGAGAAGAAGGTGCGCGCGCGGGAAAGAACAATGGAGCTTCCAGTGATGATTTTCGCACTTTGAAGCCACCATAATGGGAGCAAGAAGCCTTGGACGAAATATGCATGATGCCACTTTAGAAAATTCGTCCCTAGGCTAATATAGGTGTTGCGCCACCTTATTTTTGGGCCAGGCCCATGTAATTTCGAAATACCATATTATAGGCTATTTTTAGAGTCCGTATGTATGGGGAAACTGAGTTAGGGTCGGTTTCGGACCCCTCCTCCAAGGGGCCACGAAATTCCTCTCTATTCCCCCATATATACAGCCCTTAGGGCGTTGTTTTAGGTTTGGGTTTTGTTTAGATTATAAGTTCGCCATAGCTGCAACTTCGCGTTCTTCGTTTGTGTTCCACGACCAGACAAAGGCGTCACAGAACCCCACTTCATCAATAAAGCTTTCCTCTTATATTCGCAATATCCAGATTGCAATCTTAGTTTCTTGCTTGTTCTTCGTTTGCGTGCAGGAAACAGACCCTCGTGGTCAGGTTGATCGTGCTCCGGCGTGGTCAATAACCTCTCGGAGTTGGTTTAGCGATTGCTAAGGCGCAGCGTCATCACACGTTCGTAGTCGGATCGTCAAAGTCTACTCCACCAAAACGATAGCCACCATCTCATCGAAAGACAGGGACAACTTCGCCTCTATCACTACCCCTACTGGAAGAACAAGATGCGCATGGATCTTGAAGCTATTAACAATGATCTTTGGTATGTTGTGGAAAATGGTGTACCCTTTGTCACTCCCACTGTCACTGCTGCTGATGTGAAGAGATTCAAGCAACTTGACTCTCAAGCAAAGAATATCATTTGTGGCCATCTGAGCAAAGGTTAGTATGGCAGAGTGAGTGCTTTTGAGACTGCTAAGCTTATCTGGGATAGGCTATCCAAAGTCAACGAAGGTGTGTCCACTCAATGTGACTCTCGTGTGGATGTTCTTCACAATCTCTTCAACCTCTTCAAGAGACTCGACAATGAAAATGTTCAGCAAACCTTTGACCATCTCACTGATATCTCCAATGAGCTCCAAGCACTGGGTGCCACCGATATCACTGACCATGAAGTGGTGAAAAAACTGCTAAGATCTCTTGACTCCTCATTCGATACTCTGGCCTTGATGATCCAAGAACATGGATACTACAAGTCACTTGATCCTGCTGATATTCTTGAGAGGCTCAATACTCATGAATTCCAACAAGCTGAGAAAAGAGACCTCTACGGTCCAAGCTATGGAAGATCTCATGCTCTAAAGGCAAAAGCAATTTCCTCATCTAAAGAAGAAGATTCTTACAGCAGCCTTGGTAATCCTAAAGAACTAAGTCAGGAGCTTGCAACGCTCGTGAGGAAATTCCAGAAGTCCTCAAGGAAAGGCGGATTTGGAAAGTCATCAAGAAGTGGTTTGAGGAAGTCAGATTCTCGGAAGACTACAAGAAAAGAGCGTGTCATCATTGCAAGAAGCCTGGTCACTTTATCTCTGACTGTCCTCTTTGGGAAAAAGATTCAAAGAAGAAGAAGAAATACAAGGATGATAGTTCAGATGACTCGAAGATAAAAAGAAATCTTCAAAGTCCTCAGCTGCAAAGTCCTCATCTTCAAAGCCCTCAAAGCATATGAAGAATGGTTCCAAAAAGGCTCGAGCCTTCATTGGCAAGGAAATGGATTCTGAGGAAGAATCTGAAGAATATGAAGAAGAGGAAGAATCTAAGGTGGAATTTGAATCTGGTGTCGCTGGCCTTGCTCTCGCTACTCCTTTCGTCAGCAAGTCCATCTTCAACGATGAAGAAAATGACTACTCCAACGACTCTGACGTCAGTAATGATGATTATGCTCCTACCTATTGCTTCATGGAAAAAGGCTCAAAGGTACACAAACATCATTCCTCATCTGAATCAAGTGAAGGTGAATCTGATGAATATGTGAGACCTAGCTATGTTAAACTTGTCAAACTTGCCACTAAGCAACATAGTGCGCTTGAAAAGCTTCAGAAAATGTTAGACAAAAGCGATGATCTGTTGAACAATGAAGTGGATCGGACTCAAACTCTGTCTGACGATCTCAAAAGTCTTCAGACAAAGTATGATAACCTTCGGAGTCATCATAATGACCTCTTAGCCGATCATGAGAAGCTTTCTTATGAATTTCTTCAAAGAAAGCAAGATCTTGAGAAACTGAGGGTGTCACATGAGTATCTCCAAAGGGAAAACGATTCCTTACTAGCTCAACAGATCAGTACCGCTCAGGAAGAATTTGTTCCACCTTGTTTGAAATGCATCAAACGTGAAACTGCTAATTCTTCACCTGAATGTTCAAATGCTTCTATTACTGCAAATTCTTCAACTATTCCCGTGGTCTCAAATTCCTCATCTCAGGATACCACAAGTATCACTGGCGAAAATGCAGGGTTGAAGGAACTGTATGTGACATGCATGTAAAAAAGTCTCAAAGGGAATCAAACCCTTTGTGATGTCCTCAAAAAGTAGATTCTGAACAGGAACCCTAGGAAAGAGGGTGTTGCCTTTGTGAGGAAACTCAACGCTGATGGATCTTACTGGACACCTGACCAGTACCCCAAAACCTCATGGGTTGCTGCAAAAGGACCTCCTATAGATCCATCCACTTTATCTGGCTTTACATGTGAAACTTCATATTCCTCTGATGAGTCACTTGACTCCAACTACAAATTCTTCAAAAATCAGAAAGGTGAAGTATTTGCTAGATTTGTTGGAACTAACTGCAGGAATGGTTCTCCTATGAAGAAAATCTGGGTTCCCAAGAGCTACCTACAAAATCTTCAAGTGAATGTCCTCACTACACCACTCATGAAGAACAGGAACCCCAGATCAAATTCCTCATATGGACCAAAGTCTTCACTTGGACCAAATTCCTCAAATGGTCAAAAATATCATTCTCGTGCTAATGCATTTGTTTCGCAGGGAAAATCTAAGAGTTCTGAATATGTGCATTATTCTTCAAATCAGTATGTTCATAAGTCCTCGAAGAATTTCTCTGCTTATTCATATGAGTACACTAACCCTCGCCCTGTGAAATGAAGCACACTTGCTTCATTGCCTCCCTTCTCATATGGTGCTCGCAGAATGATGAACTCTTTGCCACCTCTCCAAATGTGGGTGGTGAAGAAATTGAACTAATCTCTTATGCAGGGTCAGGTCTTCATATGAATTTGAACATCCGATGAATTTGCTCGAGACCTGAGGAAATGCTTGAAAGGATGCAAGCTAACTTAGTAGAAATGCATTCCTCATTTCTCACGTCCTCACACTACTTGCTTACCATCTTGTGTGATGAAATTCTGTCTGATGAAATTGATGTCATATTCTTCACTCTAAAGCATACGAGGTCGTAAGTCATACTAATTCATCTACGGGATGATACTCCAAAAGCTACTGAGTGGGTCCTCGATAGTGGATGCACAAACCACATGACTGGTGACAAGAATCTACTGATGAATTTGCCACTTACTCCATCTCCTCTGAAGCATATCACCTACGCAGACTAAGGAAAAAAGCAGGATATTGGGACTTGGTAAGGTTGCAATCTCAAAGGACCGAACCATGGATAAGGTGATGTTAGTTGAATCCCTCAGGTTCAACCTTATGTCTGTCTCAATGCTTTGTGATCTTGATATGGTTGTTGTATTTGGAAAATATAGTTGTGTTGTCATCATGGAATCTGACAACTCCAAAGTCTTCGAAGGCTTTAGGAGAGGAGACTTGTATATTGTTGATTTCTCTACTGGTCCTCAGCCTGCCACATGCCTACTTACAAAGTCCTCAGAAGGCTGGTTGTGGCATCGATGACTTGGACATGCTGGTATGAGGAAATTGCACACGCTCATGAAGAAAAAGCACGTCATTGGCATTGAAGGTGTCAAATTCCTCAAGGACCACCTTTGTGGTGATGTGAGTCTGGAAAGATGACCAGATCCAAGCATCCCTCGAAGACAATCATGACCATGACTCGACCCTTTGAATTGCTTCACATGGATCTCTTTGGCCCCACTCATTACTCCACACTAACAAATTCTTCAAGTTTGTATGCCTTTGTCATTGTTGATGATTACTCTCGTTACACTTGGGTGCATATTATTCTGTACAAGACTGAAGTGCGGGATTTCTTCAGATGATTTGCTTCAAGGGCCTGCACGAACTTCGGCGTCAAGATCAAGCATATCAGGAGTGATAATGGGACTGAGTTCAAGAATACCAATCTTGATGAATATCTTGATGAACTTGGTATTACTCACGAGTTATCTGCCCCTTATACTCCTCAACAGAACGGCGTCGTGGAGCGCAAGAACAGGACTCTTGTTGAGATGGCTCGCACCATGCTTGATGAATACAAGACTCCTCGCCGCTTCTGGCCTGAGGCAATTGATACTGCATGCCACATCATCAACAGGGTATATCTTCACAAATTCTTCAAGAAGACTTCATATGAGCTTATGACTGGCAAGAAACCCAATGTAAGTTATCTCAAAGTCTTCGGTGCAAAATGCTGGATTAGAGATCCTCACCATAATTCTAAATTTGCACCGAAAGCACATGAAGGTTTTATGCTTGGTTATGGAAAGGACTCGCACGCCTAGAGAGTCTTCAACACCTATCACCACAAGGTTGTTGAAACTGTAGATGTGCGGTTCGATGAAACTGATGGCTCGCAAAGAGAGCACCTGCCTTCTGTGCTAGATGAACAGTCCCCCGAGGAATCCATTAAGTTCAAGGCTACAGAAGACGTCGTACCCACTGAGGAAGTTATTCCATCGAATGAAGATATTCATGCTGATACAACTAAAGAAAATGGTGCTAATGAAAATCCTCAGCCACGTCAACCTGCTCACCCAAGAGTTGCAAATAAAGTGCAGACTGGCAAAATCATCGATGACATCGATGCAACTAGTCCCCTCACTCGCTCAAAAGCTTCACATTTGACTAACTTTTGTGGGAACTTTGCCTTCGTCTCTATCATGGAGCACACCAAAGTTGATGAAGCATTCAAGGAGCCAGAGTGGATTCAAGCTATGCCAGAGGAATTGCATCAATTCAAGCTCAACAACGTGTGGGAACTTGTCAAGCGGCCAAATCCTCACAAACATAACATCATAGGTACCAAGTGGATCTACCGCAACAAGCAAGATGAAAATGGCCTTGTGGTGAGGAATAAGGCTCGTCTTGTAGCTCAAGGCTACACACAGGTTGAAGGAATTAACTTTGATGAAACTTTTGCACCTGTTGCTAGACTTGAAGCTATTCGCATATTGCTTGCTTATGCTAACCATCATGATGTCATCCTATATCAAATGGATGTGAAAAGTGCATTCCTCAATGGTAAGCTTGAGGAAGAAGTATATGTTGCTCAACCCCCAGGTTTTGAAGACCCTAAGCATCCTGACAAAGTCTTCAGACTCAACAAAGCCCTTTATGGCCTCAAGCAGGCCCCTCGGGCGTGGTATGACACTCTGAAGGAATTCCTCATGAAGAAAGGCTTCAAACCCGGTTCACTTGACCCAACTCTCTTCACAAAGTCCTATGACAATGAACTGTTCATATGCCAAATATATGTAGATGATATTATCTTTGGCTGTACTGACAAACGTTACAATGATGAATTTTCCTATATGATGAGTGAAGAATATCAAATGTCTATGATGGGAGAGTTGAAATTCTTCTTAGGTCTTCAAATTCGTCAGCAAGACAATGGTATCTTCATCTCTCAAGAGAAATACCTCAAGGATGTTCTGAGGAAATTCGACGTGCAAGATTGCAAAGGCGTCAAAACTCCAATGCCATCAAAAGGCCACCTCCGCACTGACGAAAATGGTAAAGATTTCGATCAGAAGGTATACCGCTCCATGATTGGCTCGTTATTGTATCTATGTGCATCTAGGCCTGATATTATGCTAAATGTTTGCATGTGTGCCCGATTCCAAGCAACACCGAAGGAATCACACCATAAGGCTGTGAAACATATTCTTCGATACTTAGCTCACGCACCAACACTTGGATTATGGTATCCCAAGGGCTCAAATCTTCACCTCGTCGGATATTCTGATGCTGACTATGCTGGAGATCGTGTGGATCGCAAGTCAACCTCAGGCACCTATCATTTCCTCAGACGATCCTTAGTCTGTTGGTCCTCAAAGAAGTAGAACTGTGTGTCACTATCTACTGCTGAAGCTGAGTACATTGTTGCTGGTTCATGTTGCGCTCAGCTGTTGTGGATGAAGCAAACACTCAAGGACTACGACATCATGTTGAAGAATGTGCCTCTCTATTGCGACAATGAGAGTGCCATGAAGATTGCTTACAACTCAGTTCAACATTCCAAGACCAAGCACATCCAGATTCGTCATCACTTTCTTCGAGATCATGTAGTCAAGGGCGACATCTCCATCGACCACATCCCCACTGAAGAACAACTAGCCGATATCTTCACAAAGCCCTTGGATGAAAAGAGATTTTGCAAGTTGCGGTGTGAGCTAAATATCTTAGAATCTTCGAATGTTCTTTGAAAAGGGACACATATCCTAACACTTAGGCAAAATTGATGACTTAGATGTGCAACACACGAAGTAACGTTTTTCTTCAATCAATGAAGAATTACCCTCTAAGTTTGAAGAAATTAATGAATAATTTGATTCTCAGAACCCTACGACAATTGTACGCAGTGTCTGAAGTCATCATTCTTATACGGTGGGTCAGGCCATCAACCAAAGTTGAAATTCTTCAAACTTGAGTTTTTCATCATTTTGCAAATTCTTAAAATTTTCAAATCCCTCAAGTTTGCAAATTCCTCAACTTCTCAAATTCATCAGCCTTTCAAATTCTTCAAACTATGAAATTCATGTTCTTCATTGACTATATATCTATATATTTGAAGTTTTCAATGTCCTCAACATCATTCACTTATTGCTAATTCTTCAAGTTGATTTTCATCTAAGTGAATGGGATCGGACCCTTTCCCCTCTATGCTAAACTCAATCCAGTTTGTTCACAAATTCTTCATATGCGTTCTACTTTGAAACTCATTCAAAGTCTTCACTGTGTCCTTGACAGCTGAAGAATTTGCGAACGGAAACTTTGAAATTTTCACTATCAAAATTTTCTGCGTTTCCCACTCAAACGGTTCCGACTCCCACGACTGGATAACCCACGATCCCCCACTATCGCCACCTCTCAGTACGTGGGTGACACATGTCGCAAGGAGAGCAAGGGTCAGGGGCAATCCTGTCCGAAATCTTCGGGCAGATTGGTTTTCACTTCTACTATAAATACCCCTCCCCTTTCACTGTGCTCGGTTACTCACTTCCTCTCTCTCTCCCGAGCTCCGGCCTAGTGCCTCCGCTAAAATCATCGTCGCCGGTGTGGAAGAGCTTCACTGCCTCGACCTCGCCATCGCCATACTCACATCGGCCGTGGAAGTCTTCATCCCGTCGCCGCTGTACGTGTCTCCCTCTGTCGAGCTAGGGCGTGGGAGATCTGAACTGACGAACTTCCAATGTCATTCCTCAGTTCGTCGTGTTCATCATCAGGGCAAATAAAATTTATTTTTACTGCCCTTAATTGATCTTTAAGTTTTCCTAAATCTTCAGAAAGGTGTTTATTTTTCAAGAATCTCATTCTGAAGCACGTTACATGTTTATTCACTTGATGATTTTCTCTAAGTTATGATTTTCTTCAAGATTCCTCGATTGTGTGAATCCTCAAATTTGCACAACTCTGGAACCTAAGACAAAGAACACTTAGTGAAATTCCTCAAGACACCAATGGTCAAATTCCTCACACCTATTTTTTTGAAAAATTTCTAAGAACGCATATGACCTCTTCAAATTCCTCGCACCTATACTCTGCTCACAGGTACACACATGTCTGCTGATGAATCGCTAGGTTCTCATCAACTTAACTCATTTGCAACATTTCTTGAAGAAAAATTGTGCACTTCTTCAGAATCCTCAAGAACTCAAATTCATCAGTTGAAGAAAATGGCTGACGGAAAGAAACCTCAGAAAGGTGGAAAGAAGGCTGAACAGAATATAACGTTTGAGATACCTGAACATTTGTATGCTGGCTACTGTACACCTGATGAAGCCATTCATGGGAAAGAGACAAAAGAACAGAGGAAAATCAGAATTCAGAGGATTGAACGGAGATGGGTGAGAGAATGGAAGGAGTATTGCTATGTTACTCCCAAATACATGAAGAAATTCGCACTCAAACCCCCATGCAATAGGCCTCCTCCAGCTGATGATTAATAGGTTGATCCCTCAAGCATTGCTTGGGGTGAAGACTTTCCAGATGAATGGAAAAAGCATGAACTCAAACTGCAGAGAGCTGCAGAAGTTGCAGTGAGGAAATTCAATGAAGACTCTACTGTTGTTGCCACTGCCGGAGCCTCATCTAGTGCTCCGAAGAAATCGATGATGAAGATATCTGCTGTGAAACCAACTTCTTCAACTTCAAAGTCATCATAGCAGATTCCTCAAGTTCAAAAACCTCAGTCTTCAAAGGTCTCAGCTGTTGGCTCTGTTGCTGCTCAATCCTCTACTGCGGCTACAAAGTCCTCAACTCCTGTACATCTGGCATCATGCAAGAGGACAGAGGGATTCTCAAAAGTTCCAAAGATCTCAGCAAGCCCCTCTATTATAGCAAAGTCTTCAACAAGTCCGACATTGTTGAAACTGAAGAGAACTGCTTGACGAGGTCAAAAACCAAGTCCTCATACAAGCAAAGTTGTGGTAACAGTACCCTCAGGATTTGAGGATGATGATGAAGAACTTGAACAAATCATCAGAGAGAGCTAGCAAAAGGCTACATCAGCCAAAGGCAGCTCCGTTCCACTTCTACTGGACCCCAAGATGATCCTCAATTTCATTGATATATGGCATGAGGATCCAAACACCCCACTTTCTTCACTGAACCTACCTATTGTTGTGGACCATGTCCTCACCCACTTCATTTCTAAAGAAAAATGGAAAAGAGAACAAGCTTAGAGAGCTAAGAGGAACAGTGCTCGGAAAGAAAAGTTTCTGAGAGACAATGTGATGAACTTGACTCCAAATCAACTCGTCACAGTTCAGTCTAAAATTCGCTCCGTCTCTGAGGATCAAGAAAGGTATGATGCTGAATGGAAAGGCACTAAAGTGAGATTCATCAGGACTGCTCAAGCTGTTGTGAAGGACCACAACACAAGAGTTGTAGCTCGATCGCAACCATCAATTCCTCAGGCTAATGAAACTGCTCAGCCTGCTGATGAAAATGCTCCTACACCTGAAGAAATAGCCAGCGCTTTGAAGCAAGTCAGACCGCTGATGACCATGCCAGGACAACCTCCACTGTTATGCCTGAAGAAACTGACATGCCAGCTGAAGCTTTTGCTGCGCCTGAAGAAACTGAACCCACCAGGACGACTGGATTAGTCGTGCCTGAAGAAGCTACAGTTGCTGAGGAAAAGACTCTAAAGAGAAAAGCATCATCGTTAGAGTCCTCAACCGTGAAGAAGTTGAAGACTATGACAAGTTCTTCAACTGGACCCATTGATGATACTCCAATCTCCTCTGCACCTGCCAATGAAATTATCCCATTTGGGGTTGACTATTGATAGAGGCAAAGTTGTCCCTGTCTTTCAGTGAGATGGTGGGTATCGTTTTTGGTGGAGTAGACTTTGACGATCCGACTACGAACGTGTGATACGCCGCGCCTTAGCAATCGCTAAACCAACTCCGAGAGGTTATTCACCACGCCAGAGCACGATCAACCTGACCACGAGGGTCTGTTTCCTGCATGCAAACGAAGAACAAGCAAGAAACTAAGATTGCAATCTGGATATTGTAAATATAAGAGGAAAGCTTTATTAATGAAGTGGGGTTCTGTGATGCCTTTGTCTGGTCGTGGAACACAAACGAAGAACGCGAAGTTGCAGCTATGGGGAACTTATAATCTAAACAAAACCCAGCCCTAAAACGACGCCCTAAGGGCTGTATATATGCAGGAATAGAGGGGAATTTCGTGGCCCCTTGAGGAGGGGTCCGAAACCAACCTTAACTCAGTTTCCCCATACATACGGACACTAAAAACAACCTATAATATGGTATTTCGAAATTACATGGGCCTGGCCCAACAATAAGGTGGCACAGCACCTATATTAGCCTAGGGACAAATTTTATAAAGTAGCATCATGCATATTTCGTCCAAGGCTTCTTGCTCCTATTATGATGGCTTCAAAGTGCGAAAATCATCACTGGAAGCTCCATTGTTCTTTCCCGCGTGCGCACCTTCTTCTCCATGCTTGATCCCGCTCCCTTGGTCATCCTTCTTGTCCATGCCAGGTCCTTCATTCATAAGTAAAACAAAAGTATCTAATTTAGGCAGCATCATATGTTCATGAACATTAGAAGGATTTGCAAAAAAACGAAAGTACCTAGTAATTCGATTGACGTGCGCGAGCTCTAGTAATTGGTCTTGTATGTATAGCAGTCGGAGTTGTGGGTGTAGCATTAGCAGGAAACAGACCCTCGTGGTCAGGTTGATCGTGCTCCGGCGTGGTCAATAACCTCTCGGAATTGGTTTAGCGATTACTAAGGCGCAGCGTCATCACATGTTCGTAGTCGGATCGTCAAAGTCTACTCCACCAAAACGATAGCCATCATCTCATCGAAAGACAGGGACAACTTCGCCTCTATCAAGTGGTATCAGATTTCCAGGTTGCTCGGTGAGATTTTATCAGTTTTCGTAGTTTAGATCGCATCTGTTTCTTCATACCTTTAGTCCACGAAAAAGCCAAAAAGAATTAGGGTTAGATCATCATATCCGAACCAATCTGAGCCTTTGCATAGTCTTTTCAGTATTTTGCTTTGTTGAATTTGCGGTTACATCGTCGTGTCGAGTTGCTGGTCCTAGTGTCTAGTCCTTTAGAGTTTCGAGTTCTATTCACAGGTTGTCACGCCGCCAACGCATCGTCTTCATAGTCGCCATATACCACCACCATCATCACCCCTGCCAGATATCACCACCCACTATCCATTGGTGTCCATATATACCACCACCAATCCGAGTCCAGCTCATTTTAGATTTCATTTCAAGATCTTTTTGATTTCGGATTCGCGTTTTGCTACCTGCGTAGGTGTCGGAAAAAAACGCTTTGCAGAGCACGTTTTGGCCCCAAAAAATTCGGCCGAAAATATTTTTCCCTATCTTGATTTTAGGTTCTCCGGAGCGTTTTGAGACACTTGCTATCATAGTGATTTTTGTCGAAATTTTTGGTCGTCGCAGCCCCCGGATTGCTCCAGAAAAAAAAATAGTCCAAAAAATTTCGTGCCCATCTTGCTTAAACGACGTGGCAAGAGTTTTGAGACACTCGCCATTGTAGTGATTTTTTGAGCAAAAAAAAAGAGGCGCCGACAATTTTTTTTTTCAAAGTGTGCTCTTCCCTTGATTACGTGTAGCGTCGTGATTTTGTTGGTGCTTTAGTTCGCGTCTCTAGTACGGATCTAGCCTAGGACCAGCACAGTACCGTCGTTGAGCGTTTATTCAACCTTGCATCTCTGAATTGATTATTGCTAACCCTTTTTGCTACCATATTATAAGCCATCCCAGCTCCACATACATCTACGTCATGTGTTTGACACCACCTGGCAATCGCTCTATCCAAGCTTTGAGAGTTTTGACTACAACGGTTGCCGATCACCGCCTACTGCTGGGTAAGAACTGGTAAGAATTTGAGATTCACTTAAAGGATTTGTGACACACCACCACCACCACCACCACGTCCCAGTAGTCCGTAGGTTTCATATTCCTGTGTGTTTCCTATTTGCTAACCATGCTAGGATCACACGACAATGAGATCAACTAGGAGAGCATGACCAACAAAGCGCTATATGATAAATTTCAGCAAATGATGGCTGACCAGGTACAAGACTTCGTGACCAACTTTGGAGAGGCCATGGAGAAGCTAGATGGTTTGGAGAAGACCTTTGACACCAAGATGGACGCCAAGTTCAATGAGGTGCTTGCCCGTCTACCACCACCAGCTGCAGCTCCTATTCCTTTCGAACGACGAGCACGACATGTGCCTCTTGGCCAAGCCCAACATACTGGTACTGTTGATACTGCTGCTATTTCTGTGGCTCGTGCTGCTACTGTCGTTGAGCAGGTTGACGATTATGATGGTGATTACGATGATGAGGGAGAGGTTGCTCCCGATCAGCCTCAAGGGCAACCACCACCATACGCACCAGGTCGACCACATGGCTACAACCGTAACGGTAGGGCTGCCCCACCCCCTCAGGTATGGGATCATGACCATCTCCCTAAACTTAAATTGAATATTCCGACGTTTGAGGGTAGATATGTTCCTGATATATATCTTACATGGGAGTTAGAAACAGGACAACGTTTTACATGCTTACAATTTCCTGAGGATAGACGTGTTGCTGCTGCTGTTTGTTCATTCACTAGTTTTGCTTGTGTTTGGTGGTCAGAACATTGTAGAATACACCATGCTAATATTCCAACTACTTGGGCTGCTTTGAAAACTGCTATGCGTAATCGTTGGGTGTCACCTTATTGTCAACGTGAATTGCTTCAAAATTTGCAGCGTTTAAGACAAGGGAAAAATTCTGTAGAAGAATATTATCAGGAATTACAAACTGGTATGATTAGATGTGGTATTGTTGAGGAGAATGAAGCTATGCTTGCACGTTTTATGGGTGGATTAAATAGAGAGATTCAGACTATTCTGGAGTATAAGGAGTATAACACTATCACTCGTTTATTTCATCTTGCTTGCAAAGCCGAACGTGAAGTGCGGGATCGACAGGCAATGGCGAGAACTACTTTTTCTGCAGGTCGTACTTCATCATGGAAGCCACGTACCTCATCTACTTCCACACGTCCTGCTGCAACACCACCTACTTCAACCTCCAACTCCAACCGCGATACCAGGAAACAGGCTCCTACTCCACCCTCTACGAAGAGCACACCTTCTGGGCCTGCACAGAGCTCTTCTTCATCTATTGCATCCACAGGGCAAACACATGAGGTTATATGCCGTCGTTGCAAGGGTGGAGGTCACTTGGCGAGAGAATGCCCTTCCAAGCGTGTAATGATTGTTACTGAGGATGGTGGATATGCGTCCGCTAGTGATTATGATGAGGAGACTTTGGCACTTATTGCCAGTGACGAACAGGGTGGCAAGGATGCAGAACCAGAAACACAATACATGGCTGCTGATTACGCTGACAGGTATGAAAGTTTAGTTGCTCAACGTGTTCTCAGTGTGCAGGTTACACACGCTGAGCAAAATCAGAGGCACAACTTGTTCCACACAAAGGGAGTTGTGAAAGAGCGTTCTGTTCGCATCATCATCGATGGAGGGAGTTGCAATAACTTGGCTAGCATGGAGATGGTGGAGAAGCTATCTCTAACCACCAGACCACATCCTCATCCTTATTACATCCAATGGTTCAACAATAGTGGCAAGGTTAAGGTAACACGTACTGTTCGTGTGCATTTTAGCATTGCTACATATTCTGATTATGTGGATTGTGATGTGGTACCCATGCAAGCATGTTCTGTTTTACTTGGTAGACCATGGCAGTTTGATAAAAATTCTGTACACCATGGTAGGACAAATCAGTATACTCTTGTTCATAAGGATCATAATATCACTTTGCTTCCTATGTCTCCCGAACATATTATGAAAGATGACATTGCTAGAGCTAGTAAAGCAAAACATGAGAAAAATAAGAGTGAAAATCAGATGGTAGCACAGGAGTTTGAGCAACACCATAAGCATAATAAACCATCATCTACTGTTGCATCCGAAATAAAATTGAAGAGTGGATGTTTACTTGCTACTAAATCTGATATTAATGATTTGGATGTTGCTACATATGTTTGCTATGCTTTTGTATGTAAAGAGGTATTATTTTCATTCGAGGACATGCCTCCCTCTTTGCCTCCTGCTGTCATTAACATTTTGCAGGAGTTCGCTGATGTCTTTCCACAAGACGTGCCATCGGGATTACCGCCTATTCGCGGGATTGAGCATCAGATTGACTTAATTCCCGATGCATCCCTACCCAACCGTGCGCCCTACCGTACCAATCCAGAGGAGACAAAGGAGATTATGCGTCAAGTACAGGAGCTGCTTGACAAAGGTTATATACGTGAATCCCTTAGTCCTTGTGCTATTCCTATTATTCTAGTGCCTAAAAAGGATGGTACATCGCGCATGTGTGTGGATTGTAGAGGCATTAATAATATTACTATTCGTTATCGTCATCCTATTCCTAGACTAGATGATATGCTTGATGAATTAAGTGGCTCTACAATTTTCTCCAAAGTTGATTTGCGTAGTGGATACCATCAAATTCGTATGAAATTGGGAGATGAATGGAAAACAGCATTTAAAACTAAGTTTGGATTATATGAGTGGCTAGTCATGCCTTTTGGGTTAACTAATGCACCTAGCACTTTCATGAGATTAATGAACGAGGTTTTACGTGCTTTCATTGGACCATTTGTCGTAGTCTATTTTGATGATATATTGATTTTTAGTAGATCTTTGGAGGAACATTTGGAACATTTACGTGCTGTTTTTACTGCGCTACGTGATGCACGTTTGTTTGGTAACCTTGGGAAGTGCACCTTTTGCACCGACCGGGTATCTTTTCTTGGCTATGTTGTTACTCCACAGGGAATTGAAGTTGATACAGCCAAGATTGAAGCTATTGAGAGTTGGCCGCAGCCCAAAACGGTCACACAAGTAAGGAGTTTTCTTGGCCTCGCTGGTTTCTATAGGCGTTTTGTGAGAGATTTCAGCACCATTGATGCGCCTCTCAATGAGCTTACAAAGAAGGACGTGCCTTTTTCTTGGGGTACCGCACAGGAAGAAGCCTTCACGGTCTTGAAAGATAAGTTAACACATGCTCCTTTACTCCAACTTCCTGATTTTAATAAGACTTTCGAGCTTGAATGTGATGCTAGTGGAATTGGGTTAGGAGGTGTGTTACTACAAGATGGTAAACCTGTTGCGTACTTTTCTGAAAAATTAAGTGGGCCTAGTCTGAATTATTCTACTTATGATAAGGAATTATATGCTCTTGGTCGGACTTTGGAAACATGGCAACATTATTTATGGCCCAAAGAATTTGTTATACATTCTGATCATGAATCTTTGAAACATATTAAAAGTCAAGCAAAACTGAACCGTAGACATGCTAAATGGGTTGAATTCATTGAGACTTTCCCTTATGTCATTAAACACAAGAAGGGTAAAGATAATGTTATTGCTGATGCTTTGTCTCGTCGTTATACTATGCTTTCACAACTTGACTTTAAAATATTTGGTTTGGAGACCATCAAAGATCAATATGTGCATGATGCTGAATTTAGAGACGTGTTGCAGAATTGTAAAGAAGGGAGAACATGGAACAAGTTCGTTATTAATAATGGATTTGTGTTTCGTGCTAACAAGCTATGCATTCTAGCTAGCTCCGTTCGTCTTTTGTTGTTACAGGAGGCGCACGGAGGAGGATTAATGGGACACTTTGGCGTGAAGAAGACGGAGGACGTACTTGCTACACATTTCTTTTGGCCAAAGATGAGACGGGATGTTGAGCGTTTTGTTGCTCGCTGCACTACATGTCAAAAAGCTAAGTCACGACTCAATCCTCATGGTTTATATATGCCTTTACCTGTACCTAGTTTTCCTTGGGAGGATATATCTATGGACTTTGTTTTAGGTTTACCTCGAACAAAGAAGGGGAGGGATAGCATCTTTGTTGTCGTGGATAGATTTTCTAAAATGGCACACTTTTATACCATGTCATAAAAGTGATGATGCTGCTCATGTTGCTGATTTGTTCTGTCGTGAAATTATTCGTTTGCATGGTGTGCCAAATACAATTGTTTCCGATCGTGATGCTAAATTTCTTAGCCACTTTTGGAGATGTTTATGGGCTAAGTTGGGGACTAAACTGCTTTTTAGTACTACATGTCACCCCCAAACTGATGGCCAAACTGAAGTAGTCAATAGATCATTGTCTACTATGCTTAGGGCTGTTTTGAAGAATAACCTGAAAATGTGGGAAGAATGCTTGCCTCATATTGAATTTGCTTATAATCGTTCGCTACATTCTACCACTAAGATGTGCCCTTTTGAAGTTGTGTATGGTTTCTTACCTCGTGCACCTATTGATTTGTTGCCTCTTCCGTCTTCGGAGAAGGTTAATTTTGATGCTAAAGAACGTGCAGAATTGATATTAAAGATTCATGAGTTAACGAAGGAAAACATTGAGCGTATGAATGCTAAATACAAACTTGCTGGAGATAAGGGTAGAAAACATATTGTCTTTGCACCTGGAGATCTTGTTTGGTTACATTTGCGTAAGGATAGATTTCCTGATTTGTGCAAGTCAAAGCTAATGCCACGTGCTGATGGTCCTTTTAAGGTGTTAGAGAAAATAAATGATAATGCATATAAACTTGAGCTGCCTGCAGAGTTTGGGGTTAGCCCCACTTTTAATATTGCAGATTTGAAGCCTTATTTGGGTGAGGAAGATGAGCTTCCGTCGAGGACGACGTCAGTTCAAGAAGGGGAGGATGATGAGGACATCCCTACTAATGTTACACCCACCCCGACTGCTATACATACAGGACCAATTACTAGAGCTCGCGCACGTCAATTGAATTACCAGGTACTTTCGTTTCTTGGAAATCCTTATAATATTCATGAACATATGATGCTGCCTAAATTGGATACTTTTGTTTTACTTATGAATGAAGGACCTAGCATGAATAAGAAGGATGACCATTGGAGCGGGATCAAGCATGGAGGAGAAGGTGCGCGTGCGGGGAAGAACAATGGAGCTTCCAGTGATGATTTTCGCACATTGAAGCCACCATAATGGGAGCGGGAAGCCTTGGACGAAATATGCATGATGCCACTTTATAAAATTCGTCCATAGGCTAATATAGGTGCTGCGTCACCTTATTTTTGGGCCAGGCCCATGTAATTTCGAAATACCATATTATAGGCTGTTTTTAGATTCCGTATATATGGGGAAACTAACTTAGGGTCGGTTTCAGACCCCTCCTCCAAGGGGCCACGAAATTCCCTTCTATTCCCCCATATATACAGCCCTTAGGGCTTCGTTTTAGGGTTGGGTTTTGTTTAGATTACAAGTTTGCCATAGCAGCAACTTCGCGTTCTTCGTTTGTGTTCCACGACCAGACAAAGACGTCACAGAACCCCACTTCATCAATAAAGTTTTCCTCTTATATTCGCAATATCCAGATTGCAATCTTAGATTCTTGCTTGTTCTTCGTTTGCGTGCAGGAAATAGACCCTCGTGGTCAGGTTGATCGTGCTCCGGCGTGGTCAATAACCTCTCAGAGTTGGTTTAGCGATTGCTAAGGCGCGACGGCTCACACGTTCGTAGTCGGATCGTCAAAGTCTACTCCACCAAAAACGATAGCCACCATCTCATCGAAAGACAGGGACAACTTCGCCCCTATCATAAGTCGTACTCATTCATCTACAGGATGATACTCCAAAAGCTACTGAGTGGGTCCTCGATAGTGGATGCACAAACCACATGACTGGTGACAAGAATCTACTGATGAATTTGCCGCTTACTCCATCTCCTCTGAAGCATATCACCTACGCAAACTAAGAAAAAAAAGCAAGATATTGGGACTTGGTAAGGTTGCAATCTCAAAGGACCGAACCATGGATAAGGTGATGTTAGTTGAATCCCTCAGGTTCAACCTTATGTCTGTCTCAATGCTTTGTGATCTTGATATGGTTGTTGTATTTGGAAAATATAGTTGTGTTGTCATCATGGAATCTGACAACTCCAAAGTCTTCGAAGGCTTTAGGAGAGGAGACTTGTATATTGTTGATTTCTCTACTGGTCCTCAGCCTGCCACATGCCTACTTGCAAAGTCCTCAGAAGGCTGGTTGTGGCATCGACGACTTGGACATGCTGGTATGAGGAACTTGCACACGCTCATGAAGAAAAAGCACGTCATTGGCATTGAAGGTGTCAAATTCCTCAAGGACCACCTTTGTGGTGATGTGAGTCTGGAAAGATGACCAGATCCAAGCATCCCTCGAAGACAATCATGACCACGACTCGACCCTTTGAATTGCTTCACATGGATCTCTTTGGCCCCACTCATTACTCCACACTAACAAATTCTTCAAGTTTGTATGCCTTTGTCATTGTTGATGATTACTCTCGTTACACTTGGGTGCATATTATTCTGTACAAGACTGAAGTGCGGGATTTCTTCAGATGATTTGCTTCAAGGGCCTGCACGAACTTCGGCGTCAAGATCAAGCATATCAGGAGTGATAATGGGACTGAGTTCAAGAATACCAATCTTGATGAATATCTTGATGAACTTGGTATTACTCACGAGTTATCTGCCCCTTATACTCCTCAACAGAACGGCGTCGTGGAGCGCAAGAACAGGACTCTTGTTGAGATGGCTCGCACCATGCTTGATGAATACAAGACTCCTCGCCGCTTCTGGCCTGAGGCAATTGATACTGCATGCCACATCATCAAGAGGGTATATCTTCACAAATTCTTCAAGAAGACTTCATATGAGCTTATGACTGGCAAGAAACCCAATGTAAGTTATCTCAAAGTCTTCGGTGCAAAATGCTGGATTAGAGATCCTCACCATAATTCTAAATTTGCACCGAAAGCACATGAAGGTTTTATGCTTGGTTATGGAAAGGACTCGCACGCCTAGAGAGTCTTCAACACCTATCACCACAAGGTTGTTGAAACTGTAGATGTGCGGTTCGATGAAACTGATGGCTCGCAAAGAGAGCACCTGCCTTCTGTGCTAGATGAACAGTCCCCTGAGGAATCCATTAAGTTCAAGGCTACAGAAGACGTCGTACCCACTGAGGAAGTTATTCCATCGAATGAAGATATTCATGCTGATACAACTGAAGAAAATGGTGCTAATGAAAATCCTCAGCCACGTCAACCTGCTCACCCAAGAGTTGCAAATAAAGTGCAGACAAGCAAAATCATCGATGACATCGATGCAACTAGTCCCCTCACTCGCTCAAAAGCTTCACATTCGACTAACTTTTGTGGGAACTTTGCCTTCGTCTCTATCATGGAGCACACCAAAGTTGATGAAGCATTCAAGGAGCCAGAGTGGATTCAAGCTATGCCAGAGGAATTGCATCAATTCAAGCTCAACAACGTGTGGGAACTTGTCAAGCGGCCAAATCCTCACAAACATAACATCATAGGTACCAAGTGGATCTACCGCAACAAGCAAGATGAAAATGGCCTTGTGGTGAGGAATAAGGCTCGTCTTGTAGCTCAAGGCTACACACAGGTTGAAGGAATTAACTTTGATGAAACTTTTGCACCTGTTGCTAGACTTGAAGCTATTTGCATATTGCTTGCTTATGCTAACCATCATGATGTCATCCTATATCAAATGGATGTGAAAAGTGCATTCCTCAATGGTAAGCTTGAGGAAGAAGTATATGTTGCTCAACCCCCAGGTTTTGAAGACCCTAAGCATCCTGACAAAGTCTTTAGACTCAACAAAGCCCTTTATGGCCTCAAGCAGGCCCCTTGGGCGTGGTATGACACTCTGAAGGAATTCCTCATGAAGAAAGGCTTCAAACCCGGTTCACTTGACCCAACTCTCTTCACAAAGTCCTATGACAATGAACTGTTCATATGCCAAATATATGTAGATGATATTATCTTTGGCTGTATTGACAAACGTTACAATGATGAAGTTGCCTATATGATGAGTGAAGAATATCAAATGTCTATGATGGGAGAGTTGAAATTCTTCTTAGGTCTTCAAATTCGTCAGCAAGACAATGGTATCTTCATCTCTCAAGAGAAATACCTCAAGGATGTTCTGAGGAAATTCGACGTGCAAGATTGCAAAGGCGTCAAAACTCCAATGCCATCAAAAGGCCACCTCCGCACTGACAAAAATGGTAAAGATTTCGATCAGAAGGTATACCGCTCCATGATTGGCTCATTATTGTATCTATGTGCATCTAGGCCTGATATTATGCTAAATGTTTGCATGTGTGCCCGATTCCAAGCAACACCGAAGGAATCACACCATAAGTCTGTGAAACATATTCTTCGATACTTAGCTCACGCACCAACACTTGGATGACGGTATCCCAAGGGCTCAAATCTTCACCTCGTCGGATATTCTGATGCTGACTATGCTGGAGATCGTGTGGATCGCAAGTCAACCTTAGGCACCTATCATTTCCTCAAATGATCCTTAGTCTGTTGGTCCTCAGAGAAGTAGAACTGCGTGTCACTATCTACTGCTGAAGCTGAGTACATTGTTGTTGATCATGTTGCGCTCAGCTGCTGTGGATGAAGCAAACACTCAAGGACTACGACATCATGTTGAAGAATGTGCCTCTCTACTGCGACAATGAGAGTGCCATGAAGATTGCTTACAACCCAGTTCAACATTCCAAGACCAAGCACATCCAGATTCGTCATCACTTTCTTCGAGATCATGTAGTCAAGGGCGACATCTCCATCGACCACATCCCCACTGAAGAACAACTAGCCGATATCTTCACAAAGCCCTTGGATGAAAAGAGATTTTGCAAGTTGCGGTGTGAGCTACATATCTTAGAATCTTCGAATGTTCTTTGACAAAGGACACATATCCTAACACTTAGGCAAAATTGATGACTTAGATGTGCAACACACGAAGTAACGTTTTTCTTCAATCAATGAAGAATTACCCTCTAAGTTTGAAGAAATTAATGAATAATTTGATTCTCAGAACCCTATGACAATTGTATGCGGTGTCTGAAGTCATCATTCTTATACGGTGGGTCAGACCACCAACCAAAGTTGAAATTCTTCAAACTTGAGTTTTTCATCATTTTGCAAATTCTTAAAATTTTCAAATCCCTCAAGTTTGCAAATTCCTCAACTTCTCAAATTCATCAGCTTTTCAAATTCTTCAAACTATGAAATTCATGTTCTTCATTGACTATATATCTATATATTTGAAGTTTTCAATGTCCTCAACATCATTCACTTATTGCTAATTCTTCAAGTTGATTTTCATCTAAGTGAATGGGATCGGACCCTTTCCCCTCTATGCTAAACTCAATCCAGTCTGTTCACAAATTCTTCATATGCGTTCTACTTTGAAACTCGTTCAAAGTCTTCACTGTGTCCTTGACAGCTGAAGAATTTGCGAATGGAAACTTTGAAATTTTCACTATCAAAATTTTCTGCGTTTCCCACTCAAACGGTTCCGACTCCCATGACTGGATAACCCACGATCCCCCACTATCGCCACCTCTCAGTACGTGGGTGACACATGTCGCAAGGAGAGCAAGGGTCAGGGGCAATCCTGTCCGAAATCTTCGGGCAGATTGGTTTTCACTTCTACTATAAATACCCCTCCCCTTTCACTGTGCTCGGTTACTCACTTCCTCTCTCTCTCCCAAGCTCCGGCCTAGCGCCTCTGCTAAAATCATCGTCGCCAGTGTGGAAGAGCTTCACTGCCTCGACCTCGCCATCGCCATACTCACATCGGGCGTGGAAGTCTTCATCCCGCCGCCGCTATACCTGTCTCCCTCTGTCGAGCTAGGGCGTGGGAGATCTGAACTGACGAACTTCCAATCTCATTCCTCAGTTCGTCGTGTTCATCATCAAGGTAAAAAAATTTATTTTTACTGCCCTTAATTGATCTTTAAGTTTTCCTAAATCTTCAGAAAGGTGTTTATTTTTCAAGAATCTCATTCTGAAGCACCTTACAATTTTATTCACTTGATGATTTTCTCTAAGTTATGATTTTCTTCAAGATTCCTCGATTGTGTGAATCCTCAAATTTGCACAACTCTGGAACCTAAGACAAAGAACACTTAGTGAAATTCCTCAAGACACCAATGGTCAAATTCCTCACACCTATTTTTTTGAAAAACTTCTAAGAACGCATATGACCTCTTCAAATTCCTCGCACCTATACTCTGCTCACAGGTACACACATGTGTGCTGATGAATCACTAGGTTCTCGTCAACTTAACTCATTTGCAACATTTCTTGAAGAAAAATTGTGCACTTCTTCAGAATCCTCAAGAACTCAAATTCATCAGTTGAAGAAAATGGCTGACGGAAAGAAACCTCAGAAAGGTGGAAAGAAGGCTGAACAGAATATAACGTTTGAGATACCTGAACATTTGTATGCTGGCTACTGTACACCTGATGAAGCCATTCATGGGAAGAGACAAAAGAATAGAGGAAAATCAGAATTCAGAGGATTGAACGGAGATGGGTGAGAGAATGGAAGGAGTATTGCTATGTTACTCCCAAATACATGAAGAAATTCGCACTCAAACCCCCATGCAATAGGCCTCCTCTAGCTGATGATTAATAGGTTGATCCCTCAAGCATTGCTCGGGGTGAAGACTTTCCAGATGAATGGAAAAAGCATGAACTCAAACTGCAGAGAGCTGCAGAAGTTGTAGTGAGGAAATTCAATGAAGACTCTACTGTTGTTGCCACTGCCAGAGCCTAATCTAGTGCTCCGAAGAAATCGATGATGAAGATATCTGCTATGAAACCAACTTCTTCAACTTCAAAGTCATCACAGCAGATTCCTCAAGTTCAAAAACCTCAGTCTTCAAAGGTCTCAGCCGTTGGCTCTGTTGCTGCTCAATCCTCTACTGCGGCTACAAAGTCCTCAACTCCTGTACATCTGGCATCATGCAAGAGGACGGAGGGATTCTCAAAAGTTCCAAAGATCTCAGCAAGCCCCTCTATTACAGCAAAGTCTTCAACAAGTCCGACATTGTTGAAACTGAAGAGAACTGCTTGACGAGGTCAAAAACCAAGTCCTCATACAAGCAAAGTTGTGGTAACAGTACCCTCAAGATTTGAGGATGATGATGAAGAACTTGAACAAATCATCAGAGAGAGCTAGCAAAAGGCTACATCAGCCAAAGGCAGCTCCGTTCCACTTCTACTGGACCCCAAGATGATCCTCAATTTCATTGATATATGGCATGAGGATCCAAACACCCCACTTTCTTCACTGAACCTACCTATTGTTGTGGACCATGTCCTCACCCACTTCATTTCTAAAAAAAATGGAAAAGAGAACAAGCTCAGAGAGCTAAGAGGAACAGGGCTCAGAAAGAAAAGTTTCTGAGGGACAATGTGATGAACTTGACTCCAAATCAACTCGTCACAGTTCAGTCTAAAATTCGCTCCGTCTCTGAGGATCAAGAAAGGTATGATGCTGAATGGAAAGGCACTAAAGTGAGATTCGTCAGGACTGCTCAAGCTGTTGTGAAGGACCACAACACAAGAGTTGTAGCTCGATCGCAACCATCAATTCCTCTGGCTGATGAAACTGCTCAGCCTGCTGATGAAAATGCTCCTACACCTGAAGAAATAGCTAGCGCTTTGAAGCAAGTCAGACCGCTGATAACCATGCCAGGACAACCTCCACTGTTATGCCTGAAGAAACTGACAGGCCAGCTGAAGCTTTTGCTGCGCCTAAAGAAACTGAACCCACCAGGACGACTGCATTAGTCGTGCTTGAAGAAGCTACGGTTGCTGAGGAAAAGACTCTAAAGAGAAAAGCATCATCGTTAGAGTCCTCAACCATGAAGAAGTTGAAGACTATGAAAAGTTCTTCAACTGGACCCATTGATGATACTCCAATCTCCTCTGCACCTGCCAATGAAATTATCCCATTTGGGGTTGACTATCGATAGAGACAAAGTTGTCCCTGTCTTTCAGTGAGATGGTGGCTATCGTTTTTGGTGGACTAGACTTTGACGATCCGACTACGAACATGTGATACGCCGCGCCTTAGCAAGCGCTAAACCAACTCCGAGAGGTTATTCACCACGCCAGAGCACGATCAACCTGACCACAAGGGTCCGTTTCCTGCATGCAAACGAAGAACAAGCACGAAACTAAGATTGCAATCTAGATATTGTGAATATAAGAGGAAAGCTTTATTAATGAAGTGGGGTTCTGTGATGCCTTTGTCTGGTCGTGGAACACAAACGAAGAACGCGAAGTTGCAGCTATGGCGAACTTATAATCTAAACAAAACCCAACCCTAAAACGACGCCCTAAGGGCTGTATATATGCGGGAATAGAGGGGAATTTCGTGGCCCCTTGAGGAGGGGTCCGAAACCAACCTTAACTCAGTTTCCCCATACATATGGACACTAAAAACAACCTATAATATGGTATTTCGAAATTACATGGGCTTGGCCCAACAATAAGGTGGCACAGCACCTATATTAGCCTAGGGACAAATTTTATAAAGTAGCATCATGCATATTTCGTCCAAGGCTTCTTGCTCCTATTATGATGGCTTCAAAGTGCGAAAATCATCACTGGAAGCTCCATTGTGCTTTCCCGCGTGCGCACCTTCTTCTCCATGCTTGATCCCGCTCCCTTGGTCATCCTTCTTGTCCATGCCAGGTCCTTCATTCATAAGTAAAACAAAAGTATCTAATTTAGGCAGCATCATATGTTCATGAACATTAGAAGGATTGCAAGAAACGAAAGTACCTAGTAATTCGATTGACGTGCGTGAGCTCTAGTAATTGGTCTTGTATGTATAGCAGTCGGAGTTGTGGGTGTAGCATTAGCAGGGATGTCCTCATCATCCTCCCCTTGTGGAACTGACGTCGTCCTCGACGGAAGCTCATCTTCCTCACCCAAATAAGTCTTCAAATCTGCAATGTTAAAAGTGGAGCTAACCCCAAACTCTACAGGCAGCTCAAGTTTATATGCATTATCATTTATTTTCTCTAACACCTTAAAAGGACCATCAGCACATGGCATTAGCTTTGACTTGCGCAAATCAGGAAATATATCCTTACGCAAATGTAACCAAACAAGATCTCCAGGTGCAAAGACAACATGTTTTCTACCGTTATCTCTAGTAATTTTGTATTTAGCTTTCATACGCTCAATGTTTTCCTTCGTTAACTCATGCATCTTTAATATCAATTCAGCACATTCTTTAGCATCAAAATTAACCTTCTCCGAAAATAGAAGAGGCAACAAATCAAGGTGTACGAGGTAAGAAACCATACACAACTTCAAAAGGGCACATCTTAGTGGTAGAATGTAGCGAGCGATTATAAGCAAATTCAATATGAGGCAAGCATTCTGATGAGGACATCCCTACTAATGCTACACCCACAACTCCGACTGCTATACATACAGGACCAATTACTAGAGCTCGCGCACATCAATTGAATTACCAGGTACTTTCGTTTCTTGCAAATCCTTCTAATGTTCATGAACATATGATGCTGCCTAAATTAGATACTTTTGTTTTACTTGCGAATGAAGGACCTGGCATGGACAAGAAGGATGACCATTGGAGCGGGATCAAGCATGGAGAAGAAGGTATGCGCGCGGGAAAGAACAATGGAGCTTCCAGTGATGATTTTCGCACTTTGAAGCCACCATAATGGGAGCAAGATGCCTTGGACGAAATTTGCATGATGCCACTTTATAAAATTCGTCCCTAGGCTAATATAGGTGTTGCGCCACCTTATTTTTGGGCCAGGCCCATGTAATTTCGAAATACCATATTATAGGCTATTTTTAGAGTCCGTATGTATGCGGAAACTGAGTTAGGGTCACGAAATTCCCCTCTATTCCCCCATATATACAGCCCTTAGGGCGTCGTTTTAGGTTTGGGTTTTGTTTAGATTATAAGTTCGCCATAGCTGCAACTTCGCGTTCTTCGTTTGTGTTCCACGACCAGACAAAGGCATCCCAGAACCCCACTTCATCAATAAAGCTTTCCTCTTATATTCACAATATCCAGATTGCAATCTTAGTTTCTTGCTTGTTCTTCGTTTGCGTGCAGGAAACAGACCCTTGTGGTCAGGTTGATCGTGCTCCAGCGTGGTCAATAACCTCTCGGAGTTGGTTTAGCGATTATTAAGGCGCAGCGTAATCACACATTCGTAGTCGGATCGTCAAGGTCTACTCCACCAAAACGATAGCCATCATCTCATCGAAAGACAGGGACAACTTCGCCTCTATCAAGTGGTATCAGATTTCCAGGTTGCTCGGTGAGATTTTATCAGTTTTCGTAGTTTAGATCGCATCTGTTTCTTCATACCTTTAGTCCACGAAAAAGCCAAAAATATTAGGGTTAGATCATCATATCCGAACCAATCTGAGCCTTTGCATAGTCTTTTCAGTATTTTGCTTTGTTGAATTTGCGGTTACATCGTCGTGTCGAGTTGCTAGTCTTAGTGTCTAGTCCTTTAGAGTTTCAAGTTCTATTCATAGGTTGTCACGCCGCCAACGCATCGTCTTCATAGTCTCCATATACCACCACCATCATCACCCCTGCCAGATATCACCACCCACTATCCATTGGTGTCCATATATACCACCACCAATCCGAGTCCAGCTCATTTTAGATTTCGTTTCGAGATCTTTTTGATTTCGGATTCGCGTTTTGCTACCTGCGTAGGTGTCGGAAAAAAACGCTTTGCAGAGCACGTTTTGGCCCAAAAAAAATTCGGCCGAAAATATTTTTTCCCTATCTTGATTTTAGGTTCTCCGGAGCGTTTTGAGACACTTGCTATCATAGTGATTTTTGTCGAAATTTTTGGTCGTCGCAGCCCCCTGGATTGCTCCAGAAAAAAAATAGTCCAAAAAATTTCGTGCCCATCTTGCTTATACGACGTGGCAAGAGTTTTGAGACACTCGCCTTGTAGTGATTTTTTGAGCAAAAAAAAGAGGCGCCGACAAAATAAAATAAAATTCAAAGTGTGCTCTTCCCTTGATTACGTGTAGCGTCGTGATTTTGTTGGTGCTTTAGGCTCGCGTCTCTAGTACGGATCTAGCCTAGGACCAGCACAGTACCGTCGTTGAGCGTTTATTCAACCTTGCATCTCTGAATTGATTATTGCCAACCCTTTTTGCTACCATATTATAAGCCATCCCAGCTCCACATACATCTACGTCATGTGTTTGACACCACCTGGCAATCGCTCTATCCAAACTTTGAGAGTTTTGACTACAACGGTTGCCGATCACCGCCTGCTGCTGGGTAAGAACTGGTAAGAATTTGAGATTCGCTTAAAGGATTTGTGACACACCACCACCACCACCACCACCACGTCCCAGTAGTCCGTAGGTTTCATATTCCTGTGTGTTTCCTATTTGCTAACCATGCCAGGATCACACAACAATGAGATCGGCTGGGAGAGCATGACCAACAAAGCGCTATATGATAAATTTCAGCAAATGATGGCTGACCAGGTACAAGACTTCGTGACCAACTTTGGAGAGGCCATGGAGAAGCTAGATGGTTTGGAGAAGACCTTTGACACCAAGATGGACGCCAAGTTCAATGAGGTGCTTGCCCGTCTACCACCACCAACTACAGCTCCTATTCCTTTCGAAGGACGAGCACAACGTGTGCCTCTCGGCCAAGCCCAACATACTGGTTATGTGGATTGTGATGTGGTACCCATGCAAGCATGTTCTGTTCTACTTGGTAGGACATGGCAGTTTGATAAAGATTCTGTACACCATGGTAGGACAAATCAATATACTCTTGTTCATAAGGATCATAATATCACTTTGCTTCCTATATCTCCCGAACATATTATGAAAGATGACATTGCGAGAGCTAGTAAAGCAAAACAGGAGAAAAATAAGAGTGAAAATCAGATTGTAGCACAGGAATTTGAGCAACACCATAAGCATAATAAACCATCATCTACTGTTGCATCTGAAATAAAATTGAAGAGTGGATGTTTACTAAAATGCACACGAACAGTACGTGTTACATTAACCTTGCCACTATTGTTGAACCATTGGATGTAATAAGGATGAGGATGTGGTCTGGTGGTTAGAGACAGCTTCTCCACCATCTTCATGCTAGCCAAGGTATTGCAACTCCCTCCATCGATGATGACGCAAACAGAACGCTCCTTCACAACTCCCTTTTTGTTACAGTATGCACAAGTGTGCACTCGCCCTGACTTAGCTTTTGTTACAGGGGTACTCGGTAGATATCAAGAGAATCCGGACATGGAGCACTTGAAGATGGCAAAGAAGGCACTGCGTTATGTGCAAGGCACGAAGCACTACATGCTAACATACAGGAGATCTGACTCCCTAGAGATAGAAAGGTATTCAGACGCAGATTTTGCGGGGGACAGAGATGATAGAAAATCCACGTCAGGATACGCCTTAACTCTCGCTGGAGGGGCTATTTCGTGGAAACGCTCCAAACAGTCAATAGTTGCATCATCCACGATGTATGCAGAATTCATAGCATGCTTTGAGGCCACGAGGCAGGCGATATGGTTAAAGAAATTTATACCCGACTTGAAAGTGGTAGATTGTATTCACAAACCACTAAAGATGTACTGTGACAACCAGCCCGCAGTATTCTATGCTCACAACAACAAGTCGAGTAATGCTGCCAAAACAATAGAGATAAAGTATTATGTTGGGAAAGATAAAATCCAGGATCACACTATAAGTCTCGAGCATATAAAGACAAAGGATATGCTTGCGGATTCGCTAACGAAAGGCTTACCACCCAATGTGTTCAAGGAACACTTAGCCGGCATGGGTTTAAGGGAAAGCCTATGATTCCTAGATCATGAGAGGCCCAAAAAGAACAAAATTTGTTTTTGAACAAAATGTATGTTGTAGTTGTATGATTCTATCGGCAATTAAGCTGTGACGATGAGACATGCTCTATGTACCAATATGTGATGAAACAAATAAACTAGAAAGTATAAAGTTAAAAGTAAAAGTTGAGATCAAGGGGGAGAATGTTAGGTTGAACTCTCCCATGTGGGCCCAACGGCCCACCAGACCCCTGATCCAATGCGCCCTGATCGGGGGCGCCCAACCCATTATTGTTGATGGGCCCCTATGACTCGTGCAATATATAAACAGAGGTGAGGGTGCGGGGCACGACTGACGAAGTTCACTGCCGCCACAAACCCGCACCAACACTCCCTTCCGATCTAGGGTTTTTCGCGGTGCTCACGGGAAGCTCAACCACCTCTTTCACTCCATGTAGTCATCGCCGTCATCACCACCGCCACCGTGACACGATGGAAGGCGACTCGAGCTCCTCAGGTTAGGGAGTAGGTAATCACCCTATCTCCCATGCCTACTACCGGATTCTTCTAGCCCAAGCGATCTAGTGGTCTATCAGTAACAACAACAGTACGAAGATGGCCAGCTGTGGTTGGCCGAGGAGAGGCCATGCGCGGGAGAGGGCGTCTCTAGCAGTAGCAACAACAGTACAACGACGACCAGCGGTGGCTGGCCAAGCCGAGGCCACATGGGGGAGGTCCAGAGCATCCGTGAGCACGAGCACGCGCGGCCTAGGGCGGAAGGGACGGGAGCGGAGCTCCAGAGGCGACGGAGAGTGCGTGGCGAGCTTATCTCCGGCCATGACGTCCGCGCTCGTGGGGATGGCTATGCGTTGAGGGAACGCAGTGAGAGAGGGGGGAAACAGGAGGAGGGGCTCACCGCGAGTCCATTCACGCACTCGGGGAGGGTCGGGGCCGACCGGAGATGAGCAGATCGAGCAGCATGGTGAGGATGGCTGTGGAGGACAAGTCCAATGTGAGCTACGTGACAGTGACCTCCACGCTGACTGGGGTGGATCCGGTGTGCGAAGACGGCGATGGTGCGGTGATGGACCATCTTGGGCGAGGCTCGTGCGAGAGAGAGAGAGAAGCGTGGGGAGGGGTGAGCGAGGGGAATAGCGCGGCTAGGTATCCAGGGGGATGCCGTGGCCATGTTTGGGGTATTGGGAGGTGAGGGATGACCAACGCCTGGCCAGGGCGCTATGGACGCCCGCCACAATCTCCTGACTCCCACTGTAGCGGGACGTTGAATGACGTTGTGGTCGGGCTGTGCTAAAAAGGTATGGTGGTACTTAGGCCCAGTGACACAGTAGTTTAGGTTTCTTTCATTTTTACTACCTATTTTATTTACTGTCTCTATTTTGTATCTAAATCCAACACCAAAATACTTCTCTAGATTATGGAGTCTGGCCCGATAATTACTTTGCAATTTTTAACATTGCTACAAAAAGTTTGGGAAGCATTTGACATTGTTTTGGAAATACCATCATTCAAAAGGGGATTTAATAATTGAATTGGCCTTTGTTTTAATTATTTTGAGGCACTAAAACACTTTACAAAAATGTGGCTTACAATTTTATAAATGCTTCGGAAATATTTGCAACTCATCCATGATTCAAATTTTCTGATTTGCAAAAATTATTTAATCCTCTTTTAAAATGAATTTTTAAAATCATTAGGAAAAATAAAAAAGACATGATCACATTGTGATCAAACATGGTTTAGGAAAAGCATCAGCTTAAACCTCATTGTTACCATAGCTTAAACACAAGCGTTACTGTAGCATGAATCCAGGGGTATTACACCTATGATTCTATAGTTAGTACCTAGATGGTCTCTCATTCCTTTGATATTAAATACAATGATCATCGCATCTTCCCATCGATCTATCCAGTGTAACTCTTTTGTGCGGTGCGGTTGTTGGGATCCGATGAATTGTGGGTTTATATTCAGATTATTCATGAAAAGTATTTGAGTCTTCTAAAATTATTATGATTCTTATTTGCATGATCATTATAGCTTCGTAAATGCAATAGCCCAGACCGACGCTCCAGAAGATTCCCCCTCTTATTCGTTGAGATCATTTGATTCTTTTGTTTGTCTCATTCATCATCGCATCATTCACATCATCTGCATTGCATCAGCACTCTGGTGTTGTCATCATTTTTCAAAACCCGCATCCGTTCATAGTCATCGGTTCACACCGTTCTTGTCGTTGAACGATTTGGGACCAACCACACACACGCGCCCGCGGCATCGTTTAAAACAACGTTTTCTAAAAGCACGTGAAAAATATACTTAGATTGGGTTGAAAGTTGATGTGCGGTCTTAATATAGTGTAGCTAGATCGCTTGTCAAATTCCACCGCAATCAGAGTCCGTTTGATTCCCGAACGGTCGACCGTAGCGGCATCGACATTGGTTTATTCATTGTGTGTTTTCGGTTTATAAAACTCTGTGTCGGGCCATAAATCTTTCCTCTAAACTCAGCCTAACCACCCTCTACACAGCCCACTACCCAGCCTAACCCCCACCACTTTCGGACCGTCCAATCTAGATCGAACCATCCGTAAACGGACAAGAACCCCTAACCCTAGCCATCTCTGCATACAAATGGACATTCCCACGTCCAAATATGGCCTCCCCTAGCCCCTGCATCGAATTTTGTGCCAGGTCAGCCCCCAGCCGGCACCTAGCGCCATAGCCCCGCCGCCAAGTGTGACGCTCCGCCGTCCACCTCTGCCCAGCCACTTCGGGCCATTGAAACCCAGATCCGGCCTGCCAAGCTCGGACCGAGCCGCTGCTCGTACGTTGCCGCCTCCACGCATTGTCCCGATTTGGGAGGAGAGGAGCTCCTCCCAATCCAACCGTGCCCCGACCCTGGGCTCCCTCTTTGACAACCGCTCGTCGCCGGTGAGCCACCAGGCCGATGCCCACGTGATCTCTCCTCCGTCTTCCGGTCTCTGCTCTTGCCTCTAAGCTCTGTGTGTGTGTGTGTGTGATGTGCAGGAACTGCATTGCGATTGACGCATCCCGCTCGAGCTCGTCGCTCCGCTAACTAGATCTGGCGACCTTTGCCCCGGATTTCCTTGTCCTGCGCCTCTCGCGAGCCCTCGTGACCGGAGCCCTGCCGCCGCCGCCTGTTGTCCTTGTGCCAGCGCCGCCGCCCCTGCTCGCTAGATCGAGCGAGGAGGACGACGTGCTCGCGCATGCGGTCAGCCGCCCCCATGCCAGGCCTTCTCGGCCTAGCTCGCCGCAGCACCCCAGGCCCAGTTGTGCACTTTGCCGGCCCACTCATTCCTCCCAGCTGACCACAAGGCCTAGTCCCACTCGCACCTCGCCATGGGCTCGGCCCAGAACACAAAGCTCCTCTGGCCTGTGCCCCTTCCCTGCTAACCAACGTTCGTGAGCATTGTATAGCAGTGCCTGAGCACGGACACTATGGGGTCAGCCAGTTTTGGCCCATGACTATTTTCTTTCAGTCTTGCAAATTTGTCCAATTATCGAGAGAACGCCAGTTCTAGAGAAAAGACCCTCATGATCATGCATTTAATAACTTCACAACCATGCATTAAAATGAAATATATATGTAAAATGTCCAGAATTTCCCATAGATTAATAATATCCAACTTTCTATTGGGGAACGTTGCATGGGAAACAAAAAATTTCCTACGTTCACGCAAGACCTATCCATGGTGATGAGCATCTATGAGAGGGAGAGTGGATCTACGTACCCATGTAGATCGCTAAGCGAGAAGCGTTAAGAAACACGGTTGGTGTAGTCAAACGTCTTCGCGATCCAAATGACCAAGCATCCCGCGATCCAATCACGATCCGTCCCGATCAAGCACCGAACGGACGACACCTCTGCGTTCAGCACACGTACAACTTGATGACGATCTCTGCCTTCTTGATCCAGCAAGAGGGAGTGGAGAGGAAGAAGAGTTCTCCGGAAGCGTGACAGTGCTTCGGCGATGGTGGTGGAGCTATTCTGGCAGGGCTTCGCCTAAGCACTGAAGAAATCCGATCTAGAGGAGAAACTATGCACTGGAGGAACGGGTAGCACGTGGCTGAAATTCTAGTGCAAAAACCCTAAAACCTCTAGTATATATAAGAGGGAGGGAGGAGAGGTCTTGGCGCAAGGGCCAAGCCTCATTGGTTCGCCCAAAGTGGGGAGGAGAGGAGGACTCCTCCTCCAATCCTAGTAGGACTAGGATTCCTCCTTTTTTGCCTTTTTCCACCTTTTCCCTTTGGGCTTTTCTTCCCTAGCCGCATGGGCCTTGTGTGGGACTTTTACCAAAACAGAACTTACTTTATATGAATCTTTACCTCCGGACCATTCTGGAGCTCCTCGTGGCAGCCGGGATCTCATCCGGGACTTCGAACAACCTTTGGTCACCATCATAGATAACTCTATACTACCGAAACGTCACCAAACCTTAAGTGTGCAGACCCTGCGGGTTCGAGAACTATGTATACATGACCGAGACACCTCTATGGTCAATAACCAATAACGGGACCTGGATGCCCATATTGGTTCCTACATATTCTACAAAGATCTTTATCGGTCGAACCTCTATGTCAAGGATTCAGGTAATCCCGTATGATGTTCCCTTTGTTCTTCGGTATGTTACTTGCCCGAGATTCGATCGTCGGTATCTCCATACCTAGTTCAACCTCATTACCAGCAAGTCTCTTTACTCATTCCTTAATACAAGATCCCATGACTAACACTTAGTCACATTGCTTGCAAGGCTTATTGTGATGTTGTATTACCGAGTGGGCCTTGAGATACCTCTTCGTCACACGGAGTAATAAATCCCAGTCTTGATCCATGCCAACTCAACAGACACCCTCGGAGATACCTGTAGAGCACCTTTATAGTCACCCAGTTATGTTGCGACGTTTGATACACACAAGGCACTCGTCCGGTGTCCGTGAGTTACATGATCTCATGGTCATGGGAACATATACTTGACATGCAGAAAACAGTAGCAATAAACTGACACAATCATATGCTACGTTTGTAGTTTGGGTCTTGTCCATCACATCATTCTCCTAATGATGTGATCCCGTTATCAAATGACATCACATGCCAATGGCTAGGAAACCTTGACCATCTTTGATCAACGAGCTAGTTCACTAGAGGCATACTAGGGACAAAGTGTTTGTCTATTTACCCACACATGTAATGTGTTTCCAATCAATACAATTATAGCATGGATAATAAACAATTATCATGAACAAGGAAATATAATAATAAACACTTTATTTATTGCCTCTAGGGCATATTTCCAACACTTTCAACCATGTTAAAAAAGTTTAAACTTCTTGTGTGTATTAATGTGCATATATGCCATGTTAAAACAATGTATTTCATAACTATTGAACCGTAGCTCCGATTATAATGTTCCACAAATCTAACTTGACAAGAAAAATGTGTAGAATAACATGATGCACTTTATTTTCCTTTTTAATAAATATAAAATTGTGTTAGGATAGATCTGGACCAAATTAATAATTTGCATATGAGGTCATTTTGGAAATGCTATATGTTGTTTCCGGCCACATTTACAGTGGCTAGATGATGTAGTTGTGGATGCTTCACCTTATGCCATGACCATCCGTGTTAAACACATTAAATCTTGATGAGTATCTAAACGAGAGTGAACTAAATAATTACAATGTGAAGTTTTGTCAATATGCAACTTGTTGCATATTGAACTCCACTTAATGTGTAGTACTTTATTGTTGCATCTTGCCATGCCATGCCTTGCATGTTTAAATCGGAAATGCATCATACTTGATTACGCATCACGTCATGCATATGTTGTGGTGTTTACCGTGTAGTTTGTTTGTTTCCGGATTGACTCTTCTCGATAGAGTTCTGAAAGCATTCGGAGTGTGAGGATTCGTTCGACTACGTCCCGTTATACTACTTAACGAGTTCTTTCTTCTTACAAGCGGGATCTCAAGCAAGAGAACATTTTCCTGGATACCACTACTATGATTGCTATGCTAGTTGTCTCGCTTCTATCGTTATGTCACGTTACCTACCACTTGTTTGTAAATCCTCCCAACATTTCCATGTTAAGCCTTTTTACCCACTCCACAACCCAGCAAACCATTGTTTGGCTATGTTACCGCTTGCTCAGCCCTTCTTATAGCATTGTTAGTTGCAGGTGCAGTTGCTTCCATGTGAGAACATGGATATTTTTTATATCATAATATTACAGCTATTTAATTTAATGCACATATATACTTGGTAAAAGGTGGAAGGCTTGGCCTTTTGCTCGGTGTTTTATTCCACTTTTGCCGACCTAGTTACTTGTGTACCGGTGTTATGTTCCATATTGAGTGCTCCTAACATGCTCGGGGTTGTTATGGGGACCCCCTTGATTTTTGTTTTGGGATAAAACTCTTATGGCAAGGCCCAACATTGGTTTTACCATTTGCCTAATAACTAATAAATTGCATAGGGACCCGCACCCGCGGATCTTTAATGAACAACCCGGACCAGTGCTCCTCATGAGTGTTGGTCCACCTACCTAGCAGTTAGCGGTGCCACCTTAGGGCAACTCAAGGCATTTTCAGGCTACCGTCACTTCACATAGACGGATGATGCCCGTAAATAGAGAGCGCACGGCTTTAGGTGTTGATTTGGCTTACTGGGAGACCTTGCTGGATTTGTTTTACCTTTCTCGAACATCTTGTGTGAGGGATTCCGAGGATACTTTGGGCTATCTCGAGGTTGAGGTTTTCCAATGGAATTTCCAAGGAGATAACGGGTTTTCCGCGGTCAAGGTTATTCCACGTGGCGTGTGGTTAGTTTGTGATGGATGAGTTGGAGAACCCCTACAGGGTTAAATTTTTTCGAGAAGCCGGGCCCGCACTTAAGTGGCAACTTGGAAACATTGTTTAACACCTGGTCATAGCAAACTTGAAGTAAACTAAAATAAAATACGCCAACCGTGTGCGTAACCGTGACTGCCTTAACTCACGAGTCCTTATTCGAGAGAGAACATGGGGTTATGTTTGACGTAAGTAGGTGTTTGGGATCATTTAGTGATAATTACTACTTCACGTCCATTTATACGCCTATCAACCCCCCTTGTTCTTGTACTCATAAGTTAGCCACTCAAACAAATGCTTAGCGCTTGCTGCAACCTCACCGCTTAACCATACCTCAGCCATTAAGCTTTGCTACTCTTGATACCCTTGGAAATGAGATTGCATAGTCCTCATGGCTCACAGATTGCTACAACAACAGTTGCAGGTACAAGTAACATAGTGATTTGACTGAGCGCGTTGTTTGTTTCTGTTGGAGTTCTTCTTCTTCTTCAATCTAGGATCAATTCCAGGACGACAACCTGGGAGATCTAGGATGGATGTCATTTTATCATTTGGTTTCGTCCGTAGTCGGACCCTGCTCTGATGTATGATGTTTGAAGATGTTGTTGTATTAATGTGATCTTGATGTAGCTTGTGGTGAGGGTAAGGCTATTCCATATACTCATATCTTCTTTACATGTACTTGTAATGATATCCATTCTTGCGAAACGATGAGACGCACTTCTATCATTGTCAAGGCCCTCAAGCCAAAAATAAGTATAGGATCACATCTTGGGCGTTACTTTAAATCTCTCCGATCTGTTGATTTTCTTTGGCCAAGTAGATTGATCTTTCTTTAGTGAGAGGGCTGCGTTATAGTGGGTTTAACCTGACGGGTTTCTATATCCTAGTGACAAAAGGGGACAAGATACGTCTTTGTGTTGTTGCCACTAAGAATAAAACGATGGGGTTTATTCATATTGATTGAGTTTCCTTTATCTTCATCATGTCATCGTTCTCCAAGCACTACTCTATTTGTCATGAACTTAATACATAGAGAGGCAAGCATACAAGCACTCTTGAAGTGGAGTAATAGTAATAGGTGCACGTGGGAGTCGGCCTATTTGTTTTGGACGTGATGCCTATATACACATGATCATTGTCGTGCATATCACATAACTATGCACTTTTCTGTCAATTGCCCAATATAACTATGCTATCTTTTGTCTTTTATTTTATTTTGCAGTTTAGAATTATCTACTATTATGTAGACACTTCACTTGCTTGCAAATATCAAGATCAAGGGGATTGACAACCCTCTTGCCTGCGTTGGGTGCAAGTTGTATGCTCTTTTGTGTGCAACACTGCAGATGGTTGTGGATTAATATTTGTATTGTTTCGATAAACCTTGGTTTTCTTAACTAACGGAAATACTAACCCGTATTGTGCTACAATTACCCATTCCTCTTCACGGGAAACCCATCGCATATCACAAGTATGAGGAAGGATTTATGGCGCCATTGCCGGGGAATATCATCACCAACTATCAAGTAACTTCACACAAATTACAATTCACTTGTTCTTTTTATTTGTTGTTATATTTAGTTTGTCTCATAAAAATTTAAAAATATGTCGCTTGTTACTAGTCTGCTTGTTTTGTTTGCTTGAAACTTGCTATCATTTCTGAGTTTGAGAAAATTATTGTTGAAAGTGCTAGTGAAGATGGTGCTAGTGACTTGGATGAAGAAAGACAAAAATTTATTGATTACTCTCATGATACTCCTAAAAGTCAAGTCCCTACTAGCAACACTCACACTGTCCAAAATTCTAAAATTTATCATGTGGGCAGTGGGGACATTATTGAAAAGCGTGTTATTCATGAATTTTGTCAATATTCGATAGCTTCCCCCCCTTATTAAAGGACACATACTTGATGAAACAAATTTTTATGTGGATGATATTACCACAGTTATATTGAAATTAGAGAGGAAGTTTGTGCATCTCTATCCTATGCTTCAAAAGATTTTTTTGGGATTTCCTAGAATACATGATCCTGAGATTAAGAAAATTACTATAAATATCCTCATGCATGAATTTGATTATATTATGCGTGAGGCAAAATATATTTTTTACTTCTATGGAATTAAATTTGAACATCCCCCCATAGAAGTGATCCTTCATAATAGGGATGACTTGCATAGGTTGGAATCTAATGACTACCAAGAATTTGATGGGAATATGAGAAGGAATGTGCTTCCTGAAGAATTGACACAATCCCTATTCCTCCACACTTCTGATAAATTTGAATGGATTGCTAAAGGAATTAAACAAGGGTTTAGTAAATATTGGCATGGAAATACTATTAGGGAACCTATTAGTGACAAAATGCATGTTCTCTATGAAGATCCTTATGATGAGAATGATATTAGTAATGATTATATAAATCCTTTGGAAAATTTGGGTATTCAACTAGTTTTCAAAAGGGTGACTTATTAAGTAAGATTTTGGAAGAGCTAGTTTTGTAGGACATGAAGGGGTCCAAGAGTTATAACTATGCATTATGCCTAGCTAAGGGCAGAAAACAATAGCGCTTGTTGGGAGGCAACCCAATAGTTATCTTTACTTATGTTTTTTTACTTTCTGTTTTGGTGTGATAACATGATTATTTCCTCTATAATGATTGTGTTTTTATTTTTTAATTATTGTTTGTGCCAAGTAAATCCTTTGGGATGACTCAAAAGATGAGTAGAATTGATACAGTGCAAAAACAGAAACTTTAGCGTCCAGTGCTGAATTTTTGTGATATTACTAGACGTCATTTTAATCTGATTTTTTACACATAATTTATATACAAATGCTTCAGGTTATACTAATTTCTCAGAAATTTTAGAGTTGAGAAGTATGGGTTCTTTACAGATCAGTAAAGACTGTTCTGTTTTAGAGAGATTCTGTTTTTGCTTCGATAGTTTACTTGTTTTGATGATGCTATGGATTGTATCGGGGGTTATAAGCAATGGAGAAGTTAGAATAAAGTACATATTATGCAATAATGAAATATGAATCAATTTATAATAGTACCTAAAGTATTTGATGTGTTGCTTATCCTAACAGATCTCATGAAGTTTTGTTGAGTTTTGTTTGATTGAAATTCTCAAGTTTTGGGTGTTATCATGATGGAAAGGAATAAGAAGTGGCAAGAGCATAAGCTTGGGGATTCCCAAGGAACCCCAAGGTAATATTCTAGGAAGACTCAACCATCTAAGCTTGGGGATGCCCCAAAAGGCATGCCCTCTTTCGTCTCAATCCATCGATATGTCACTTGGAGCTATATTTTTATTCGTCACATGATATGAGTTATACTTGGAGCGTCATTTGATTTTGTTTGCTTTTGTTTTTAGTTTCCACAATCATCGGTTGCTAGACACACCTATTTGAGAGAGACACACCTTCATCGTATTTGTTAGAATACTCTATGTGCTTCCCTTATATCTTTTGAGCTTAGTAATTGCTCTAGTACTTCACTTATATACTTTTGAGAATGGTGGCGTATAGATTTTATAGAAATAATTGATTGTGGGTTAATGATATTGGTGAGGTAATATGAAGAAGGTGTGAGCGCATCATTGTTGATTCGTAGAAGTATCAATATTAAGAGGTGTTAAATTCTTGTTTGCCTAAATATTAAGAAGCCATGATGGGGATGTGTGAGCATTTTTATTCCTCGTTAAAATCCTAGTGTTGTTTTGGGTTAGAGGCGCGTGATTGGGGCATGCGAGTAGCGCTTTGATTTGTGATAAAACTAATAAAACATTGCAAGAAGTATATTATTTATTCATGACTAATGTGAAACCATGGACATATGCAATCTCACCTCCTCATATTTAGCTAGCCTCTTCGCTACCGTGCCTTTCCCATTCTCACCTCAAGGATCGATGCAAACTTCGTCGGTGCATCCAAACCCCGTGACATGATACGCTCTGTCACTCATAAGCCTCATTATGTCTTCATCAAAACAGCCACCATACCTACCTATTATGGCATTTCCATAGCCATTCGGAGATATATTGCCATGCAAAGTCCACTGTCACATCATGATGTGATGGCAGACCAATCTTTAAATGAGAGTGGGGTTAACTATTGATTTGGTGAATTTGACCTTGACAATCTGGCTATACCGTACCCGACGATATGCCTCGACCATCGCTAAACCAATCTCCGATGGTTATTGACCTTGTCGTAGGCACCATAAACCTGAACAACAAGGTTCGAGTTCCTCCAAGCAACCAAAGAACCAGCAAGAACCTCGTCATAGACCGATCTTTAAATGAGAGTGGGGTTAACTATTGATTTGGTGAATTTGACCTTGACAATCCGGCTATACCGTACCTGACGATATGCCTCGACCATCGCTAAACCAATCTCCGATGGTTATTGACCTTGTCATAGGCACCATAAACCTAAACAACAAGGTTTGAGTTCCTCCAAGCAAGCGAAGAACCAGCAAGAACAATGGTAATTGCAATAAGAAATTGCGGATGATAAACTGAGCATATGAACAAGATGAAAAGTTGGGGTTCCACTGCGGATCTAACAAGGCGGTAGTCCTACACGTCTCGTAGATGCGATTTGTAGCAATAGCTAGACAATACAATAAAACACGAGTCTAAATCTAACAAAGGCAAGCCATTTATTAAGTCCGTACGTTGTGTCCCATCCAGACAACTGTCGTTTGTGGGTCGATTGTAGAGGCCGATGTGGTAGGGACACCGCGTGTGTAGAATCACCTAACGCGGCCAAAACGTCCAAGGCCCAAGTGTATGGCTGATCTTGGCTCATTAAACAAAATCCTTTGGTCCTAGCACACTTCATGCATGTGCATACGTGTGACATGGTTAGTGGATAGGATTGATTCGGTGGTGGACATGCATGTACTATTGCTTTATCTGATTTTTGTGCATGATTCTCTTCAGCCCTAATCTCTCCTTTGTTCCTAAGTAGTAGCAAATTAGAACATGAGTGTAGCATTGTATTTTTGTCAGTCAAATCATGTCTGTAAAGGACCGATAGTACCTGGCCATTTATGTGTCGCGAGCTCGTTCTAGTCATAGGACCAAGTAGAATAACTGATGTAGGAGTCATAGTGGGTGTAACAATAGAAGAGACGTCCTCATCATCCCCCCTTCTTGAATCGAAGTCGTCCTCGACGGTATCTCGTCATCCTCACCCAAATTAGGCTTTAAATCTGCAACGTTAAATGTGGGACTAGCCGCAAAATCTGTAGGCAGATCAAGCTTATATGCCTTGTCATTAATTTTTTCAAGCACTTTAAAAGGTCCATCCGCTCGATGCATTAATTTTGACTTTCATAAATCATGCAAACGGTCTTTCCGCAAATGCAACCATACTAAACCACCTGGTTCAAACACAATACTTTTCCGACCCTGACTGCCAGCAAGTTTATACCTGACATTCATGCGTTCAATATTTTTCTTAGTCATCTCATGCATTTTTAGTATGAACTCAGCATGTTCTTTAGCATCAAGGTTTACCTTCTTCGATGATGGAATCGGTAATAAATCAATTGGCGCACGAGGTATAAATCCATAAACAATCTCAAAAAGTCACAATTTTGTGTTAGTATGAACTGAAAAATTATAAGCAACCTCTACATGAGGTAAACATTCTTCCCACATTTTTAAATTCTCTTCAAAAACAAACCTAAGCATAGTAGACAATGTACAATTAGTTATGCCTTTTGGATTAACTAATGCACCTAGTACTTTCATGACACTCATGAATGAAGTTTAGTGATGCTCCTGCTACCTCCATCGACAACCTTGTCACAAATGAAGAGATAAGCCTCATGGTCAAGAATTCAACAAGTTCTACAAGAATAGAAGCAAAGATCGCAGCTCTGACTCAAGATATGGAGAGAAGCTTTTGTCAAGTCGTGATCGAAACTGCTACAATTGTGGGAAGCCCGGACACTACTCAAATGAGTGCTCAGCTCCCTACAAACAAAGAGAAGAGTCACCAAGAAGACGAAGCTCAAAAGATGAATCACCTCGAAGAGAGAGAAGGAGTAGAGATGATCGTTATGAACGAAGACCCTCAAGGAGAAGTAGGGACTCGAAGAAGAAGGACAAGCACACCAAAAGCTACTCAAGAAGGAAGCATCAAGCTCATGTTGGTGAACGGGTTTTCGGATCCAACTCCGACAACCACTCCGAGAGAAGCTATCACTCCAACTCCGACTATAGTCAAGATGATGGTGTTGCCGGAATTGCACTAGTGACAACCAACTCCTATGACCTATTTGATTCACCAAATGAAGTAGGTGGAAGTTGCTTCATGGCTAAAGGCCCCAAGGTATCACACCTCGAATATCTTGATTTCGATAGTGATGAAGATGACTTGCTTTACGATGATGACTTGCTATGTGATAAAACTAGTGATGTTAATCATAATGATCTTGAATTTCTCATGCTAGTCAAGATAAGTCAATTGATGATGATAAGATGAAAATAGAAGAACTAACTAAAGAACTCAACACTATTAAGTTAGCTCATGAACCTACTCTTGAAGATCATACAGAGCTTGTAAGAACTCATGAGAAGCTACTCTTCGAGAAGCTCAATTTGGAGCAAGAACATGAGTTTATTAAAGCTATCAACGGCGATCTCTAAAAGAAGACTTCATCTTATAATGCCAAATGACTACTCTTGTCTACACACATGCTGATGAGGACATGACTACCTTCGACACGACCAAAAATATTGCATATGTGCATATTTGTGAGGTGATTTCTTATAATAATTATGGAATAATTTATTTATGTTATCTTGAACAAAAATACTTCACCCATTTTTATTTTATGCCTAAATGCAGAATGGTCGAACACTTGTATGAACCACGTGTGATGACAAAGGGAGAGGAAATGGTTGGATGCTATTCAAGAGATCCTTTCATGTTAAAGCAAATAATTAGGCGTTGTTCAAGAAGTTTTATCACGTCACTTTTAGCCCAAGAGAAGATAGAGTCCAAATCTCTCACGTTCTGGACTCAGATTCGGATTGCACAGACACACCTGTCTCAAAATGCCAACAACTTTTTCATACTCACTCGGAATTTGGTGATTCTTTTTTTTGCTGGAAACTAGATTTCATATGCGTTCCATCCCAGTTGGAATCACCTTAAAATTCGTCTAGATCGCGAAGATATCGACGAAACAATCTGACTTGCAGCAGAATCCGAGTCAAACTACAAGTCCAAAGGTGTTGCATCACCTCCACTTGGGCCCATGGGCCTTGTACGACCTAGGATTGGTTTTAGGGTGTCTTGGGACGTCCTCCCACCTCTTTGGCCACCACCCCTTGCTCCTATATAAGTAGATCGATCTAGTAGCTTTTCCTTTGGGTTTTGTTTAGTTAAAAGTTAGCCATTCTAACTTCCTGTACTTCCTTTGTGTCCAACGACCACACCAAGACCGCTTTCGGAACCCCACCCTTATCAATACTTCATACATATTCGCAATATTCAGATTGCATTATCATATTCTTGCTTGTTCTTCGATTGCTTGTAGGAATAGACCTTCGTGGTCAGGTTGATCGTGCTCCGGCGTGGTCAATAACCTCTTGTAGATTGGTTTAGCGATTGCTAAGGCGCAACGTTGTGCACGTTCGTAGCCGGATCGTCAAAGTCTTTTCCACCAAATCGATAGTTATCATCTCATCGAAAGATCGAGAACTTTGCCTCTATCAAGTGGTATCAGTTTTCAGGTTGCTCGGTGAGAATTTCCAGTTATTCATAGATTAGATTTATTGTCGTAACCTATTGCCCAAGAAAAAGCCAAAAAAAAGTTAGATCTATTCATCTTTACTCCAAGCCAGTCTGAGCCTTTGCAATTTTCTTTTTAGTGCTTGCATAGTTGAATTATCAGTTGCATCGTCGTGTTGAGTTGCTGGTCTTAGCGTCTAGTCTTTTAGAGTTTCGGGTTCTATTCAGAACTTGTCACGCTGGCGTCGCACCATCTTCATCTCTGCTGCCATATACCACCACCACGCCACTGTCATCCCTTTCGTTGGCACCCACTACCATCTATCAATTTTCACCACATGCTACCATTGTTCATTGTCATTATCATACTTGAGGTCGTTCACATCTATGCTTGATCCAATCTACTTCTTATTTGGTTGAGAGAAAAAAGTGAGAGAGAAAAAAAAGAAAAAAGAAAAAAAAAGAGAAAAAAAAGAGAAAAAAAGTAGAGAGAAGAGAAAAAAACAAATTTCGGATCTACCTAGACTCAATCTCGTATGTGAATTCGGATTAAAATCTGTTTTGCGCAGTGTTTAGTAAAACAAGCGTATCTTCCTCATACGAACTCGGAATTGAGTGATTCTTTTTGCATACGAAAGCTTGAGTCAGTAGAATTCTTGAGAAAAATTATCAGAAATTTCACATAATATTTTCTAGAGGAAAGATGCAGAGAGAGTTTTGTATATCTTGCTTGTCGATCATTTATCATCATTGTCTTTACTGCCATTGTGATCTTCACTTATATCTTGTTGTCGAGAGCTAATTCATACCATACCTTGCTGCTATTTGTCCTACGCCGTGACTCCATTAGTGTTCTAGGCTCACGTCTCTAGTACGGTCTAGCCTAGGACCAGCACACTACCGTCGTTGAGTGTTTATTCAACATTGCATCTCTGAATTGATTATTGCTAATCTTTTGCTACCATATATTAAGCCTTCCAAGCTCCACATATTTCTACATCGTGTATACATACGTTCACCTGGTAATCGCTTTACCCAATCTTCAGAGATATTGACACCCTCGATTGCCGATCGCCACCTGCTGCATGGTAAGAATTTGTAAGACATTGATATTTGCTTTATTGTGAGCATTTTACCACCACATCCCAGTAGTTCATAGGAACAATATACTTGGATCTTTGTTTCTTGTTTCTACTAGTCATTACAGGATCCAGAGTTGTCAGTTCATGGGCTTCTTCGATCATGGGAGACATGCCACCACAAAACCCGATACGAGAGATGCAAAGAGATCCAAATGCACATGATCAAGTTAATGTTTCTATACCTCCATTTAATGGCCGATTAGACCTGCTTTATATATTGAGTGGGAGTTTGAAATTAATGAAATATTTTCTTCCCATAATTTTGCTGCACATTAGAAAGTTAAGGTCGCAGTTGGTTCTTTCACTGGTTATGCTTTAGTTTGGTGGAGCGAATATTGTCGGTTACACAAAGATGTTATACCTACTACTTGGGATGATTTGAAACTTGCCATGAGACACACATTCGTTCCTGCTTATTATACTCGTGACAAGCTTAAAAAGTTACAATATTTAAAACAAGGTAGTGACACCGTAATGAAATATTATGATGATTTACAAATGACCTTGTTGCATTCCTCATTAGAAGAAAGTGAAGAAGTTTTTATGGATAGATTTTGGGGAGGATTAAACCGTGATATTCAGGAGATACTAATTCATGAAAAGTGTTATTCTATGGATCGTTTGTTTCGTCTTGCTTGCAAAGCTGAACAGGAAATAAATCAACGTGTTGCCCAAAAGGAAATAGAGCGCAAGGTGCACATTCCAAGAGTGGATACGGTTGTTCCTTCAACTACTAGGCGTACTGTGACAACCACATCAATTCTTGTGAGGGCTACATCACCTTCACCATGTAACACGTCACCACCGAGAGTGCCTACATCATCTGAGTTGATGATAAGAGGTAATGGCAAAGGTATTGATCTTCCACCTCCACAAGAGTATGTTGAATGCCTTGTCAATTCCAATGTACCTTGTGATGAGCTACCCATTACTTTGATCACACCACCTATTTTAGAGGACTATGTTCATGATTTTACTTCGTCATGTGATCAAATAACTACAATATAAGCAATTGTGAGTGCACCCATTGAATTAACTATTGATGAGCAAGAACCGTGTGAATCAGAAAATCAATCAAATTTGGGTCAAATATGTTTGAAAATAATTATGTCGGTGTTTAATCATTTTGGTATGACCTCCACTCTTGGTGATAATTCTGTGTCAAATGACATGTTGCATGTTTGCTTATTTAAGCATGTTGTAGCATCTAAATTTGAAACGATTCACGTTTATCTACCAATATTGGGATGGTTTAATGATGAACATTATGAATCTTTTGATATGAATAAGGACTTCCCTTATATGTGCAAACTGAGTTGTAATATTGTCATGCCTTCTACATCTTGTGATGATTTTTTGGCTTCATATTTCATGACATGTGATGAGTGCCCTTGCATATATGTGTCACATATGACACAACTGAGAATAATAAAAATGGATGACAAATACATATACAATGTGTACAACTTTTCTCTTTTGGTAGCCACATTTCAGATTAAGCAACGCCGAGGACGACTTTTTTTCAAAAACGGGAGGATGATGAGGACATGACTACCTTCGATACGACCAAAAATATTGCATATGTGCATATTTGTGAGGTGATTTCTTATGATAATTATGCAATAATTTATTTATGTTATCTTGAACAAAAATACTTCACCTATTTTATTTTATGCCTAAATGCAGAATGGCCAAACACTTGTATGAACCACGTGTGATGACAAAGGGAGAGGAAATGGTTGGATGCTATTCAAGAGGTCCTCTCACGTTAAAGGAAATAATTAGGTGTTGTTCAATAAGTTCTATCATGTCACTTTTAGCCCAAGAGAAGATAGAGTCCAAATCCCTCACGTTCTGGACTCAGATTCGGACCGCACAGACACACCTATCTCAAAACACCAACAACGTTTTCATACGGACTCGGAATTGGGTGATTCATTTTTTGCTGGAAACTAGATTTCATATGCGTTCCATCCCAGTTGGAATCACCTCAAAATTCATCCGGATCGCAAAGATATCGACGAAACAATCTGACGTTGCAGCAGAATCCGAGTCAAACTACAAGTCCAAAGGTGTTGCATCACCTCCACTTGGGCTCATGGGCCTTGTACGACCTAGGATTGGTTTTAGGGTGTCTTGGGACGTCCTCCCACCTTCTTGGCCGCCACCCCTTGCTCCTATATAAGTAGATCAATCTAGTAGCTTTTCCTTTGGGTTTTGTTTAGTTAAAAGTTAGCCATTGCAACTTCGTGTACTTCGTTTGTGTCCAACGACCAGACCAAGACCGTTTTCGGAACCCCACCCTTATCAATACTTCATATATATTCGCAATATTCAGATTGCATTATGATATTCTTGCTTGTTCTTCGATTGTTTGCAGGAATAGACCTTCGTGGTCAGGTTGATCGTGCTTCGGCGTGGTCAATAACCTCTTGGAGATTGGTTTAGCGATAGCTAAGGCGCAACGTCGTGCACATTCGTAGTCAGACCGTGAAAGTCTTCTCCACCAAATCGATAGTTATCATCTCATCGAAAGATCGGAATCCTCGCCTCTATCACATGCCACAAGTCAAATCTAAGCAAACTAGTAACAAAGGAAAGAAAGGTTTTTCATCTAGTAGCAACAATAAAAATGCTAAACCCAATAATGTCGCTCCTAGTAGTTCTATTGATTCCAATAATGATGATTCTCTTAGCCAAGTTACACTTGAGCAAGAAAATGCTTTATTGAAAGGAATTATAGAGAAAGGTATCTACAAGAGTCTTGAAGGGTAGAAACAATTTGATGATATTGTACACAAGCATGAAGGATACCGGAAGAATCGCGGTGTTGGCTACTTCAACGCTAATGGAGTTGAATGGGAAGAAGGCCAATATCCAAATCCCAAGTTTGTTCCTCAAAAGAAGAAGTATGAAAATACTCTTCCCAAGGGGACAAACACTCAAGATGACCTTCCACCACAAGACACCAATCTCAAGGGCAAGAACAAGCTCCAAGAGGACTTTGACTCTTATGAAGATGAATACCAAGCTTTGGTGAAGTGGGTTCCCAAGGCTACTACAAGCTCAACTTCTACAAGTGCTACTTCAACACCAAGGATCCCCATCAACTTGATGTGGATTCCCAAGAAGAAGAACTAAAGAGTTCTTAACGGGTGACTCCGCCAATGAAATTCACTCATATTCATTATTGGCAAGATATATTTGCAATCAACATCAACTCTATGCAATAGATCAAGGAGTCACACATTCCCTCAAAGGTAAGCAAGGGACAAGGTAATCAACAAATCAATAGACATCACTACACATGCTTTGCACTCCATGTCCATAGATATCCTTGTATTTGTCTCTTGTGTGTTGGGACTAACCCATGTAGGTGAGAAGAGTAAGGAAACAACAAGGATGCTCCCAACTCTTGGTGATCTTCATCAATCTTAAGCATCCACCATTACCTCACCAACATGAAGTCTTCATTGACAAAACCCATGGTTAGTTTATCCCTCTTATGGGGGGATGTCACATCAAGGGGAGCTTTACTCTAAGACTTGAGTCAAAGCATCTCATAGTATGTGACAAACATTAAATGCTTTATGTTAAAGCGGTAACCCACTTGTGCTTAAACGATGAGTATGACCTATGACCAAGTACTCTTACTTGGCTCCTAAGTCAAATACACATATATAGATGACTTTGTCATCACCCAAGTGCTTGTTAGATGCTACAGTATATGTGCATGTTTGCCATGATTTCATTTGACATCTTATTGTGTGAGCATGTTGGTCTGCATTTATTTTCTCATTCGAGGATATCTAATTGTTGCTATTTGGCTTTTAATTTATCTTTTGCCAATTGGATATACAAGAATGCCTAGGACCACTTCTTTAGCTATCTATGCTTTATCACCTCATACTCTATTCATGCTGCATCACAAAATTTGAACAAGTGTTTTTCGATCCCTCTGTGTGTGGAGCACTCGAGGTTCCTTATCGATAAGGACTGACCATTAAAACTTCCCAAGTGCATCTCGGTGGAACCAACACCAAACTCTCGGTCTCACCGAATGCCCAGGGTTGATCTGGTTTTTCAATCTCGGTACAACTGATACCATTTTCTTGGTTACACCAAGTGTCCCTGTCAGCTGACAGTTGAGGCACTCGGTGACACCGAAAACTTAGAATCGGTGTCAGCGACATTGGTGGGTATATAAAGCTGGACCCTGACGCTTTGAAATTCTACCTTTAAACTAAGTTGCCTCTCCGAACACCCCTGGTCGTCGCCCTTGTCTCCCCGCGCTCCTCCACCACTAGGAATCGCCGTCGCCGATGAGCTCCTCTTCGTCGTCGCCGCCGTAGAGGATCCGCGTGAAGTTAGGGTACGGATTCGATCTCTATTGCGCTCCATGTTCGATTCTTGCACAATAGATCCTTGTTATTCATTGATACACCATTTGCACATGTTTCCATCCTCTCAAATCCCCAAATTGTCGCGATAGATGAATTTTCTAGGGTTTTCCCGTCCGCCCGATACATCTCGGTGGAACCAAAATGGAAATATCGGTCTCACCGATATGCTTTTCCGTGTGGTTGAGAATTAACTCGGTGGAACCGAGTTGCTCTTTTCGGTCTGACCGAAAAGGCTGCCAAGTTTCTGTTAAAGAGCCAGTCAGTCTCGGCGCCACCGAAATTTCTGTTTCGGGTGCACCGATATCTATTTGACAGAATGCAAAAGTCTTGAAAATTCATTGCTCAAAATTCGAAAACCAGCCTCATTTTGTGATGACTCATCTTCTTCTGCTCTCCTATACTCTATTCACAGGGTTAGTATGTCAGGCTCAGAGGACAGTCAGAATGTGCCAGAGCAGGGAGTTGATATGAATTTTGGAACAAGCCCAGAAGCCAGTTCTTTCTCAGATCCAGGCACCCCCAGCTCTCATGGGTTGCCCAAGGTGCCACCAAAACCAGGAAGAAGCTCAACTCTGATGAAGAAGATTAAGATTTTATTCCTGAGGAGATTCTTGCTAAGAAGCAAGAAAAGGCTGCCAAGAAGTTTCACTTCCTCTTGAAGAGTTGTCAGCAAAGTCTATGCTCCTGCTGATACTATCAAGGCACATGAAAGTGCAAGAGCCACTATGTAAGTTGAGGTCCCCAAGAAAGCTATGCCTAAGAAGGCAGGGGTGAAGAAGTCCAGGAAGAGGATTGTCAATGTTATTGGTAGGCCTACCTCCATGTTTGAAGATCCAGAGGAGGCTGCTGGTGCTGCTGCTGAGGAGGAGGAGGAAGAGCATTATGAGATAGTCCCTCCCAAGAAGAAAGCCAAGAAGCTTATGGCTGATACTATGCCAAAGACTGTCACCTCCAAGAGCACCAAGCCTACATCTAAGAAGGCTGCTGCACAGAAGTCCAAGAGGACTACCAGGGACATTCCTACTTCAGAGAAGAACAAAGGGACTGCATCCAGATTGGAAGATGATGAGGACTTGACTACCTTGATGAAGCTCATACCACATCTTCCAGTGCACGATGCGAGCCACTTAGTAGATGAAGACATGAAGAAAAGGAAAGACTCCAGGCTTGAGAGCCTGGAGAGCCATAGATCCTTATGCTCAGAGAAGGAAGACTGTATGAGACCGTTCTGCTTGACAAGAGCCCAGCTGTTAGCAACATGAGGTATGTCGATTGGAAGTTTATCAAAGATAATATGGACTACTTCCTAAGTGTCCAAGACAACTTCCATTGCATTGGTCTGGACAAATTCATTGGCAGAGAGCTTACAGCTTGGAACGACGAGATGATCATGCAATTCTACTCCACTTCTCATTTCTATGGAGATGGTAGAATTGTATGGATGACAGAAGGTGCTAGATATGAATCCACTCTTGAGGATTGGGCTGCTCTACTGGAAGTTCCAGAAGCTCAGGAAGGAGATTTGGATGTATACTCTGAACCCAAGGCTAGTCACAATGCCATGAAAGACATGTATACTCCTATCCCCGCAGACAAGGTGCAATCACACAAGCTAGGATCTATCTATTATCTGCAAGCAGTCCTCCAAACTATAAACACTATTCTCAGGCATAGCTTGATGCCCAAGTCTGGAGATGACAAGATGATCCGAGGCAACTCCATCAATATGCTAATCCACCTTGACAGGAACACCAGGATTAGAGTCATGGATCTGATTGTTAAGACAATCAAGAAGGTTGCTGCTGAACAGAAGCACTCATGCTGCTATGCACCCTACATCCATTTGCTTATCAACTCTCAGTTGGAGAAGCACATTTTTGCTCTTGATCGCCCACACCTGCCCCTACAGCTAGAGTTTGAAGATAATGTTGTGGTGATGAACCCATATCATCCCACATCTACTACGGCACAAGCAGAGGCAGAAGCTGTTCGAGCTGCTAGTGCTCAAGCCCCCAGATCCAGGAACGAGCAAATGGATCTTCTGATCATAGCCGTCCAGGGCATGCAAAAGGATATCAAAGGGATTCTGGAGAACCAAAACAGTCTTGTGAGGATCTTTGAGTCGAGGATCAAAGTGCTTAGTGACAAAGTGGACAAGGTTACAAAGACAATGATTGAGCTCTAGAAGGAAGTTGACTTCGTGCACATTCCCCGGGTCTCCACTACCTTTGCTGATGAGGAGGAGGAGGAGGAGAAAGGATCACTTCTCAGGCCGGGCACCTAGTTCTTCACTCAGACAAGATCTACCATAGTGCCTGCTCCAGAATCGAGGCCCTCTTCATCAGCTCCTGATACTGTCAGCACAGCTCCTGTGATGAGGACATCCCTACTAATGTTACACCCACAACTCCGACTGCTATATATACATGACCAATTACTAGAGCTCGCACACGTCAATTGAATTACCAGGTACTTTCGTTTCTTGGAAATCCTTCTAATGTTCATGAACATATGATGCTGCCTAAATTACATACTTTTGTTTTATTTATGAATGAAGGACCTAGCATGGACAAGAAGGATGACCATTGGAGTGGGATCAAGCATGGAGAAGAAGGTATGCGCGCGGGAAAGAACAATGGAGCTTCCAGTGATGATTTTTGCACTTTGAAGCCACCATAATGGGAGCGAGAAGCCTTGGACGAAATATGCATGATGCCACTTTATAAAATTCATCCCTAGGCTAATATAGGTGTTGCGCCACCTTATTTTTGGGCCAGGCCCATGTAATTTCGAAATACCATATTATAGGCTGTTTTTAGAGTCTGTATGTATGGGGAAACTGAGTTAGGGTCGGTTTTGGACCCCTCCTCCAAGGGGCCACAAAATTCCCCTCTATTCCCCCATATATACAGCCCTTAGGGCGTCGTTTTAGGGTTGGGTTTTGTTTAGATTACAAGTTCGCCATAGCTGCAACTTCGCGTTCTTCGTTTGGGTTCCACGACCAGACAAAGGCATCACAGAACCCCACTTCATCAATAAAGCTTTCCTCTTATATTCGCAATATCCAGATTGTAATCTTAGTTTCTTGCTTGTTCTTTGTTTGCATGCAGGAAACAGACCCTCGTGGTCAGGTTGATCGTGCTCCAGCGTGGTCAATAACTTCTCGGAGTTGGTTTAGCGATTGCTAAGGCACGGCGTCATCACACGTTCGTGGTCGGATCGTCAAAGTCTACTCCACCAAAGACGATAGCCACCATCTCATCCAAAGACAGGGACAACTTCCCCTCTATCAAGTGGTATCAGATTTCGAGGTTGCTCGGTGAGATTTTACTAGTTTTCATAGTTTAGATCGCATCTGTTCTTCATACCTTTAGTCCACGAAAAAGCCACAAAAAAATTAGGGTTAGATCATCATATCCAAACCAATCTGAGCCTTTGCATAGTCTTTTCGGTATTTTGCTTTATTGAATTTGCGGTTACATCGTCATGTCGAGTTGCTAGTCTTAGTGTCTAGTCCTTTAGAGTTTTGAGTTCTTTTCACAAGTTGTCACGCCGCCACCGCATCGTCTTCATAGTTGCCATATACCACAACCATCATCACCGCTGCCATATATCACCATCCATCATCACTATCCATTCGTGTCCATATATACCACCACAAATCCTCCACCAATCCGAGTTCAGCTCGTTTGATGAGGATATCCCTGGTTCACCTCATTTGTCATCTTCTCCTCATGATAAATCTCAGGTGTCAAATGAAGCTTCTACAAAGAAGACCTATTTGGGTCCCATGACAAGGAGCCGTGCCAAACAAATAGAACAAGAGGTGAACGCTCTCCTAACTGATCATAATTCAACTATGCATGAGAACTTTATACTACCTAAATCTTGTGTGCTGATTTTACTCAGGTACAATGCTGAGGACAACCTACAACTTTCAGCACATGAGAAAACAAGTTTTGAAGCCCATACAACAAGTTTGAAGAGAACAAGCTTCAACTCTGATGCAAACCATGTTTTGGTGACAAGGGCAACTAATTACATCCCACGGAAGAATGGCAAGCCATCCCAACAATCTATTGTTGCATGCCCAGTTCCAGAATTCGTCCCAGAACTTGCTGCACCTTGCTGCACAAATATGTGAGTATCCAGCACGTGTGGGAGTACAAATTGGACAGCATTTGAAGTCTACTTTCAGGAAAATCAAACGGCGCAACATTTGGAGTCCTGAGTCAAAGGATATGAGAGTTCCAATGCAAGCTGTCCAGAGCATTAATTGCTGTGCGAGGCTCCATGTATTTGCTCCCTTGACCAGCTGGTTACCACGAATTTGAACCTCTCTTTTGGACTAGTTTCACACCTACGCTAGGAGGGTTGTTCCTAGTATAAATACGCCTTCCCCCACTTCAGCCACAACTCTTTGGCCATTTGATTTCAGCATAGGTTAGCTAAGTGCAACCGGAATCTTTTTTGAGAGTTCACTTCCTCCTTAGCTCTTGTAATCTTGCCTTGTGAGAGGGTAAATTCACTTTGTGATTTTACATCAGCAGCCGTTGAGGCGGCGCCCAGTTCGTGCTTCCAACTTCGTGCGTGGTTGCGTGGATTGGAATCCTAAGAGTGTGGTTGGGCGAATACTTGTTGCTGGTTGTTGCATGTGCCATAGCTAGTTTCGGTCTTGTCAGGTTGCACTAGTTATCCATTACCCAACATCGCTATTGGCTGGGATCGTGGGTTGCCTTCGTACCCTTCAGGTGGCGTTGATTCGCATCATAGAGTAGGTCCTCCGTGAAGATCAGGCAACCCCGTATCATCGTTTTAGGTTTAGTTTCGAGATCCTTTTGATTTCGGATTCGTGTTTTGCTACCTGTGTAGGTGTTGAAAAAAAAGTTTGGCACGCTTTGCAGAGCACGTTTTGGCCCAAAAAAATCGGCTGAAAATATTTTTTCTCTATCTTGGTTTTAGGTTCTTCGGAGCGTTTTGAGACACATGCCATCATAGTGATTTTTGTCGAAATTTTTGGTCGTCGCAGCCCCCGAATTGCTCCAGAAAAAGAAAAAAAATAGTCTAACAAATTTCGTGCCCATCTTGCTTATACGACATGGGAATAGTTTTGAGACACTCGCCATTGTAGTGATTTTTTTGAGCAAAAAAAAGAGCGCAAAAAAAAGAGGCGCCAAAAAAAACGAATTTTTTTTTAGAGTGTGCTTGTCCCTTGATTACGTGTAGCATTGTGATTTTGTTGGTGTTTTAGGCTCGCGTCTCTAGTACGGTCTAGCCTAGGAGCAGCACAGTATCGTCGTTGAGCGTTTATTCAACCTTGCATCTCTGAGTTGATTATTGCTCACCCGTTTTGCTACCATACTATAAGCCATCCTAGCTTCACATACATCTACGTCGTGTGTTTGACACCAGCTGGCAATCGCTCTATCCAAGCTTTGAAAGTTTGACTACAACGGTTGCCGATCACCGCCTGCTGCTGGGTAAGAACTGGTAAGAATTTGAGATTCGCTTAAAGGATTTGTGACACACCACCACCATCACCACAATGTCCCAGTAGTCTGTAGGTTTCATTTTCTTGTGTGTTTCCTATTTCTGCTAACCATGTCAGGATCACACGACGACGGGAGCGACTGGGAGAGCATGACCAACAAAGCGCTCTATGATAAATTTTAGCAAATGATGGCTGACCAGGTACAAGACTTCATGACCAACTTTGCAGAGGCCATGGAGAAGCTCGATGGTTTGGAGAAGACATTCGACACCAAGATGGACGCCAAGTTCAATGAGGTGCTTGCCCGTCTACCACCACCAGCTGTAGCTCCTATCCCTTTCGAATGACGAGCGCGATGTGTGCCTCTCGGCCAAGGCCAACATACTGGTACTGTTGATACTGCTGCTACTTCTATGGCTCCTGCTGCTACTGTCGTTGAGCAGGTTGAAGATTATGATGGTGATTACGATGATGAGGGAGAGGTTGCTCCAGATCAGCCTCAGGGGCAATCACCACGATACGCACCAGGTCGACCACATGGCTACAACCGTAACGGTAGGGTTGCACCACCCCCTCAGGTACAGGATCATGACCATCTCCCTAAACATAAATTGAATATTCCGACATTTGAGGGTAGATATGTTCCTGATATATATCTTACATGGGAGTTAGAAACAGAACAACGTTTTACATGCTTACAATTTCGTGAGGATAGACATGTCGTTGCTGTTGTTTGTTCATTCACTAGTTGATGAGGACATCCCTACTAATGTTACACCCACCCCGACTGCTATACATACAGGACCAATTACTAGAGCTCGCGCACGTCAATTGAATTACCAGGTACTTTCGTTTCTTGGAAATCCTTCTAATATTCATGAACATATGATGCTGCCTAAATTAGATACTTTTGTTTTACTTATGAATGAAGGACCTATCATGGATAAGAAGGATGACCATTGGAGCGGGATCAAGCATGGAGGAGAAGGTGCGCGCGCGGGGAAGAACATTGGAGCTTCCAGTGATGATTTTCGCACATTGAAGCCACCATAATGGGAGTGGGAAGCTTTGGACGAAATATGCATGATGCCACTTTATAAAATTCGTCCATAGGCTAATATAGGTGCTGCGCCACCTTAATTTTGGGCCAGGCCCATGTAATTTCGAAATACCATATTATAGGCTGTTTTTAGAGTCCGTATGTATGGGGAAACTGACTTAGGGTCGGTTTCGGACCCCTCCTCCAAGGGCCCACGAAATTCCCTTCTATTCCCCCATATATACAGCCCTTAGGGCTTCGTTTTAGGTTTGGGTTTTGTTTAGATTACAAGTTCGCCATAGCAGCAACTTCGCGTTCTTCGTTTGTGTTCCACGACCAGACAAAGGCGTCACAGAACCCCACTTCATCAATAAAGCTTTCCTCTTATATTCGCAATATCCAGATTGCAATCTTAGTTTCTTGCTTGTTCTTCGTTTGCGTGCAGGAAATAGACCCTCGTGGTCAGGTTGATCGTGCTCCGGCGTGGTCAATAACCTCTCAGAGTTGGTTTAGCGATTGCTAAGGCGCGACGTCTCACACGTTCGTAGTCGGATCGTCAAAGTCTACTCCACCAAAAACGATAGCCACCATCTCATCGAAAGACAGGGACAACTTCGCCTATATCACTAGTTTTGCTTGTGTTTGGTGGTCAGAACATTGTAGAATACACCATGCGAATATTCCAACTACTTGGGCTGCTTTGAAAACTGCTATGCGTAATCGTTGGGTGCCACCTTATTATCAACATGAATTGCTTCAAAATTTGCAGCGTTTAAGACAAGGAAAAAAATCTGTAGAAGAATATTATCAGGAATTACAAACTAGCATGATTAGATGTGGTATTGTTGAGGAGAATGAAGCTATGCTTGCACGTTTTATGGGTGGATTAAATAGAGAGATTCAGACTATTCTAGAGTATAAGGAGTATAACACTATCACTCGTTTATTTCATCTTGCTTGCAAAGCTGAATGTGAAGTGCAGGATCGACAGGCAATGGCGAGAAATCCTTTTTCTGCAGGTCGCACTTCATCATGGACGCCACGTACCTCCTCTACTTCCGCACGTCCTGCTGCAACGCCACCTACTCCCACCTCCAACTCCAACCACGATACCAGGAAACAGGCTCCTACTCCACCCTCTACGAAGAGCACACCTTCTGGGCCTGCCCAAAGCTCTTCTTCATCTATTGCATCCACAGGGCAAACACATGATGTTATATGCCGTTGTTGCAAGGGTGGAGGTCACTTTGCGAGAGAATGCCCTTCCAAACGTGTAATGATTGTTACTGAGGATGGTGGATATGCGTCCGCTAGTGATTATGATGAGTAGACTTTGGCTCTCATTGCAAGTGAAGAACAGGGCGGCGAGGATGCAGAACCAGAGACACACTACATGGCTGCTGATTACGCTAATAGGTATGAAAGTTTAGTTGCTCAACGTGTTCTCAGTGTGCAGGTTACACAGGCTGAGCAAAATCAGAGGCATAACTTGTTCCACACAAAGGGAGTTGTGAAGGAGCGTTCTGTTCGCGTCATCATCGATGGAGGGAGTTGCAATAACTTGGCTTGCATGGAGATGGTGGAGAAGTTGTCTCTAACCACCAGACCACATTCTCATCCTTATTACATCCAATGGTTCAACAATAGTGGCAAGGTTAAGGTAACACGTAATGTTCGTGTGCATTTTAGCATTGCTACATATTCTGATTATGTGGATTGTGATGTGGTACCCATGCAAGCATGTTCTGTGTTACTTGGTAGGCCATGGCAATTTGATAAAAATTCTGTACACCATGGTAGGACAAATCAGTATACTCTTGTTCATAAGGATCAAAATATCACTTTGCTTCCTATGTCTACGGAACATATTATGAAAGATGACATTGCTAGAGCTAGTAAAGCAAAACAGGAAAAAAATAAGAGTGAAAATCAGATTGTAGCATAGGAATTTGAGCAACACCATAAGCATAATAAACCATCATCTAATGTTGCATCCGAAATAAAATTGAAGAGTGGATGTTTACTTGATACTAAATCTGATATTAATGATTCGCATGTTGCTACATCTGTTTGCTATGCTTTTGTGTGCAAAGAGGTATTATTTTCATTCGAGGACATGCCTCCCTCTTTGCGTCGTGCGGTCATTAACATTTTGCAGGAGTTCGCTGACGTCTTCCCACAAGACGTGCCACCGGGATTACCACCTATTCGCGGGATTGAGCATCAAATTGACTTAATTCCCGGTGCATCCCTACCCAACCGTGCGCCATACAGTACCAATCCAGAGGAGACAAAGGAGATTATGCGTCAAGTACAGGAGCTGCTTGACAAAGGTTATATACGCGAATCCCTTAGTCCTTGTGTTGTTCCTATTATTCTAGTGCCTAAAAAGGATGGTACATCATGCATGTGTGTGGATTGTAGAGGCATTAATAATATTACTATTCGTTATCGTCATCCTATTCCTAGACAATTTGATATGCTTGATGAATTAAGTGGTTCTACAATTTTCTCCAAAGTTGATTTGCGTAGTGGATACCATCAAATTCGTATGAAATTGGGAGATGAATGGAAAACAACATTTAAAACTAAGTTTGGATTATAAGTGGTTAGTCATGCCTTTTGGGTTAACTAATGCACCTAGCACTTTCATGAGATAAATGAACGAGGTTTTACGTGCTTTCATTGGACGATTTGTGGTAGTCTATTTTGATGATATATTGATTTTTAGTAGATCTTTGGAGGAACATTTAGAACATCTACGTGCTGTTTTTATTGCTCTACGTGATGCACGTTTGTTTGGTAACCTTGGGAAGTGCACCTTTTGCACCGACCGAGTATCTTTTCTTGGCTATGTTGTTACTCCACAGGGAATTGAAGTTGATAAAGCCAAGATTGAAGCTATTGAGAGTTGGCCGCAGCCCAAAACGGTCACACAAGTGAAGAGTTTTCTTGGCCTCGCTGGTTTCTATAGGCGTTTTGTGAGAGATTTCAGCACCATTGTTGCGCCTCTCAATGAGCTTACAAAGAAGGACGTGCCTTTTTCTTGGGGTACCGCACAGGAAGAAGCCTTCAAGGTTTTGAAAGATAAGTTAACACATGCTCCTTTACTCCAACTTCCTGATTTTAATAAGACTTTCGAGCTTGAATGTGATGCTAGTGGAATTGGGTTAGGAGGTGTGTTATTACAAGATGGTAAACCTGTTGCGTACTTTTTTGAAAAATTGAGTGGGCCTAGTCTGAATTATTCTACTTATGATAAGGAATTATATGCTCTTGTTCGGACTTTGGAAACATGGCAACATTATTTATGGCCCAAAGAATTTGTTATACATTCTGATCATGAATCTTTGAAACATATAAAAAGTCAAGCAAAACTGAACCGTAGACATGCTAAACGGGTTGAATTCATTGAGACTTTCCCTTATGTCATTAAACACAAGAAGGGTAAAGAAAATGTTATTGCTGATGCTTTGTCTCGTCATTATACTATGCTTTCACAACTTGACTTTAAAATATTTGGTTTGGAGACCATCAAAGATCAATATGTGCATGATGCTGAATTTAGAGATGTATTGCATCATTCTAAAGAAGGGAGAACATGGAACAAGTTCGTTATTAATGATGGATTTGTGTTCCGTGCTAACAAGCTATGCATTCCAGCTAGCTCTGTTTGTCTTTTGTTGTTACAGGAGGCACACGGAGGGGGATTAATGGGATACTTTGGCGTGAAGAAGACGCAGGACGTACTTTCTACACATTGCTTTTGGACAAAGATGAGATGGGATGTTGAGCGTTTTGTTGCTCGCTGCAGTACATGTCAAAAAGCTAAGTCACGACTCAATCCTCATGGTTTATATATGCCTTTGTCTGTACCTAGTGTTCCTTGGGAGGATATATCTATGCACTTTGTTGTTAGGTTTACCTCGAACTAAGAAGGGGAGGGATAGCATATTTGTTGTCGTGGATAGATTTTCCAAAATGGCCCACTTTATACCATGTCATAAAAGTGATGCTGCTGCTCATGTTGCTAATTTGTTCTTTCGTGAAATTATTCGGTTGCATGGTGTGCCAAATACAATTGTTTCAGATCGAGATGCTAAATTTCTTAGCCACTTTTGGAGATGTTTATGAGCTAAGTTGGGGACTAAACTGCTTTTTAGTACTACATGTCACCCCCAAACTGATGGCCAAACTGAAGTAGTCAATAGATCATTGTCTACTATGCTTAGGGCTGTTTTGAAGAATAACCTGAAAATGTGGGAAGAATGCTTGCCTCATATTGAATTTGCTTATAATCGTTCGCTACATTCTACCACTAAGATGTGCCCTTTTGATGTTGTGTATGGGTTCTTACCTCGTGCACCTATTGATTTATTGCCTCTTCCATCTTCGGAGAAGGTTGATTTTGATGCTAAAGAACGTGCTGAGTTGATATTAAAGATGCATGAATTAACGAAGGAAAACATTGAGCGGATGAATGCTAAATACAAAATTGCTGGAGATAAGGGTAGAAAACATGTTGTCTTCGTACCTGGAGATCTTGTTTGGTTACATTTGCGTAAGGATAGATTTCTTGATTTGCGCAAGTCAAAGCTAATGCCACGTGCTGATGGTCCTTTTAAGGTGTTAGAGAAAATAAATGATAATGCAGATAAACTTAAGTTGCCTGCAGAGTTTGGGGTTAGCCCCACTTTTAACATTGCAGATTTGAAGCCTTATTTGGGTGAGGAAGATGAGCTTCCGTCGAGGACGACTTCAGTTCAAGAAGGGGAGGATGATGAGGACATCCCTACTAATGTTACACCCACAACTCCGACTGTTATATATACATGACCAATTACTAGAGCTCGCGCATGTCAATTGAATTACGAGGTAATTTTGTTTGTTGGAAATCCTTCTAATGTTCATGAACATATGATGCTGCCTAAATTAGATACTTTTGTTTTACTTATGAATGAAGGACCTAGCATGGACAAGAAGGATGACCATTGCGGTAGAATCAAGCATGGAGAAGAAGGTGCGCGCGAGGGAAAGAACAATGGAGCTTCCAGTGATGATTTTCGCACTTTGAAGCCACCATAATGGGAGCAAGAAGCCTTGGACGAAATATGCATGATGCCACTTTACAAAATTCGTCCCTAGGCTAATATAGGTGCTGCGCCACCTTATTTTTGGGCCAGGCCCTTGTAATTTCGAAATACCATATTATAGGCTGTTTTTAGAGTCCGTATATATGGGGAAACTGAGTTAGGGTCGGTTTCGGACCCCTCCTCCAAGGGGCCACAAAATTCCTCTCTATTCCCCCATATATACAGCCCTTAGGGCGTCGTTTTAGGGTTGGGTTTTGGTTAGATTACAAGTTCACCATAGCTGCAACTTCGCGTTCTTCGTTTGTGTTCCACGACCAGACAAAGGCATCACAGAACCCCCACTTCATCAATAAAGCTTTCCTCTCATATTCGCAATATCCAGATTGCAATATTAGTTTCTTGCTTGTTCTTCGTTTGCATGCAGGAAACAGACCCTCGTGGTCAGGTTGATCGTGCTCCGGCGTGGTCAATAACTTCTCGGAGTTAGTTTAGCGATTGCTAAGGCACGACATCATCACAAGTTCGTAGTCGGATCGTCAAAGTCTACTCCACCAAAAGCGATAGCCACCATCTCATCGAAACACAGGGACAACCTCGCCTCTATCATCCTGCTCCATCAGCTCCAGTTCCACCAGTGTCTACTCCAGCTCCATCCACGCCATCTGCAGAGATCTTCGTTGATGCCGTGCTCTGTTGGAAATATGCCCTAGAGGCAATAATAAATTAGTTATTATCATATTTCCTTGTTCATGATAATCGTTTATTATCCATGCTATAATTGTATTGATCGGAGACTTAAATGCATGTGTGGATACATAGACAAAACCATGTCCCTAGTATGCCTCTAATGGACTAGCTCGTTGATCAAAGGATGGTTAAGGTTTCCTAGCCATGGACATGAGATGTCATTTGATAACGGGATCACATCATTAGGAGAATGATGTGATGGACAAGACCCAAACTACAAACGTAGCATATGATCGTATCAGTTTATTGCTACTGTTTTCTGCATGTCAAGTATATGTTCCTATGACCATGAGATCATGCAACTCACAGATATGGAGGAGTGCCTTGTGTGTATCAAACGTCGCAACGTAACTGGGTGACTATAAAGGTGCTCTACAGGTATCTCCGATGGTGTCTGTTGAGTTGGCATGGATCGAGACTGGGATTTGTTACTCCGTGTGACGGAGAGGTATCTCAGGGCCCACTCGGTAATACAACATCACAACAAGCCTTGCAAGCAATGTGGCTAAGTGTTAGTCACGGGATCTTGTATTACGGAACGAGTAAAGAGACTTGCCAGTAACGAGGTTGAACTAGGTATGGAGATACCGACGATCGAATCTCGGGCAAGTAACATACCGAAGAACAAAGGGAACGTTATACGGGATTAACTGAATCCTTGACATAGAGGTTCGACCGATAAAGATCTTCGTAGAATATGTAGGAACCAATGTGGACGTCCAGGTCCCGCCATTGGTTATTGACCGTAGAGGTGTCTCGGTCATGTCTACATAGTTCTCGAACCCGCAGGGTCTGCACACTTAAGGTTCGGTGACGTTTCGGTAGTGTAGAGTTATGTATGGTGGTGACCGAAGGTTGTTCGGAGTCCCGGATGAGATCCCGGACATCACGAGGAGCTCCGGAATGGTCCGTAGGTAAATATTCATATATAGGAAGTCCCGGTTTGGTTTCCGGAAAAGTTTCGGGCTCATCGATAGTGTACCGGGAGTGCCGGTAGTGTATCGGGAGGCCTCCGGGAGGGGTATTTCGACCCCAAGAGTTCCATGGGCTGTGGGAGAATAATAACCAGCCCTTAGTGGGCTGGGAAAACAGCCACAAAGGCCCATGGCACAGGAGAGAAGGTCCTAAAGCAAAAAAGTGGAAAATCAGCCAATACGAGGCAATCCTACTCCAACTAGGATTGGAGGTGAAGTAGGATTGCTCCCACCTCCTATTTCGGCCGACCCAAAGGCCTTGGCTTCCTCTCCTCTCCTCCTATATATACTAGTGGATTGGGTGGTTTTTGGACAGAATTTCCGGCCACGTGCTACCTGTTTCACCGGTGCACAGTTTCTCCTCTAGATCGGTTTTCCGCAGCGCTTAGGCGAAGCCCTGCCGGAATCACTCCACCACAATCACCGGAGCGCCGTCATGCTTCTGGTGAACTCTCTCTCCTCTCCACCTCCTCTTGCTGGATCAAGACGGTGGAGATCGTCATCAAGCCGCATGTGTGCTGAACGCGGAGGTGCCGTCCGTTCGGCGCTAGATCGGAAGGACCGTGATCGAGATCGCGAGACGGTTCGTGATGAGATCGCGGAACGGATCGTGATGAGTTCGTGGGACAGATCGTGATCAAGATCGTGAGACGGATCGTGATGAGATCGCGGGACGGATCGTGATGAGTTCACGGGACGGATCGTGATCGGATCGCGGGACGGATCGTGATGAGATCGCGGGACGCTCGGCGATTTGGATCGCGAAGATGTTCGACTACACCAACCGCGTTTCTTAACGCTTCCCGCTTAGCGATCTACAAGGGTACGTAGATCCACTCTCCCTCTCGTAGATGCTCATCACCATGGATAGGTTTGCGTGTGCGTAGGAATTTTTTTGTTTCCCATGCGACGTTCCCCAACATGCTCTTGACTCCTTCATCAACAACCGGAGGAGACCAGCCCAAGAATGCTTGGATAGATACCTTTGAACTCTTTGGTAACTTGTTGCCAAAGGGGGAGAAGTGTATATAGATCATTAGGCTTCAAGAGAGAGAGCGTTGGGTATTTTGCTGCTTTTTCATAACAATTGCTTTCGTTTGCCATGATACTCTTTTGTTTTGCATGTGATACACGCTTGATGATGTTTGACCATTCGTTTCTATGTGTGATGCAACTATTTCCTGTCATCTTAAATGCTTATGTGATGATCATTCATCTTTGGTTGATTGTTTTGTGCTATGATATTCATTCCAATTACTCTCGCACACCACCAAGTGGTATGTGACATGTAAGAAGTGACCCATGTACCTAATCAATTGTGCATTTGCATTCAAACATAAATTCAAAAATAATGTACAAATTTAGGGGGAGATCTTGCTTATCACATACTTCTCAAAGCAAAGACTATATTCATTGATTATATCTTTGTCGAAGCTTTGATCTAGATGTTGTCATCAATTACCAAAAAGGGGGAGATTGAAAGCACATTTGCTCCCTTCATGGTTTTGGTAATTAATAACAACATATAAGTCATTGAAGTAATGTTTCCACCAAGTATATTTCAGGACAAGTTCAATGGTGGGAATGGCAAAAGGATTGTGGAATTACCACAAGATTCAAGTAAATAGGTTTGCAAAGCTTCAAGCAAGAGGACTCTACATTTTACATTTGTGAGAAATCACTTTGAGTCTATAGGAAAGCCAATACTATTAAAAGGGGGTAAAGTTTTGATGGTGAACAATATGCTCAAACGTGCACAAGTGACAGTCACCAAAACATCCACATACTCTTCCACCAAAGTCTGTCCTAAAACAAACATGCCAAATCGGTGCAACCAACATTCCAATCCCGGTGCCACCGAGTTTCAAACCCTAGACAGACTCAGCCAAACCCTAACACTTCGGTGCAACTGACACTTCACTCGGTGCCACCGAGTTGGGTTGCCAACTTCCTGTTACATAAGTTCTCATTTTCGGTCCAACCGAGAATGGTGAATCGGCGTCACTGAGTATGATAATCTGACCGTTGTTCACCTTGTCGGTGCAACTGAGAATTGTATATCGGTCCATCCTGATGAGGACATCCCTACTAATGTTACACCCACCCCGACTGCTATACATACAGGACCAATTACTAGAGCTCGCGCACGTCAATTGAATTACCAGGTACTTTCGTTTCTTGGAAATCCTTCTAATATTCATGAACATATGATGCTGCCTAAATTAGATACTTTTGTTTTACTTATGAATGAAGGACCTATCATGGATAAGAAGGATGACCATTGGAGCGGGATCAAGCATGGAGGAGAAGGTGCGTGCGCGGGGAAGAACAATGGAGCTTCCAGTGATGATTTTCGCACATTGAAGCCACCATAATGGGAGTGGGAAGCTTTGGACGAAATATGCATGATGCCACTTTATAAAATTCGTCCATAGGCTAATATAGGTGCTGCGCCACCTTAATTTTGGGCCAGGCCCATGTAATTTCGAAATACCATATTATAGGCTGTTTTTAGAGTCCGTATGTATGGGGAAACTGACTTAGGGTCGGTTTCGGACCCCTCCTCCAAGGGGCCACGAAATTCCCTTCTATTCCCCCATATATACAGCCCTTAGGGCTTCGTTTTAGGTTTGAGTTTTGTTTAGATTACAAGTTCGCCATAGCAGCAACTTCGCGTTCTTCGTTTGTGTTCCACGACCAGACAAAGGCGTCACAGAACCCCACTTCATCAATAAAGCTTTCCTCTTATATTCGCAATATCCAGATTGCAATCTTAGTTTCTTGCTTGTTCTTCGTTTGCGTGCAGGAAATAGACCCTCGTGGTCAGGTTGATCGTGCTCCGGCGTGGTCAATAACCTCTCAGAGTTGGTTTAGCGATTGCTAAGGCGCGACGTCTCACACGTTCGTAGTCGGATCGTCAAAGTCTACTCCACCAAAAACGATAGCCACCATCTCATCGAAAGACAGGGACAACTTCGCCTCTATCAAGTGGTATCAGATTTCCAGGTTGCTCGGTGAGATTTTACCAGTTTTCGTAGTTTAGATCGCATCTGTTCTTCATACCTTTAGTCCACGAAAAAGCCACAAAAAAAATTAGGGTTAGATCATCATATCCGAACCAATCTGTGCCTTTGCATAGTCTTTTCAGTATTTTGCTTTGTTGAATTTACGGTTACATCGTCGTGTCGAGTTGCTGGTCTTAGTGCCTAGTTCTTTAGAGTTTCGAGTTCTATTCACAAGTTGTCACGCCGCCAACGCATCGTTTTCATAGTCGCCATATACCACCACCATCATCCCCGCTGCCAGTTATCCATTGGTGTCCATATATACCACCACCAATCCGAGTCCAGCTCGTTTTAAATTTAGTTTCGAGATCTTTTTGATTTCGGATTCGCGTTTTGCTACCTGTGTAGGTGTCGGAAAAAAAAGGAGGCGTTTTGGCCCGCTTTGCAGAGCACGTTTTGGCCCAAAAAATTTTCGGCCGAAAATATTTTTTCCCTATCTTGATTTTAGGTTCTCCGGAGCGTTTTGAGACACTTGCTATCATAGTGAGTTTTGTCGAAATTTTTTGGTCGTCGCAGCCCCCGCATCGCTCCAAAAAAAAATTCAAAGTTTTTTTTTCGTGTCTATCCTGCTTATACGACTTGGGAAGGGTTTTGAGACACTCGCAATTATAGTGTTTTTCTGAGCAAAAAAAAAAAGAGGCGCAAAAAAAAAAGAGGCGCAAAAAAGAAAACGAAAAAAAAAACAGAGTGTGCTCTTCCCTTGATTACGTGTATCGTCGTGCTTTTGTTGGTGTTTTAGGCTCGCGTCTCTAGCACGGTCTAGCCTAGGACCAGCACAGTACCGTCGTTGAGCGTTTATTCAACCTTGCATCTCTGAATTGATTATTGCTGACCTTTTTTGCTACCATATTATAAGCCATCCCAGCTCCACATACTTCTACGCCGTGTGCTTGACACCACCTGCCAATCGCTCTATCCAAGCTTTGAGAGTTTTGGCTACAACGGTTGCCGATCACCGCCTGCTACTGGGTAAGAACTGGTAAGAAATTGAGATTCGCTTAAAGGATTTGTGCCACACCACCACCACCACCACGTCCCAGTAGTCTGTAGGTTTCATATTGTGTGTTTCCTATTTCTGCTAACCATGCCAGGATCACACGATGACGAGATCGACTGGGAGAGCATGACCAACAAAGCGCTCTATGATAAATTTCAGCAAATGATGGCTGAGCAGGTACAAGACTTCGTGAACAACTTTGGAGTGGCCATGGAGAAGCTAGATGGTTTGGAGAAGACATTCGACACCAAGATGGACGCCAAGTTCAATGAGGTGCTTGCCCGTCTACCTCCACCAGCGGCAGCTCCTCTTCCTTTTGAACGACGAGCGCGACGTGTGCCTCTCGGCCACGCCCAACATCCTGGTACTGTTGATACTGCTGCTACTTCGGTGGCTCGTGCGGCTACTGTCGTTGAGCAGGTTGAAGATTATGATGGTGATTTCGATGATGAGGGAGAGGTTGCTCCAGATCCGCCCCAGGGGCAACCACCACCATACGCACCAGGTCGACCACATGGCTACAACCGTAACGGTAGGGCTGCACCACCCCCGCAGGTACGGGATCATGACCATCTCCCTAAACTTAAATTGAATATTCCGACGTTTGAGGGTAGATATGTTCCTGATATATATCTTACATGGGAGTTAGAAACAGAACAACGTTTTACATGCTTACAATTTCCCGAGGATAGACGTGTTGCCGCTGCTGTTTGTTCATTCACTAGTTTTGCTTGTGTTTGGTGGTCAGAACATTGTAGAATACACCATGCTAATATTCCAACTACTTGGGCTGCTTTGAAAACTGCTATGCGTAATCGTTGGGTGCCACCTTATTATCAACGTGAGTTGCTTCAAAATTTGCAGCGTTTAAGACAAGGAAAAAATTCTGTAGAAGAATATTATCAGGAATTACAAACTGGTATGATTAGATGTGGTATTGTTGAGGAGAATGAAGCTATGCTTGCACGTTTTATGGGTGGATTGAATAGAGAGATTCAGACTATTCTGGAGTATAAGGAGTATAACACTATCACTCGTTTATTTCATCTTGCTTGCAAAGCTGAACGTGAAGTGCAGGATCGACAGGCAATGGCGAGAACTACTTTTTCTGCAGGTCGCACTTCATCATGGACGCCACGTACCTCCTCTACTTCCACACGTCCTGCTGCAACACCACCTACTTCAACCTCCAACTCCAACCGCGATACCAGGAAAGAGGCTCCTCCTCCACCCTCTACCAAGAGCACACCTTCTGGGCCTGCACCGAGCTCTTCTTCATCTATTGCATCCACAGGGCAAACACATGAGGTTATATGCCGTCGTTGCAAGGGTGGAGGTCACTTTGCGAGAGAATGCCCTTCCAAGCGTGTCATGATTGTTACTGAGGATGGTGGATATGCGTCTGCTAGTGATTATGATGAGGAGACTTTGGCTCTCATTGCAAGTGAAGAACACAATGGCGACGATGCAGAACCAGAAACACACTACATGGCTGCTGATTACGCTGACAGGTATGAAAGTTTAGTTGCTCAACGTGTTCTCAGTGTGCAGGTTACACAGGCTGAGCAAAATCAGAGGCACAACTTGTTCCACACAAAGGGAGTTGTGAAGGAGCGTTCTATTCGCAACATCATCGATGGAGGGAGTTGCAATAACTTGGCTAGCATGGAGATGGTGGAGAAGCTGTCTCTAACCACCAGACCACATCCTCATCCTTATTACATCCAATGGTTCAACAATAGTGGCAAGGTTAAGGTAACACGTACTGTTCGTGTGCATTTTAGCATTGCTACATATTCTGATTATGTGGATTGTGATGTGGTACCCATGCAAGCATGTTCTGTTTTACTTGGTAGACCATGGCAGTTTGATAAAAATTCTGTACACCATGGTAGGACAAATCAGTATACTCTTGTTCATAAGGATCATAATATCACGTTGCTTCCTATGTCTCCCGAACATATTATGAAAGATGACATTGCTAGAGCTAGTAAAGCAAAACAGGAGAAAAATAAGAGTGAAAATCAGATTGTAGCACAGGAATTTGAGCAACACCATAAGCATAATAAACCATCATCTACTGTTGCATCCGAAATAAAATTGCAGAGTGGATGTTTACTTGCTACTAAATCTGATATTAATGATTTGGATGTTGCTACATCTGTTTGCTATGCTTTTGTATGCAAAGAGGTATTATTTTCATTCGAGGACATGCCTCCCTCTTTGCCTCCTGCTGTCATTAACATTTTGCAGGAGTTCGCTGACGTCTTTCCACAAGACGTGCCACCGGGATTACCGCCTATTCGTGGGATTGAGCATCAGATTGACTTAATTCCCGGTGCATCCCTACCCAACCGTGCGCCCTACCATACCAATCCAGAGGAGACAAAGGAGATTATGCGTCAAGTACAAGAGCTGCTTGACAAAGGTTATATACGTGAATCCCTTAGTCCTTGTGTTGTTCCTATTATTCTAGTGCCTAAAAAGGATGGTACATCGCGCATGTGTGTGGATTGTAGAGGCATTAATAATATTACTATTCGTTATCGTCATCCTATTCCTAGACTAGATGATATGCTTGATGAATTAAGTGGCTCTACAATTTTCTCCAAAGTTGATTTGCGTAGTGGATAGCATCAAATTCGTATGAAATTGGGAGATGAATGGAAAACAGCATTTAAAACTAAGTTTGGATTATATGAGTGGCTAGTCATGCCTTTTGGGTTAACTAATGCACCTAGCACTTTCATGAGATTAATGAACGAGGTTTTACGTGCTTTCATTGGACGATTTGTGGTAGTCTATTTTGATGATATATTGATTTTTAGTAGATCTTTGGAGGAACATTTGGAACATTTACGTGCTGTTTTTACTGCGCTCCGTGATGCCCGTTTGTTTGGTAACCTTGGGAAGTGCACGTTTTGCACCGACCGAGTATCTTTTCTTGGCTATGTTGTTACTCCACAGGGAATTGAAGTTGATAAAGCCAAGATTGCAGCTATTGAGAGTTGGCCGCAGCCCAAAACGGTCACACAAGTAAGGAGTTTTCTTGGCCTCGCTGGTTTCTATAGGCGTTTTGTCAGAGATTTCAGCACCATTGCTGCGCCTCTCAATGAGCTTACAAAGAAGGACGTGCCTTTTTCTTGGGGTACCGCACAGGAAGAAGCCTTCACGGTCTTGAAAGATAAGTTAACACATGCTCCTTTACTCCAACTTCCTGATTTTAATAAGACTTTCGAGCTTGAATGTGATGCTAGTGGTATTGGGTTAGGAGGTGTGTTATTACAAGATGGTAAACCTGTTGCGTACTTTTCTGAAAAATTAAGTGGGCCTGGTCTGAATTATTCTACTTATGATAAGGAATTATATGCCCTTGTTCGGACTTTGGAAACATGGCAACATTATTTATGGCCCAAAGAATTTGTTATACATTCTGATCATGAATCTTTGAAACATATTAAAAGTCAAGCAAAACTGAACCGTAGACATGCTAAATGGGTTGAATTCATTGAGACTTTCCCTTATGTCATTAAACACAAGAAGGGTAAAGACAATGTTATTGTTGATGCTTTGTCTCGTCGTTATACTATGCTTTCACAACTTGACTTTAAAATATTTGGTTTGGAGACCATCAAAGATCAATATGTGCATGATGCTGAATTTAGAGACGTGTTGCAGAATTGTAAAGAAGGGAGAACATGGAACAAGTTCGTTATTAATGATGGATTTGTGTTCCGTGCTAACAAGCTATGCATTCCAGCTAGCTCCATTCGTCTTTTGTTGTTACAGGAGGCGCACGGAGGAGGATTAATGGGACACTTTGGCGTGAAGAAGACGGAGGACGTACTTTCTACACATTTCTTTTGGCCAAAGATGAGACGGGATGTTGAGCGTTTTGTTGCTCGCTGCACTACATGTCAAAAAGCTAAGTCACGACTCAATGCTCATGGTTTATATATGCCTTTGCCTGTACCTAGTGTTCCTTGGGAGGATATATCTATGGACTTTGTTTTAGGTTTACCTCGAACAAAGAAGGGGAGGGATAGCATATTTGTTGTCGTGGATAGATTTTCCAAAATGGCTCACTTTATACCATGTAATAAAAGTGATGATGCTGCTCATGTTGCTGATTTGTTCTTTCGTGAAATTATTCGATTGCATGGTGTACCAAATACAATTGTTTCAGATCGTGATGCTAAATTTCTTAGCCATTTTTGGAGATGTTTATGGGCTAAGTTGGGGACTAAACTACTTTTTAGTACTACATGTCATCCCCAAACTGATGGACAAACTGAAGTAGTCAATAGATCATTGTCTACTATGCTTAGGGCTGTTTTGAAGAATAACCTAAAAATGTGGGAAGAATGCTTGCCTCATATTGAATTTGCTTATAATCGTTCGCTACATTCTACCACTAAGACGTGCCCTTTTCAAGTTGTGTATGGTTTCTTACCTCGTGCACCTATTGATTTGTTGCCTCTTCCATCTTCGGAGAAGGTTAATTTTGATGCTAAAGAACGTGCTGAATTGATATTAAAGATGCATGAGTTAACGAAGGAAAACATTGAGTGTATGAATGCTAAATACAAACTTGCTGGAGATAAGGGTAGAAAACATGTTGTCTTTGCACCTGGTGATCTTGTTTGGTTACATTTGCGTAAGGATAGATTTCCTGATTTGCGCAAGTCAAAGCTAATGCCCCGTGCTGATGGTCCTTTTAAGGTGTTAGAGAAAATAAATGATAATGCATATAAACTTGAGCTGCCTGCAGAGTTTGGGGTTAGCCCCACTTTTAACATTGCAGATTTGAAGCCTTATTTGGGTGAGGAAGATGAGCTTCTGTCGAGGACGACTTCAGTTCAAGAAGGGGAGGATGATGAGGACATCCCTACTAATGTTACACCCACCCCGACTGCTATACATACAGGACCAACTACTAGAGCTCGCGCACGTCAATTGAATTACCAGGTACTTTCGTTTCTTGGAAATCCTTCTAATATTCATGAACATATGATGCTGCCTAAATTAGATACTTTTGTTTTACTTATGAATGAAGGACCTATCATGGATAAGAAGGATGACCATTGGAGCGGGATCAAGCATGGAGGAGAAGGTGCGCGCGCGGGGAAGAACAATGGAGCTTCCAGTGATGATTTTCGCACATTGAAGCCACCATAATGGGAGTGGGAAGCTTTGGACGAAATATGCATGATGCCACTTTATAAAATTCGTCCATAGGCTAATATAGGTGCTGCGCCACCTTAATTTTGGGCCAGGCCCATGTAATTTCGAAATACCATATTATAGGCTGTTTTTAGAGTCCGTATGTATGGGGAAACTGACTTAGGGTCGGTTTCGGACCCCTCCTCCAAGGGGCCACGAAATTCCCTTCTATTCCCCCATATATACAGCCCTTAGGGCTTCGTTTTAGGTTTGGGTTTTGTTTAGATTACAAGTTCGCCATAGCAGCAACTTCGCGTTCTTCGTTTGTGTTCCACGACCAGACAAAGGCGTCACAGAACCCCACTTCATCAATAAAGCTTTCCTCTTATATTCGCAATATCCAGATTGCAATCTTAGTTTCTTGCTTGTTCTTCGTTTGCGTGCAGGAAATAGACCCTCGTGGTCAGGTTGATCATGCTCCGGCGTGGTCAATAACCTCTCAGAGTTGGTTTAGCGATTGCTAAGGCGCGACGTCTCACACGTTCGTAGTCGGATCGTCAAAGTCTACTCCACCAAAAACGATAGCCACCATCTCATCAAAAGACAGGGACAACTTCGCCTCTATCACATCCACCATACCACCGAGATTTACACATCGGTGCCACCGAGTCTGACTTATTGTGTGTAACTATTGGATTTTTGGAGATGCCTATATATACGCCTTCACCACCACTCACTCGAAAGAGAAGCACTCAGAACTATTCCATACCTATCCTACTCAGTTTTTTGAGAGAGAGCCACCTACCCTTGTGTTGAGGTCAAGATCTTCCACTCCAACCATATGGATCTTGATTTCTAGCCTCCCCAAGTTGCTTTCCACCAATCCCATCTCTTCTACCAAGCCAAATCTGTGAGAGAGAGATTGTGTGTTGAGGAGTCTATCATCTGGAAACACAAGAGCAAGGAGTTCATCGTCATTACCGAGCCTATTACCTTTTGGAGGGTGGTGCCTCCTAGATTGGTTAGGCGTCGCTTGGGAGCCTCCTACTTCATGTTGTGGAGTGAACCAAGAAGTTTTTAAGGGCAAGGAGATCGCCTACTTCATGAAGATCTGCCCATAGTGAGGCTAGTCCTTCGTGGACGTAAGCCGAATGGAATAGTCAAGGTTGTGATGAGGACATGACTACCTTCGACACGACCAAAAATATTGCATATGTGCATATTTGTGAGGTGAATTCTTATAATAATTATGCAATAATTTATTTATGTTATCCGGAACAAAAATACTTCACCTATTTTTATTTTATGCCTAAATGCAGAATGGCCGAACACTTGTATGAACCACGTGTGATGACAAAGGGAGAGGAAATGGTTGGATTCTATTCAAGAGGTCCTCTCACGTTAAAGGAAATAATTAGGTGCTGTTCAAGAAGTTCTATCACGTCACTTTTAGCCCAAGAGAAGATAGAGTCCAAATCTCTCACGTTCTGGACTCAGATTCGGACTGCACAGACACACTTGTCTCAAAACGCCAACAACTTTTTCATATGCACTCGGAATTGGGTGATTCTTTTATTATCATATCTGAACCAATCTGAGCCTTTGCATAGTCTTTTCAGTATTTTGCTTTGTTGAATTTGCGGTTACATCGTCGTGTCGAGTTGCTGGTGTTGGTGCCGAGTCCTTTAGAGTTTTGAGGTCTTTTCACAGGTTGTCATGCCGCCACCGCATCGTCTTCATAGTTGCCATATACCACCACCATCATCACCGCTGCCATATATCACCACCCATCATCACTATCCATTGGTGTCCATATATACCACCACAAATCCGCCACCAATCCGAGTCCAGCTCATTTTAGGTTTAGTTTCGAGATCCTTTTGCTTTCGGATTCGTGTTTTGCTACCTGCGTAGGTGTCGAAAAAAAAAGAGACTGGCACGCTTTGCAGAGCATGTTTTGGCCCAAAAAAATCGACTGAAAATATATTTTTCCCTATCTTGGTTTTAGGTTCTTCGGAACGTTTTGAGACACTTGCCATTATAGTGATTTTTGTTGAAATTTTTGGTTGTCGCAGCCCCCGAATTGCTCCAGAAAAAGAAAAAAATAGTCCAACAAATTTCGTGCCCATCTTGCTTATACGCCGTGGGAAGAGTTTTGAGACACTCGCCATTGTAGTGATTTTTTGAGCAAAAAAAAAGAGCGCAAAAAAAAGAGGCGCCAAAAAAACAAAAAAAATATATTTCAGAGTGTGCTTTTCCCTTGATTACGTGTAGCGTCGTGATTTTGTTGGTGTTTTAGGCTCGCGTCTCTAGTACGGTCTAGCCTAGGACCAGCACAGTACCGTCGTTGAGCGGTTATTCAACATTGCATCTCTAAATTGATTATTGCTAATTTTTTGCTACCATATATTAAGCCTTCCAAGCTCCACATATTTCTACATCGTGTATGTATACGTTCACCTGGTAATCGCTTTACCCAATCTTTGGAGATATTGACACCGTCGGTTGCCGGTCGCCACCTGCTGCATGGTATTGTAAGACATTGATATTTGCTTTATTGTGAGTGTTTTACCACCACATCCCAATAGTTCATTGGAACAATATACTTGGATCATGTTTCTTGTTTCTACTAGTCATGACAGGATCCAGAGTTGTCAGTTCATGGGCTTCTTCGATCGTGGGAGACGTGCCACCACAAAAACCGATATGAGAGATGCAAAGAGATCCAAATGCACATGATCACGTTAATGTTTCTATACCTCCATTTAATGGCCGATTTAGACCTGCTTTATATATCGAGTGGGAGTTTGAAATAAATGAAATATTTGCTTCCCATAATTTTGCTACACATAAGAAAGTTAAGGTCGCAATTCGTTCTTTCACTGGTTATGCTTTAGTTTGGTGGAGCGAATATTGTTGGTTACACAAAGATATTATACCTACTACTTGGGATGATTTGAAACTTGCCAAGAGACACACATTCGTTCCTGCTTATTATACTCGTGACAAGCTTAAAAAGTTATAATATTTAAAACAAGGTAGTGACACCGTAATGAAATATTATGATGATTTACAAATGACCTTGTTGCTTTCCTCATTAGAAGTGAAGAAGATTTTATGGATAGATTTTGGGGAGGATTAAACCGTGATATTCAGGAGATACTAATTCATGAAAAGTGTTATTCTATGGATCGTTTGTTTCGTCTTGCTTGCAAAGCTGAACAGGAAATAAATCAACGCGTTGCCCAAAAGGAAATAGAGCACAAGGTGCTCATTCCAAGAGTGGATACAGTTGTTCCTTCAACTACTAGGCATACTGTGACAACCACATCAATTCTTGTGAGGGCTACATCACCTACACCATGTAACACGTCACCATCGAGAGTGCCTGCATCATCTGAGTTGATCTTCCACCTCCACATGAGTATGTTGACTGCCTTGTTAATTCCAATGTACCTTGTGATGAGCTACCCATTACTTTGATCACACCACCTATTTTAGAGGACTATGTTCATGATTTTACTTCGTCATGTGATCAAATAACTACAATATCAGCAATTGTGAGTGCACCCATTGAATTAACTATTGATGACCAAGAACCGTGTGAATCAGAAAATCAATCAAATTTGGGTCAAATATGTTTGAAAATAATTCTGTCGATGTTTAATCATTTTGATATGACCTCCAATCTTGGTGATAATTCTGTGTCAAATGACATGTTGCATGTTTGCTTATTTAAGCATGTTGTAGCATCTAAGTTTGAAACGATTCACGTTTATCTACCAATATTGGGACCGTTTAATGATGAACATTATGTATCTTTTGATATGAATAAGGACTTCACTTATATATGCAAACTGAGTTGTAATATTGTCATGCCTTCTACTTCTTGTGATGATTTTTTGGCTTCATATTTCATGACATGTGCTGAATGCCCTTGCATATATGTGTCACATGTGTCACAACTGAGAATAATAAAAATGGATGACAAATACATATACAATGTGTACGGCTTTTCTCTTTTGGTAGCCACATTTCAGATTAAGCAGCGCCGAGGACGGCTTTGTTTTCAAAAAGGGGAGGATGATGAGGACATGACTACTTTCGATACGACCAAAAATATTGCATATGTGCATATTTGTGAGGTGATTATTTGTGAGGTGATTTCTTATAATAATTATGTAACAATTTATTTATGTTATCCGAAACAAAAATACTTCACCTATTTTTATTTTATGCCTAAATGCAGAATGGCCAAACACTTGTATGAACCACGTGTGATGACAAAGGGAGAGGAAATGGTTGGATGCTATTCAAGAGGTCCTATCACGTTAAAGGAAATAATTAGGTGTTGTTCAAGAAGTTCTATCACGTCACTTTTAGCCCAAGAGAAGATATAGTCCAAATCTCTCACGTTCTGGACTCAGATTCGGACTGCACAGACACAAATCTCAAAACGCCAAAAACTTTTTCATACTGACTCGGAATTGGGTGATTCTTTTATTGCTGGAAACTAGATTTCATATGCGTTCGAGCCCAGTTGGAATAACCTTAAAATTCGTCCAGATCGCGAACATATCGACGAAACAATCTAACGTTGCAGTAGAATCCGAGTCAAACTACAAGTCCAAAGGTGTTGCATCACCTCCACTTGGGCCCATGGGCCTTGTACGACCTAGGGTTGGTTTTAGGGTGTCTTGGGACATGCTGCCACCTCCTTGGCCTCCACCCCTTGCTCCTATATAAGTAGATCAATCTAATAGCTTTTCCTTTGGGTTTTGTTTAGTTAAAAGTTAGCCATTGCAACTTCGTGTACTTCGTTTGTGTCCAACGACCAGACCAAGACCGCTTTCGGAACCCCACCCTTATCAATACTTCATCTATATTCGCAATATTCAGATTGCATTATCATATTCTTGCTTGTTCTTCGATTGCTTGCAGGAATAGACCTTCGTGGTCAGGTTGATCGTGCTCCGACGTGGTCAATAACCTCTTGGAGATTGGTTTAGCGATTGCTAAGGCGCAACGTCGTGCACGTTTGTAGTCGGATCGTCAAAGTCGTCTCCACCAAATCGATAGTTATCATCTCATCGAAAGATCAGGACCCTCGCCTCTATCAAGTGGTATCAGAGTTCTAGGTTGCTCGGTGTTCCATGGCCCATTTATCTATATGGCCGGTGGCGCCCCTATCATTAGGGATTCCTCGGATGTCACTGTGACCGCGCATTCTTGAAAGTAATGTCTGAGCTTGTGTGATCCCATAAACACTGTATAGTCTATCTTCTGGTAGTGTGGGTATCTGCATTTGCACGGAGTAAGCACCTCGGATAGATAGTAGACCGGCTTTTGTATCCGGAGTTTGTGACCCTCGGCTTCCCGTTCTACGACGGGGACCACGCTAACCACTTGATTGGTGGCCGAGATGTACAATAACATCGGCTCCCTAGTGCAAGGTGCTGCTAATGTGGGGTTTCCAGCTAGCAGCACTTTGATTTCCTCTAGAATTGTCGTTGCCTCGTTGGTCCATTCAAAGTTTTTGGTCTATTTGAGTAGCCTATAGAGTGGTAGAGCTTTTTCCCCGAGGTGGGAGATAAAGCGGCTGAATGCCGCCACACAGCCCGCCATCTTTTGGACGTGCTTTAGCTCTATTAGGACTGCAAGTTGCGATAAGGCTCATATCTTAGCGGGATTAGACTCTATTCCTCTTTGCGAGACAATGAATCCGAGAAGTTTGCTGGCGGGAACTCCAAAGACACACTTGTCCGAATTAAGCCGTATGGCATATTCCCATAGGCTGGCGAAGGTTTGTCTGATGTCATCTACTAGCTAGACGACATGTTTGGTCTTGATGACCATGTCATCCACGTACGCCTCGACTATTTTGCCAATTTGCTTTGCCAAACATGTCTGAATCATGCGCTGGTATGTGGCACATGCGTTCTTTAACCCGAAGGGCATTGTGTTAAACAAAATGGCCCATAGGGGGTAATGAAGGCGGTTGCAGTCTCATTGGATTCTTTCATTTTAATCTAATGGTATCAGGAGTAAGCGTCGAGGAAGCACAATGAGTCGTGTCCAGTAGTTGCATCACTATTCTGGTCTATGCGAGATAAGGGAAAAGGATCCTTGGGGTAGGCTTTATTGAGGTCTTTGAAATTGACGCACAACCACCAAGATTTGTCCTTCTTTGGCACCACGACCAGATTTGCCAACCACTCGGGATGTTTGATTTCTCTAATGAATCCAGCCTCGAGTAATTTAGTGAATTCCTCATCCATTGCTTGATGCTTTGGTTTGGAAAATCGGCGCAAAGCATGTTCGACGGGCTTGAAGCCTGTTATTATATTCAGGTTGTGTTCCACCAACCTCCGTTGGATTCCCGACATATTTGAGGGGTGCCAGGCGAATATGTCCCAAATTTCATGCAGAAATGTGCGTTGTGCTCTGTCAATCATGGGATCCAGCTGGGCTCCGATGGATGTTGCTTTATTGGGGTCTGTTGGATGAACCTGAAATTTGATGATCTTGTCTACAGGTTTAAAGGATGTGTATTTCGGCCGCTTGACGAGGACCACATCGTGTTGTCCACTATATAACGGAGTGTAGCAAGTTCTTCTACGGCGAGAGTCTCAGCTAGTACCTAGAGGGCTAGAGATCCTGCTTTATTTTCAGCTCGGAGTGCTCTGTTTGGGTCACTTATAATTGTTATCACATCATTAGCCACCATCATTTTGAGCTTCATATTCCTGTAATGTGGTATGGCTGGAAATCTTGTGAAGGCATCGCGTCCTAATAGAGCGCGATAGCGACTGTGAAAGAGCACGATATGGAAAAGAAGTTCTCCGGGTCTGTAGTTCTTGGGTGTGCCGAATACTACATCGAGTGTTACCCATCCGGTACAACACGCTTCTTTCCCGGGGACGATTCCTCGAAAGGTAGTATTGCTTTGTTCGATGTGAGATCTATCAAACTGCATTTTGTCTAGTGTATCCTCGTAAATGAGGTTTAGACTGCTGCCACCGTCCATTAGCACCTTGTTCAACCTAAAACCATCGACTATGCGGTTTAGGACCAGGTCGGCGGGTGTTCAGTCTTCGCAGGATATCTGTTGGTCAGCCTCGCCGAAAGTAATTGGCGTGTCCGTCCATGGGTTCGCTGCTGCCGCATGGTGAATTTGGTGAAGTTCTCAAAGAGATGTTTTTCTTTGGTTTTTTGAGGAAAACGTTTCGTAGATTGTGAGGATGTGTGCATTTTATTCGGGTGGTGCTGCTGAACACTTGTCCGTTAGTGAGGCCCTGAGTATGCTTTCTCCACTCTTCATGACTTGACTGGTGACCCAACATGCTCAAAGGCTGTGTGTCAGGCTCGTGTTTAGCAAGATCGTGTGTATGGGACATGGCCTGTCCTGTAGTCTATTGAGGACCATTCTGGCGCTTGTCAGAATTTTATTCCTTTTCTCAGCAGGCTCGGGAGTAACTGGCCATCGCGGGAGTATGCGCCTTCTCCGGGTTCCTCTGTGTTGTTCGGCATGGACTGGTTCCATGCACATTTGTTGTACTTGCCATGTGCTTTCCATGGCGCAATATTTGTGCACCAGGTTTGACAACTCAGTGAAGGTTTGAATTTTACGATGAGCGAGGGAGTTGATTATTTCTTCATCATGACAATTTTGCCGGAAAGCGTTAATCATCTCACGTTTGCTGCGGTCCTCTCCTTGTCGTTCTTGAGGAGGAATCTGGCCCAGAAATGATGGATTGATTCCCCTAGCCATTGTTTAACCTCCTGCAGGCCCAATGAGCCTAACAATTCTGCAACTCCTGAAGAATGCTTGAGTTGGGTGGTGGGTGGGATAAAATTTTGTACTCCCATAGGATGTGACTCAGAGATCTTGGCGACCGCGTCCCGTGCTCTAGTGCGGTTTGGCGCGGCATGCTCGAGGTCTTTTGTTTCGTCAAGACCCGCTGCACTGATTCCGGGTTGAGTGCTGGATCGGTGACTGGCCCCAAATTATTCTTGGGATGAGTCTCGGATTCCGTACTATCGGAGGGGTCCGGATGATCGGCGACCGGGACGTAAACCATCCTTAGCTCCTGTAGTTTAGGCAGGGAACCCTCAGTTGGTTACTCGACGGTGGCGACCAAATGCGTAATGGGTGGGACGTGAATTTCCCTGTCATCGAGTCTAAGCTCGATTCGATTGTAGACCGAAGATTGGTCGCCTACCATAACCATAGCTTGGGTCCAGCCAAGTAAATCGCGTAGCAACGGGATCTCGGCGGAGTCCATATTGTTTGAGTGTTCAGAGTTGGTCCACGACACTGTTACCCTAGGGTCATTCGAGGACGCTCCCAGGCTATGTTCGGCTGGGACGAATCTGGGCGTACCAACCAAGTCAGGCCTTAGGGCCTAACCAGGGATAGAGGCCGCCCCATTAGTGAGATCCATGACTCCCAAAGTTGAAGCATCGGGGCTCATGGGCTCTTCGAAGGGAGTTAGGAGTTTTGTTAACACAAGATGTCCCCGAGGGTCAGCGATGAACTCTAGGCTCCCGAACTTGACTTCCTAACCAGGGGCGAAGCTTTCGACCTGGCCGAGGTGGCTGACCAGATCGACATGCAAAACGGTGCTTCCGAAAGTGAAGATCTATCTGGGTAAAAAGACATCCTTGTTGCAGATCTCTTCGCTGATGACTAAGTCGGTGTCAAAACCGGTGGATCTCGGGTAGGGTGTCCCGAGCTATGGACCTTGGATCGTTGGGTAACAGGTGACGAAGGAGACAATGTTGACCAAGGTTTAGGCCCTCTTAAGGAGATAAGACCCTACGTCCTGCTTGATTATATTGATGTGGATGAGAATTACAAAGTTGATCTACCTCGAGATCGTATGAGCTAAAACACTAGATGAGTCGACCTTCTCCATTGAATGAAACCCTTTGTCTTATATAGACACCAAGGGTACCTAGGGTTACATATAACCGGACTCCAACCGGGGATAGATGCGTCGATCCTATCTTCAAGACTTGGTGGACGAATCTGGGCGTACCAACCAAGTCGGGCCTTAGGGCCTAACCAGGGATAGAGGCAGCCCCAGTAGTGAGATCCTATCTTTGGAGCTTTCCTTCTGGTTGCCGCATAGTCCGGCCTTTGACAAAGAGGCCCAACAAATAGGCCCATGAGAGAGGACCCGACGGCCCGAGGACCCGTTACTCTTGGACTCCCTCACCAGATGAGCTCGCTGTAGACCTGTGTTGGTGGCTAGAAGACATGGAGGGGCGGCGAGGGCGGTGCCTAGTCGGGCATCCTCAGCATCCAAGCGTTCCATAGTAGTTGCAAGTGTTTGAGTGAATATCTTGTTGCTATCCAAAATCGACTTGAAACACTTATCAAGTGCGCCCTCGAAATTCGTGAACCGTTCAATATATGCATAGACATCCTCCTCAAGCCGTGCCAGGGTGGCTTGCACATTGTCTTCATCAGCTGCCATGGTTAGGATGGAGAAACAACAAAACCACAATTATATTGCTCCTACAATAACTACAGTGAGGCACAACCGTCGATGAGGGTGGTGACCGCAACGTTGCTGATGGTGGGTGTGCACAGCATGGGGAGGATACATGCGGCAACCGTAGTCCTGGGATGGTCCCTAGAGTCGAAGGTGGTGTCGTTCTCCGGCCTCAACCTGCCCCGCAGGACCTCAGGCTGCGGCTATGCTATGCCCGCATGGTGGAGAAGTTGCTTGACATGGTGACCAGATGTGTTCACCCGCGAGCCACTGATGATGCAAGCTACCGCGCTAGGCCCGAGGGCCACGAAAAGCATGATGAACCGACCGCAAGGCTCCTTACGTGCCATGAGCATCGCAGCCTGCACGCTCGCCAACTCATGGCGAGCGTAGGGGGACGACGAAGCCGTGGCGAGAGTGAGGGATGGAGTAGCGGTGCGGCCATCATGCCTCAAGGAGGGCAGCAACAACGAGTCTTGCTGCTCGTGATCAGCTGGGTCAGTGATAGCGTTAGCTGCAGGAGAGGCGGAGCAGAGCGGGGTGCCATGACCCGCTGGTGCTGTCTAGGCGATGCGAGCAGCCCGGCGCTCAGCACGGACTCGACAGGCGTCAGCCATGGGAGCGACAAAGACGAAGCAGGACTGGAGGAAGGATCACGACACACCCCTACCCTGCGCGCCAAATGTCGGAATTGAGGCTCCGCGGACCCAACAAGGTTTGAACTTTGGGGCATCTGTGAAGATCTCAACCAACTCAGGTCTCAAGATCATCACCCCGCTGCCAAGCCTCGTCAAGTGCGTGCGAGCGGGCAAGAAGATGAATACAAAGATTTACCCAGGTTCGGGCCAACTTGCGGTGTAAAACCCTACTCCTGCTTATGGTGGATTATGAGGATGAACTGGTACAACGGTTGAGCGACCTTGCGAGGGCTCAAGGGGTGAGGATGAATCGGTCCTTCCTTCTACGGTGATGGCTAGTCCCTTTTATAATGGCCTTGGCCTTCTTCCCTTATCGCACAGGCAGGAAGAGATCTTACAACGGCAAAATTTGAAAGGGGACAAGAGTCTTATCCTGACTAAAGGTGGTCTTTGCTTGCAGAACTTCGGGGCATGACGCAGAGGTGGGCTCGACGGTGACATCCGTCCTGTCGAGCTTGTGGTCTTGGTCGTGTTACACTAGAATGGAAAGCTTTGGGGGCCTTCCTCGAGAACCTACGCCTGCCCTTACTCCCTTAGCACCGAAGAGGAAACTATCCTCTCTGTGCCCTCTGGTGCCCGCCTGGCCTTGATTGTCATGGCTCACGTCATCCTGGCCTCATGAGGCCGGGTACGTACATAGGAAACTCTGCTCCTTGGGAGGCTGCCTGGGGAGGCCACTCCTATGGAAGTCTTGGCGTTGTCCGCCTCGCGAGGCTGGGGCCCTCGCGAGGGTCATGACTTGGGGTGGTTGCCGCTAGGCCATACATGGCCGTCGAAGTGGGCCACGCGTTGGGACGCAGGCAGGCAGATCTGGGTACCCCTGATCCTAGAACGCCGATAGTGGCGTTCCTCAAGCACCTTTATGAACCTCCCGAGGAGTGCACCAGAGGCGGCCAAGCACTTTGCGACCCGAGATGGGGATGTTGAACAGAGACTTTTCTAGGCGCAATTAGCTAATGAAGTTGCACAGGCTGGCGGATCCGACCTTGAAGGTCCTCTACGTCCGGCTGTGACCAGTAGAGCCAATGTTGAGCAGCTATTTTGGCTTGGTGCAGAAGCTTTGCAATGTGGCGCCCCGGATTGAAGTCCTGAAGCTCTCCGTGTGCATTGAGGGAGATCGGATGGTCATTGCAAAGGACCATGATGCACTGGTCAAGAGTGAAGTCGTTCGAGATGGCTACCATGCCCCCGCCTCATGGGAAGTAGCATAGGTGCCACAAGCTTTACTTCCACGCTGCGTTAGAGCGTGCTCGGTCGATAGAGACCCAATGCCCCAAAGATGTAAATTTTTAGTGAAGACAATTTTCTTTCTCGCGCGCACACCTTCTTCCCCATGCTTGATCCCGCTCCAATGGTCATCCTTCTTGTCCAGCTAGGTCCTTCATTCATAAGTAAAACAAAAGTATCTAATTTAGACAGCATCATACGTTCATGAACATTAGAAGGATTTCCAAGAAATGAAAGTACCTGGTAATTCAATTAACGTGCGGGAGCTCTAGTAATTGGTCCTGTATGTATAGCAATCGGGGTTGTGGGTGTAACATTAGTAGGGATGCCCTCATCACATAGGGGATAAAGACGATCAAACGGCTGCACAAGAGTGAAAAGAATAAAAAGTATGATACATTTGGGACAAGCATTACAGAGAGAAAATTGTCTTAGTGCACATCATAGTGACGCCATCACATGTTCGTAGTCAGATCATCAAAGTCTACTCCACCAAAAACAATAGCCACCGTCTCATCAAAAGACGGGGACAACTTTGCCTCTATCACCATGTAGACACTACAAGGGGTGCTTTGACCTCCGCACTGTGACCCTTAGCCGATATTTCGGTGCCTGGAGGTGGTAGTGTGTGAGGGAAATGAGGCAATCAAGCTATGTGGCTTTAGTGCTTTCACTTAGACTTGGGAGCTTGAATGCAGGGGCTGGTGACGAGCCCCAGTACTTCATGATAATCGAATGAACCAAGGTTTCAGACAATTACCACAAGGTTTGTGAAGGTACAAGCCGCTTGGATGACACGGAAAAACCTCCATCGATTCTTAGTTTGACACTTAGGCTCGGATCGCAGACCGGTTCTCGCTTATTATGACAGTCAGTTTTCGGCTGAAAATATTTTTTCCTATCTTTATTTTAGGTTCTCTGGAGCGTTTTGAGACACTTGCCATCATTGTGATTTTTGTCGAAATTTTTGGTCGTTGAAGCCCCCGAATTGCTCCAGAAAAACAATTAGTCAAAAAATTTCGTGCCTATCTTGCTTATACGACGTGGGAAGAGTTTTGAGACACTCGCCATTGTAGTGATTTTCTGAGCAAAAAAAAGAGCGCAAAAAAAGAGGTGCCAAAAAAATTCAGAGTGTGCTCTTCCCTTGATTACGTGTAGCATCGTGATTTTGTTGGTGTTTTAGGCTCGCGTCTCTAGCACTGACTTGCCTAGGACCAGCACAGCATCATCGTTGAGCGTTTATTCAACCTTGTATCTCTGAATTGATTATTGCTGACCCTTTTTGCTACCATATTATAAGCCATCCCAGCTCCATATACATCTACGTCGTGTGTTTGACACCACCTGGCAATCACTCTATCCAAGCTTTGAGAGTTTTGACTACAACGGTTGCCGATCACCGCCTATTGCCGGGTAAGAACTGGTAAGAATTTGAGATTCGCTTGAACGATTTGTGACACACCACCACCACCACCACCGCCACGTCCCAGTAGTCTGTAGGTTTCATATTATTGTGTGTTTCCCATTTCTGCTCACCATGCCAGGATCATAGAGACGACGGGATCGACTGGGAGAGCATGACCAACAAAACGCTCTATGATAATTTTCAGCAAATGATGGCTGACCAAGTACAAGATTTTGTGACCAACTTTGGAGAGGCCACGGAGAAGCTAGATTGTTTGGAGAAGACATTCGACACCAAAATGGACGCCAAGTTCAATGAGGTGCTTGCTCGTCTACCACCACCAGCTGCAGCTCCTATCCCTCTCGAATGACGAACACGACGTGTGCCTATCGGCCTTGTCCAACATACTGATACTGATGATACTACTGCTACTTCTGTGGCTGCTAGTGCTACTGCTGTTGAGTAGGTTGAGGATTATGATGGTGATTACGATGATGAGGAATAGGTTGCTCCAGATCAGTCTTAAGGGCAACCACCACCACAAGCACCAGGCAATCCACGTGGCTACAACCGTAATGGTAAGTGATGAGGACATGACTACCTTCGATACGACCACTTGTACTATTTTATGCCTAAATGCAGAATGGCCGAACACTTGTATGAACCACGTGTGATGACAAAGGGAGAGGAAATGGTTGGATGCTATTCAAGAGGTCCTCTCACATTAATGGAAATAATTAGGTGCTGTTTAAGAAGTTCTATCACGTCACTTTTAGCCCAAGAGAAGATAGAGTCCAAATCTCTCACGTTCTGGACTCAGATTCGGACTGCACAGACACACCTGTCTCAAAACGCCAACAACTTTTTCATACGGACTAGGAATTGGGTGATTCTTTTTTTGCTGGAAACTAGATTTTATATACGTTCCAGCCCAGTTGTAATCGCCTTAGAATTCGTCTGGATCATGAAGATATCGACGAAACAATCTGATGTTGCAGCAGAATCCGAGTCAAACTACAAGTTCAAAGGTGTTGCATCACCTCCACTTGGGCCCGTGGGCCTTGTACGACCTAGGGTTGGTTTTAGGGTGTCTTGGGACGTCCTCCCACCTCCTTGGCCGCCACCCCTTGCTCCTATATAAGTGGATCAATCTAGTAGCTTTTCCTTTGGGTTTTGTTTAGTTAAAAGTTAGCCATTGCAATTTCGTGTACTTTGTTTGTGTCCAACGACCAGACCAAGACCACTTTTGGAACCCCACCCTTATCAATACTTCATATATATTCGCAATATTCAGATTGCATTATCATATTCTTGCTTGTTCTTCGATTGCTTGCAGGAATAGACTTTCGTGGTCAGGTTGATCGTGCTTCGACCTGGTCAATAACCTCTTGGAGATTGGTTTAGCGATTGCTAAGGCGCAACGTCGTGCACGTTCGTAGTCGGATCGTCAAAGTCTTCTCCACCAAATCGATAGTTATCATCTCATCGAAAGATCGGGACCCTCACCTCTATCAAGTGGTATTAGTTTTCAGGTTGCTCGGTGAGAATTTCCAGTTATTCATAGATTAGATTTATTTTTTCCTTACCTATTGCCCAAGAGAAAGCCACACACAAAAAAAAGTTAGATCTATTCATCTTTTCTCCAAACCAGTCTGAGCCTTTGCAATTTTCTTTTCAATGCTTGCATAGTTGAATTATCGGTTGCACCGGCGTGTCGAGTTGCTGGTCTTAGCGTCTAGTCTTTTAGAGTTTCGAGTTCTATTCACAACTTGTCACGCCGGTGTCGCACCATCTTCATCTCTGCTGCCATATACCACCACCACGCCACTATTATCCCTATCGTTGTCACCCACTACCATCTATCAATTTTCACCACATGCTACCCATTGTTCATTGTCATTATCATACTTGAGGTCGTTCACATCTATGCTTGATCCAATCTGCTTCTTATTTGGTTGAGAGAAAAAAAAAGAGAAAAAAAAAGAAAAAAGAAAAAAAGTGAGAGAAAAAAAAGAGAAGAAAAAAAAATAGAGAGAAGAGAAAAAACACAAATTTCGGATCTACCTAGACTCAATCTCGTATATAAATTCGGATTGAAATCTGTTTGTGCAGTGTTGAGTAAAACAAGCGTATCTTCCTCATACGAACTCGGAATTGAGTGATTCTTTTTGCATACGAAAGCTTGAGTCAGTAGCATTCTTGAGAAAAAATATCAGAAATTTCACATAATAGTTTCTAGAGGAAAGCTGAAGAGAGAGTTTTGTATATCTTGCTTGTCGGTCATTTATCATAATTGTCTTTACTGCAATTGTGATCTTCACTTATATCTTGCTGTCGAGAGCTAATTCATATCATCCCTTTATGCTATTTCGCCTACATCGTGACTCCATTAGTGTTCTAGGCTCGCGTCTCTAGTACGGTCTAGCCTAGGACCAGCACGGTACCGTCGTTGAGCGTTTATTCAACATTGCATCTCTGAATTGATTATTGCTAATCTTTTGCTACCATATATTAAGCCTTCCAAGCTCCACATATTTTTACATCGTGTATACATACGTGCACCTGGTAATCGCTTTACCCAATCTTTGGAGATATTGACACTATCGGTTGCCAGTCGCATGGTAAGAATTTGTAAGACATTGATATTTGCTTTATTGTGAGCGTTTTACCACCACATCCCAGTAGTTCATAGGAACAATATACTTGAATCTTTGTTTCTTGTTTCTACTAGTCATGACAGGATCCAGAGTTGTCAGTTCATGGGCTTCTTCGATCGTGGGAGATGTGTCACCACAAAAACCGATACGAGAGATGCAAAGAGATCCAAATGCACATGATCAGGTTAATGTTTCTATACCTCCATTTAATGGCTGATTTAGACCTGCTTTATATATCGAGTGGGAGTTTGAAATAAATGAAATATTTGCTTCCCATAATTTTGCTGCACATAAGAAAGTTAAGGTCGCAGTTGGTTCTTTCACTGGTTATGCTTTAGTTTGGTGGAGCGAATATTGTCGGTTACACAAAGATATTATACCTACTACTTGGGAAGATTTGAAACTTGCCATGAGACACACGTTCGTTCCTGCTTATTATACTCGTGACAAGCCTAAAAAGTTACAATATTTGAAACAAGGTAGTGACACCGTAATGAAATATTATGATGATTTACAAATGACCTTGTTGCATTCCTCATTAGAAGAAAGTGAAGAAGATTTTATGGATAGATTTTGGGGAGGATTAAACCGTGATATTCAGGAGATACTAATTCATGAAAAGTGTTATTCTATGGATCGTTTGTTTCGTCTTGCTTGCAAAGCTGAACAGGAAATAAATCAACGTGTTGCCCAAAAGGAAATAGAGCGCAAGGTGCACATTCCAAGAGTTGATACCGTTGTTCCTTCAACTACTAGGCATACTGTGACAACCACATCAAATCTTGTGAGGGCTACATCACCTTCACCATGTAACACGTCACCACCGAGAGTGCCTACATCATCTGAGTTGATCATAAGAGGTAATGCCAAAGGTATTGATCTTCCACCTCCACATGAGTATGATGAATGCCTTGTCAATTCCAATGTACCCTATGATGAGCTACCCATTACTTTGATCACACCACCTATTTTAGAGGACTATGTTCATGATTATACTTCCTCGTGTGATCAAATAACTACAATATCAACAATTGTGAGTGCACCCATTGAATTAACTATTGATGAGCAAGAACCATGTGAATCAGTAAATAAATCTAATTTGGGTCAAATATGTTTGAAAATAATTCTGTCGGTGTTTAATGATTTTTATATGACCTCCAATCTTGATGATAATTCTGTATCAAATGACATGTTGCATGTTTGCTTATTTAAGCATGTTGTAGCATCTAAGTTTGAAACGATTCATGTTTATCTACCAATATTGGGACGGTTTAATGATGAACATTATGAATCTTTTGATATGAATAAGGACTTCACTTATATATGCAAACTGAGTTGTAATATTGTCATGCCTTCTACTTCTTGTGATGATTTTTTGGCTTCATATTTCATGACATGTGATGAGTGCCCTTGCATATATGTGTCACATATGTCACAACTGAGAATAATAAAAATGGATGACTAATACATATACAATGTGTATGACTTTTCTCTTTTGGTAGCCACATTTCAGATTAAGCAACGCCGAGGACGGCTTTGTTTTCAAAAAGGGGAGGATGATGAGGACATGACTACCTCGGATACGACCAAAAATGTTGCATACATGCATATTTGTGAGGTGATTTCTTATAAGAATTATGAAATAATTTATTTATGTTATCCTGAACAAAAATACTTCACCTATTTTTATTTTATGCCTAAATGCAGAATGACCGAACACTTGTATGAACCCCGTGTGATGACAAAGAAAGAGGAAATGGTTGGGTGCTATTCAAGAGGTCCTCTAATGTCAAAGGAAACAATTAGGTGTTGTTCAAGAAGTTCTCTCACGTCACTTTTAGCCCAATAGAAGATAGAGTCCAAGTCTCTCACGTTCTGGACTCAGATTCGGACTGCACAGACACACATGTCTCAAAACGCCAACAACTTTTTCATACGGACTCGGAATTGGGTGATTCGTTTTTTGCTGGAAACTAGATTTCATATGCGTTCCAGACCAGTTGGAATCACCTTAAAATTCGTCCCGATCGTGAAGATATCGACGAAACAATATAACATTGCATCAGAATCCGAGTCAAACTACAAGTCCAAAGGTGTTGCATCACCTCCACTTGGGCCCATGGGCCTTGTACGACCTAGGGTTTGTTTTAGGGTGTCTTGGGACGTCCTCCCACCTCCTTGGCCGCCACCCCTTGCTCCTATATAAGTAGATCAATCTAGTAGCTTTTCCTTTGGGTTTTGTTTAGTTAAAAGTTAGCCATTGCAACTTCGTGTAATCGTTTGTGTCCAACGACCAGACCAAGACCGCTTTCGGAACCCCACCCTTATCAATACTTCATATATATTCGCAATATTCAGATTGCATTATCATATTCTTGCTTGTTCTTCGATTGCTTGCAGGAATAGACCTTCGTGGTCAGGTTGATCGTGCTCCGGCGTGGTCAATAACCTCTTGGAGATTGGTTTAGCGATTGCTAAGGCGCAACGTCGTGCACGTTTGTAGTCGAATCGTCAAAGTCTTCTCCACCAAATCGATAGTTATCATCTCATCGAAAGATCGGGACCCTCGCCTCTATCACCGTGGGGAGCGTATCCTTATTTGTGTTGAGCAGGAGATGGCTCTGGGAGATCCGGTTGAGCTCGGGCTCGCTTGCCTGCTTGTTGCGTATTAATGGCTGATTTGGGCCTCAACACTTCGCTGTCGCGCAGATGTCAAGGCCGTAGTGTGTTCTTCGGTTTGGAGGGAGCGCTCTGTATTGTCGTTGACGGTGATGACCCCCTTGGGTCCGAGCATCTTTAGCCTCAGATAGGCGTAATGACGAACATCGTTGAAGCTGGCGAATGCTCTGCGGCCAAGTAGTGCGTGATAACCACTACAAAAAGGGACAATGTCGAAGATTAAGTCTTCGCTAACGAAGTTGTCAGGCGAGCCGAACACAACCTCCAACGTTACCGTGCCAGAGCAGCGGGCTTTGATGCCTAGGATCACTCCTTTAAATGTAGTGTTGCAGGGTATGATCCTTGACGAATCTATGGCCATATTTTTCACCTTCTTTGAGTAAATGAAGTTAAGGCTACTTACTCCGTCCATGAGGACTCTGTGAGGTGGAACCCACCAATGATGGGGTGACAGAAATCGGCTGTTGCTACGTTGTGACAGAAATCGGCTGTTGCTAGTGCCCGGTACGGTTCCTGATCTCTGTTGTTGTGGTTAAACCAAGGTTGGTCCTCGTCCTGTCTAGCGGGGGAGTACCCTCTAGATCCCAATACTTCTCCAACGTATCTATAACTTTTTATGATGGCATGCTATTATATTATCTGTTTTGGATGTTTTATATGAATTAATATGATATTTTATACTATTTTGGGGACTAACCTATTAATATAGAGCCAAGTGTCAGTTTATGTTTTTCCTTGTTTTTGAGTTTTGCGCATATGGAATATTAAACGGAGTCCAAACGGAATAAAACCTACGGAAGGAATTTTTCTGGAAGGAAACAAGTCATCCAAGCTTGGAGTGCACATTAGGGGAGGAGCCAGGGCGCCACAAGCCTGCTAGGCGCGCCCTCCTGCTCGTGCCTAGCAGGCTTGTCGCCTCCTGGCATGTCTCCTAACCCTAATTCTTGGCCTATAAATACCAAAATATCCCCCCAACATCAAAAAGAACCACGAAAATAAATTTCCACCGCCAGAAGCCTCCGTTCCCGAGAGATCCAATCTTGGAGCCTTTCCCCGTAATCCGCTGGAGCGGGTTTCGATCATAAAGGGCATCTACATTAACTCCATTGCCCCTCCGATGATGCGTGAGTAGTCCACCACAGACCTACGGGTCCATAGCTAGTAGCTAGATGGGTTCTTATCTCTCTTTGATTTTCAATACCATGTTCTTCATGATCTTCATGGAGATCTATCCGATGTAATTCTCTTTTGTGGCGTGTTTGTCAAGATCCGATGAATTGTGAGTTTATGTTCAGATTATCCATAAATCCTATGTGAATCTCGTCTAATTTCTTATATGCATGATTTCATGTCCTTGCAAGTCTTTCTGAGTTATTGTTTTGGTTTGGCCAACTAGATTGGTAATTCTTGCAATGGGAGAAGTGCTTGGTTTTGGGTTCAATCTCCCGGTGTCCTCACCCAGTGACATAGTAGGGGTAGCGAGGCACGTATTGTATTGTTGCCATCAAGGGTAAAAAGATGGGTTTTCATCATATTGCTTGAGTTTATCCCTCTACATCATGTCATCTTTCTTAATGCGTTACTCTGTTCTTCATGAACTTAATACTCTAGATGCAGGCAGGAGTCGATCGATGTGTGGAGTAATAGTAGTAGATGCAGAATCGTTTCGGTCTACTTGTCACGGACATCATGCCTATATGCATGATCATTGCCTTGGATAACTACATGATTAGTCGCTTTTCTATCAATTGCTTGACAGTAATTTGTTTACCCACCATGATATTTGCCTTCAAGAGAGAAGCCTTTAGTGAAACCTATGTCCCCCGGGTCTATTTTCTATCATATATTTTCATATCTATACCTTGCTGCAATTTATTTACCTTTTACTTTCCGCACTAGTTACATCTATCTCTATCGGATCTAATCCTTGCAAATAACCGTGAAGGGATTGACAACCCCTTTATAGCGTTGGGTGCAAGAGTTTGATTGTTTGTGTAGGTGCAACCATTGGTGACTTGCTTGTTCCTCCTACTGGATTGATACCTTGGTTCTCAACAACTAGGGAAATAGTTATCTACTTCACTGCATCACCCTTTCCTCTTCAAGGGAAAACCAACGCATGATCAAGAGGTAGCAAGATGAATTTCTAGCGCCGTTGCCGGGAAGGATACATAGAAATTCAAGAGAACTCTCTCGTCAACTTGCCAATTTCTGGCGTCATTACCGGGGAGGATACACACCAAGCCTACCAAGTACCTATCACAAACTCATCTCTTACATTTAATTTATTTGCCATTTGCCTCTCATTTTCCTTCGCCCCACTTCTAAAAGATTTTCAGAAAAGACCAAAAAGATTCGCTTCTCTATTCTCCCTCTTTTGGTTGCTTCTTTCTTGCTGGACTACTATGTCTAGTATTACCACGTCCCCCTTGTCACCAGATTTTGAAGTTCTTTACTTCAAACCAAAACAAGGGGAAATTTTGAAAGATGCTTGGTATAGGTTAATGGAATCTTATCGTATTTCCAATCTAAAAGGGGATGCGAAAGTTTTGCTTAGAAATTTTTACATTGGTTTAGCTTTGCATCATGGGGAGCTTCTAGATTTCACCTCAAAAGGAAATTTTATTGAGCTTGACACGAATACCGCTTATGAAGTTTTAGAAGGGATTTGGGGGGTTCCTCCACCAAAAAGGGGGTTTGCTTTCTCACAAGAGGGAGTTCAAGTGCTGAACAAATTGAGTGACTTACATAAGCACTTGATCGAGTTACAACAATATCATGAACCCCTAAAACATATCACCGGGAACCTGATAGAGGCGAAGTTGTCCCCGTCTTTCGATGAGATGGTGGCTATCGTTTTTGGTGGAGTAGACTTTGACGATCCGACTACGAACGTGTGAGCCGTCGCGCCTTAGCAATCGCTAAACCAACTCTGAGAGGTTATTGACCACGCCGGAGCACGATCAACCTGACCACGAGGGTCTATTTCCTGCACGCAAACGAAAAACAAGCAAGAAACTAAGATTGCAATCTGGATATTGCGAATATAAGAGGAAAACTTTATTGATGAAGTGGGGTTCTGTGACGCCTTTGTCTGGTCGTGGAACACAAACGAAGAACGCGAAGTTGCTGCTATGGCAAACTTGTAATCTAAACTAAACCCAACCCTAAAACGAAGCCCTAAGGGCTGTATATATGGGGGAATAGAAGGGAATTTCGTGGCCCCTTGGAGGAGGGGTCCGAAACCGACCCTAAGTCAGTTTCCCCATATATACGGAATCTAAAAACAGCCTATAATATGGTATTTCGAAATTACATGGGCCTGGCCCAAAAATAAGGTGGCGCAGCACCTATATTAGCCTATGGACGAATTTTATAAAGTGGCATCATGCATATTTCGTCCAAGGCTTCCCGCTCCCATTATGGTGGCTTCAATGTGCGAAAATCATCACTGGAAGCTCCATTGTTCTTCCCCGCACGCGCACCTTCTCCTCCATGCTTGATCCCGCTCCAATGGTCATCCTTCTTATCCATGCTAGGTCCTTCATTCATAAGTAAAACAAAAGTATCCAATTTAGGCAGCATCATATGTTCATGAATATTAGAAGGATTTCCAAGAAACGAAAGTACCTGGTAATTCAATTGACGTGCGCGAGCTCTAGTAATTGGTCCTGTATGTATAGCAGTCGGGGTGGGTGTAACATTAGTAGGGATGTCCTCATCATCCTCCCCTTCTTGAACTGACGTTGTCCTCGACGGAAGCTCATCTTCCTCACCCAAATAAGGCTTCAAATCTGCAATGTTAAAAGTGGGGCTAACCCCAAACTCTGCAGGCAGCTCAAGTTTATATGCATTATCATTTATTTTCTCTAACACCTTAAAAGGACCATCAGCACGTGGCATTAGCTTTGACTTGCGCAAATCAGGAAATCTATCCTTACGCAAATGTAACCAAACAAGATCTCCAGGTGCAAAGACAACATGTTTTCTACCCTTATCTCCAGCAAGTTTGTATTTAGCATTCATACGCTCAATGTTTTCCTTAGTTAACTCATGAATCTTTAATATCAATTCAGCACGTTCTTTAGCATCAAAATTAACCTTCTCCGAAGACGGAAGAGGCAACAAATCAATAGGTGCACGAGGTAAGAAACCATACACAACTTCAAAAGGGCACATCTTAGTGGTAGAATGTAGCGAACGATTATAAGCAAATTCAATATGAGGCAAGCATTCTTCCCACATTTTCAGGTTATTCTTCAAAACAGCCCTAAGCATAGTAGACAATGATCTATTGACTACTTCAGTTTGGCCATCAGTTTGGGGGTGACATGTAGTACTAAAAAGCAGTTTAGTCCCCAACTTAGCCCATAAACATCTCCAAAAGTGGCTAAGAAATTTAGCATCACGATCGGAAACAATTGTATTTGGCACACCATGCAACCGAATAATTTCACGAAAGAACAAATCAGCAACATGAGCAGCATCATCACTTTTATGACATGGTATAAAGTGTGCCATTTTAGAAAATCTATCCACGACAACAAATATGCTATCCCTCCCCTTCTTTGTTCGAGGTAAACCTAAAACAAAGTCCATAGATATATCCTCCCAAGGAACACTAGGTACAGGTAAAGGCATATATAAACCATGAGGATTGAGTCGTGACTTAGCTTTTTGACATGTAGTGCAGCGAGCAACAAAACGCTCAACATCCCGTCTCATCTTTGGCCAAAAGAAATGTGTAGCAAGTACGTCCTCCGTCTTCTTCACGCCAAAGTGTCCCATTAATCCTCCTCCGTGCGCCTCCTGCAACAACAAAAGACGAACGGAGCTAGCTGGAATGCATAGCTTGTTAGCACGAAACACAAATCCATTATTAATAACGAACTTGTTCCATGTTCTCCCTTCTTTACAATTCTGCAACACGTCTCTAAATTCAGCATCATGCACATATTGATCTTTGATGGTCTCCAAACCAAATATTTTAAAGTCAAGTTGTGAAAGCATAGTATAACGACGAGACAAAGCATCAGCAATAACATTATCTTTACCCTTCTTGTGTTTAATGACATAAGGGAAAGTCTCAATGAATTCAACCCATTTAGCATGTCTACGGTTCAGTTTTGCTTGACTTTTAATATGTTTCAAAGATTCATGATCAGAATGTATAACAAATTCTTTGGGCCATAAATAATGTTGCCATGTTTCCAAAGTCCGAACAAGAGCATATAATTCCTTATCATAAGTAGAATAATTCAGACTAGGCCCACTTAATTTTTCAGAAAAGTACGCAACAGGTTTACCATCTTGTAGTAACACACCTCCTAACCCAATTCCACTAGCATCACATTCAAGCTCGAAAGTCTTATTAAAATCAGGAAGTTGGAGTAAAGGAGCATGTGTTAACTTATCTTTCAAGACCGTGAAGGCTTCTTCCTGTGCGGTACCCCAAGAAAAAGGCACGTCCTTCTTTGTAAGCTCATTGAGAGGCGCAGCAATGGTGCTGAAATCTCTCACAAAACGCCTATAGAAACCAGCGAGGCCAAGAAAACTCCTTACTTGTGTGACCGTTTTGGGCTGCGGCCAACTCTCAATAGCTTCAATCTTGGCTGTATCAACTTCAATTCCCTGTGGAGTAACAACATAGCCAAGAAAAGATACTCGGTCGGTGCAAAAGGTGCACTTCCCAAGGTTACCAAACAAACGTGCATCACGTAGCGCAGTAAAAACAGCACGTAAATGTTCCAAATGTTCCTCCAAAGATCTACTAAAAATCAATATATCATCAAAATAGACTACCACAAATCGTCCAATGAAAGCACGTAAAACCTCGTTCATTAATCTCATGAAAGTGCTAGGTGCATTAGTTAACCCAAAAGGCATGACTAGCCACTCATATAATCCAAACTTAGTTTTAAATGCTGTTTTCCATTCATCGCCCAATTTCATACGAATTTGATGGTATCCACTACGCAAATCAACTTTGGAGAAAATTGTAGAGCCACTTAATTCATCAAGCATATCATCTAGTCTAGGAATAGGATGACGATAACGAATAGTAATATTATTAATGCCTCTACAATCCACACACATGCGCGATGTACCATCCTTTTTAGGCACTAGAATAATAGGAACAGCACAAGGACTAAGGGATTCACGTATATAACCTTTGTCAAGCAGCTCCTGTACTTGACGCATAATCTCCTTTGTCTCCTCTGGATTGGTACGGTAGGGCGCACGGTTGGGTAGGGATGCACCGAGAATTAAGTCAATCTGATGCTCAATCCCGCGAATAGGCGGTAATCCCGATGGCACGTCTTGTGGAAAGACATCAGCGAACTCCTGCAAAATGTTAATGACAGCAGGAGGCAAAGAGGGAGGCATGTCCTCGAATGAAAATAATACCTCTTTACATACAAAAGCATAGCAAACATATGTAGCAACATCCAAATCATTAATATCAGATTTAGTAGCAAGTAAACATCCACTCTTCAATTTTATTTCGGATGCAACAGTAGATGATGGTTTATTATGCTTATGGTGTTGCTCAAATTCCTGTGCTACAATCTGATTTTCACTCTTATTTTTCTCCTGTTTTGCTTTACTAGCTCTAGCAATGTCATCTTTCATAATATGTTCGGGAGACATAGGAAGCAAAGTGATATTATGATCCTTATGAACAAGAGTATACTGATTTGTCCTACCATGGTGTACAGAATTTTTATCAAACTGCCATGGTCTACCAAGTAAAACAGAACATGCTTGCATGGGTACCACATCACAATCCACATAATCAGAATATGTAGCAATGCTAAAATGCACACGAACAGTACGTGTTACCTTAACCTTGCCACTATTGTTGAACCATTGGATGTAATAAGGATGAGGATGTGGTCTGGTGGTTAGAGACAGCTTCTCCACCATCTCCATGCTAGCCAAGTTATTGCAACTCCCTCCATCGATGATGATGCGAACAGAACGCTCTTTCACAACTCCCTTTGTGTGGAACAAGTTGTGCCTCTGATTTTGCTCAGCGTGTGTAACCTGCACACTGAGAACACGTTGAGCAACTAAACTTTCATACCTGTCAGCGTAATCAGCAGCCATGTATTATGTTTCTGGTTCTGCATCCTTGCCACCCTGTTCGTCACTGGCAATAAGTGCCAAAGTCTCCTCATCATAATCACTAGCGGACGCATATCCACCATCCTTAGTAACAATCATTACACGCTTGGAAGGGCATTCTCTCGCATAGTGACCTCCACCCTTGCAACGACGACATATAACCTCATGTGTTTGCCCTGTGGATGCAATAGATGAAGAAGAACTCTGTGCAGGCCCAGAAGGTGTGCTCTTCACAGAGGGTGCAGTAGGAGCATGTTTCCTGGTATCGCGATTAGAGTTGGAGGTTGAAGGAGGTGGTGTTGCAGCAGGACGTGCGGAAGTAGAGGAGGTACGTGGCGTCCATGATGAAGTACGGCCTGCAAAATTAGTAGTTCTCGCCATTGCCTGTCGATCCTGCACTTCACGTTCAGCTTTGCAAGCAAGATGAAATAAACGAGTGATAGTGTTATACTCCTTATACTCTAGAATAGTCTGAATCTCTCTATTTAATCCACCCATAAAACGTGCAAGCATAGCTTCATTCTCTTCAACAATACCACATCTAATCATACCAGTTTGTAATTCCTGATAATATTCTTCTACAGAATTTTTTCCTTGTCTTAAACGCTGCAAATTTTGAAGCAATTCACGTTGATAATAAGGTGGTACCCAACGATTTCGCATAGCAGTTTTCAAAGCAGCCCAAGTAGTTGGAATATTATCAGGGTGTATTCTACAATGTTCTGACCACCAAACACAAGCAAAACTAGTGAATGAACAAACAGCAGCAGCAACACGTCGATCCTCTGGAAATTGTAAGCATGTAAAACGTTGTTCTGTTTCTAACTCCCATGTAAGATATATATCAGGAACATATCTACCCTCAAACGTCGGAATATTCAATTTAAGTTTAGGGAGATGGTCATGATCCCGTACCTGCGGGGGTGGTGCAGCCCTACCGTTACGGTTGTAGCCATGTGGTCGACCTGGTGCGTATGGTGGGGGTTGCCCCTGGGGCGGATCTGGAGCAACCTCTCCCTCATCATCGAAATCACCATCATAATCTTCAACCTGCTCAACGACAGTAGCCGCACGAGCCACCGAAGTAGCAGCAGTATCAACAGTACCAGGATGTTGGGCGTGGCCGAGAGGCACACGTCGCGCTCGTCTTTCGAAAGGAATAGGAACTGCAGCTGGTGGAGGTAGACGGGCAAGCACCTCATTGAACTTGGCGTCCATCTTGGCGTCGAATGTCTTCTCCAAACCATCTAGCTTCTCCATGGCCACTCCAAAGTTGTTCACGAAGTCCTGTACCTGCTCAGCCATCATTTGCTGAAATTTATCATAGAGCGCTTTGTTGGTCATGCTCTCCCAGTCGATCTCGTCATCGTGTGATCCTGGCATGGTTAGCAGAAATAGGAAACACACAATATGAAACCTACAGACTACTGGGACGTGGTGGTGGTGGTGGTGTGGCACAAATCCTTTAAGCGAATCTCAATTTCTTACCAGTTCTTACCCAGTAGCAGGCGGTGATCGGCAACCGTTGTAGCCAAAACTCTCAAAGCTTGGATAGAGCGATTGCCAGGTGGTGTCAAGCACACGGCGTAGAAGTATGTGGAGCTGGGATGGCTTATAATATGGTAGCAAAAAGGGTCAGCATTAATCAATTCAGAGATGCAAGGTTGAATAAACGCTCAACGACGGTACTGTGCTGGTCCTAGGCTAGACCGTGCTAGAGACGCGAGCCTAAAACACCAACAAAAGCACGACGATACACGTAAGCAAGGGAAAAGCACACTCGGATTTTTTTTTCGTTTTTTTTTCGGCGCCTCTTTTTTTTTCAAAAACTCACTACAATGGCGAGTGTCTCAAAACTCTTGCCACGTCGTATAAGCAAGATGGGCACGAATTTTTCTTTTGGACTATTTTTTTTTTCTGGAGCAATCCGGGGGCTGCGACGACCTAAAAATTTCGACAAAAATCACTATGATAGCAAGTGTCTCAAAACGCTCCGGGGAACCTAAAATCAAGATAGGGAAAAAATATTTTCGGCCGATTTTTTTTGGCCCAAAACGTGCTCTGCAAAGCGTGCCAGACTCTTTTTTTTCCGACACCTGCGCAGGTAGCAAAACACGGATCCGAAATCAAAAGGATCTCGAAACTAAACCTAAAACAAACTGGACTTGGATTGGTGGAGGATTTGTGGTGGTATATATGGACACCAATGGATAGTGATGATGGATGATGAGATATGGCAGCGGCGATGATGGTGGTGGTATATGGCAACTATGAAGATGATGCGGTGGCGGCGTGACAACCTATGAAAAGAACTCGAAACTCTAAAGGACTAGACACTAAGACCAGCAACTCGACACAATGATGTAACCGCCAATTCAACAAAGCAAAATAGTGAAAAGACTATGCAAAGGCTCAGATTGGTTCGGATATGATGATCTAACCCTAATATTTTTTTTGGCTTTTTCGTGGACTAAAGGTATGAAGAACAAATGCGATCTAAACTACGAAAACTGGTAAAATCTCACCGAGCAACCTGGAAATCTGATACCACTTGATAGAGGCGAAGTTGTCCCTGTCTTTCGATGAGATGGTGGCTATCGTTTTTGGTGGAGTAGACTTTGACGATCCGACTACGAACGTGTGAGCCGTCGCGCCTTAGCAATCGCTAAACCAACTCTGAGAGGTTATTGACCACGCCGGAGCACGATCAACCTGACCACGAGGGTCTATTTCCTGCACGCAAACGAAGAACAAGCAAGAAACTAAGATTGCAATCTGGATATTGCGAATATAAGAGGAAAGCTTTATTGATGAAGTGGGGTTCTGGGACGTCATTGTCTGGTCGTGGAACACAAACGAAGAACGCGAAGTTGCAGCTATGGCGAACTTATAATCTAAACAAAACCCCCAAACCTAAAACGACGCCCTAAGGGCTGTATATATGGGGGAATAGAGGGGAATTTCGTGGACCCTTGGAGGAGGGGTCCGAAACCGACCCTAACTCAGTTTCCCCATACATACGGACTCTAAAAATAGCCTATAATGTGGTATTTCGAAATTACATGGGCCTGGCCCAAAAATAAGGTGGCGCAACACCTATATTAGCCTAGGGACGAATTTTATAAAGTGGCATCATGCATATTTCGTCCAAGGCTTCTTGCTCCCATTCTGGTGGCTTCAAAGTGCGAAAATCATCACTGGAAGCTCCATTGTTCTTTCCCGTGAGTGCACCTTCTTTTCCATGCTTGATCCCGCTCCAATGGTCATCCTTCTTGTCCATGCCAGGTCCTTCATTCACAAGTAAAACAAAAGTATCTAATTTAGGCAGCATCATATGTTCATGAACATTAGAAGGATTTGCAAGAAACGAAAGTACCTGGTAATTCAATTGATGTGTGCGAGCTCTAGTAATTGGTCCTGTATGTATAGCAGTCGGAGTTGTGGGTGTAGCATTAGTAGGGATGTCCTCATCATCCTCCCCTTCTTGAACTGAAGTCGTCCTCGACGGAAGCTCATCTTCCTCACCCAAATAAGGCTTCAAATCTACAATGTTAAAAGTGGGGCTAACCCCAAACTCTGCAGGCAGCTCAAGTTTATATGCATTATCATTTATTTTCTCTAACACCTTAAAAGGACCATCAGCACGTGGCATTAGCTTTGACTTGCGCAAATCAGGAAATCTATCCTTACGCAAATGTAACCAAACAAGATCTCCAGGTGCAAAGACAACATGTTTTCTACCCTTATCTCCCGCAATTTTTTATTTAGCATTCATACGCTCAATGTTTTCCTTCGTTAACTCATGCATCTTTAATATCAAGTCAGCACGTTCTTTAGCATCAAAATTAACCTTCTCCGAAGATGGAAGAGGCAACACATCAATAGGTGCACGAGGTAAGAAACCATACACAACTTCAAAAGGGCACATCTTAGTGGTAGAATGTAGCGAACGATTATAAGCAAATTCAATATGAGGCAAGCATTCTTCCCACATTTTTAGGTTATTCTTCAAAACAGCCCTAAGCATAGTAGACAATGATCTATTGACTACTTCAGTTTGGCCATCAGTTTGGGGATGACATGTAGTACTAAAAAGTAGTTTAGTCCCCAACTTAGCCCATAAACATCTCCAAAAATGGCTAAGAAATTTAGCATCACGATCTGAAACAATTGTATTTGGTACACCATGCAATCGAATAATTTCACGAAAGAACAAATCAGCAACATGAGCAGCATCATCACATTTATGACATGGTATAAAGTGTGCCATTTTGGAAAATCTATCCACGACAACAAATATGCTATCCCTCCCCTTCTTTGTTCGAGGTAAACCTAAAACAAAGTCCATAGATATATCCTCCCAAGGAACACTAGGTACAGGCAAAGGCATATATAAACCATGAGGATTGAGTCGTGACTTAGCTTTTTGACATGTAGTGCAGCGAGCAACAAAACGCTCAACATCCCGTCTCATCTTTGGCCAAAAGAAATGTGTAGAAAGTACGTCCTCCGTCTTCTTCATGCCAAAGTGTCGCAGTAATCCTCGTCCGTGCGCCTCCTGTAACAACAAAAGACGAACGGAGCTAGCTGGAATGCATAGCTTGTTAGCACGGAACACAAATCCATCATTAATAACGAACTTGTTCCATGTTCTCCCTTCTTTACAATTCTGTAACACGTCTCTAAATTCAGCATCATGCACATATTGATCTTTCATGGTCTCCAAACCAAATATTTTAAAGTCAAGTTGTGAAAGCATAGTATAACGACGAGACAAAGCATCAGCAATAACATTTTCTTTACCCTTCTTGTGTTTAATGACATGTATGGGGAAACTAAGTTAAGGTCGGTTTCGGACCCCTCCTCCAAGGGGCCACGAAATTCCCCTCTATTTCCCCATATATACAGCCCTGAGGGCATCGTTTTAGGGTTGGGTTTTGTTTAGATTACAAGTTCGCCATAGCTGCAACTTCGCGTTCTTCGTTTGTGTTCCACGACCAGACAAAGGCGTCACAGAACCCCACTTCATCAATAAAGCTTTCCTCTTATATTCGCAATATCCAGGTTGCAATCTTAGTTTCTTGCTTGTTCTTCGTTTGCATGCAGGAAACAGATCCTCGTGGTCAGGGTGATCGTGCTCCGGCGTGGTCAATAACCTCTCGGAGTTGTTTTAGCGATTGCTAAGGCGCGGCGTCATCACACGTTCGTAGTCGAATCATCAAAGTCTACTCCACCAAAAACGATAGCCACCATCTCATTGAAAGACAGGGACAACTTCGCCTCTATCAACGTGTGTAGGCAGACATCAAGGTGGTGCTCAATCACCTTCCTGGAAACGCCGGGGATATCAGATGGTTGCCATGCAAACACATTGACATTCGCCCGTAGGAAGGCAACGAGCGCGCTTTCCTATTTGTTGTCAAGGGTGGAACTTATGGTGAAAGCTCCCCCCGTGCCATCCTCCTTGTCGGGAACCTTCTTGGTCTCTGGCGGGGCAGCCTTGGACTTTTTGCTCTTCCCGGTGGAGCTCTCTGGCACATCGTAAACCGTAACGCAACACCCCGAAGAGGTGCGCTTGCCGGATTGTGCACCAAAGGCCTTGCCGGTCTTCTTCCCCTCGGGAGCTTCAGCGGCAGGAGCAAGTGCCTTAGTGGCAGGTGCTGCAACTGCGTCCCGGCAGAGTTGGTCGGTGCAGATAAGCGCACTCTTCTTGTCGGAGTGGATGGTAATGACGCTCATTCGTCTAGGCATCTTCAACATGTTGTAAGCGAAGTGAGTGGTCGCCATGAACTTGGCCAGTGCCGGACGGACGAGAATGCCATTGTATGGCAACGAGATCTCGGCAACGTCAAAGACGATCTTCTCCGTTCTGAAATTGATGTCGCTGCCAAACGTCACCGGCAGCATGACCTTGCCTTTTGGCTGAGTCCTTCCCGACCCCTTGGAAAGCGCCTGTTGGCTTGAGATCTTCGTCAGGAATCCACAACCTCGAAATGACATCGGGCGAGATCTGGTTCAGGCTGGCCCCACTATCGACTAACATCTTCGTCACCTTGAGGTTGCGGATTGTCGGCTAGACCAATAACGGCAAGCACCCGGCCGCAATTATGCGATCAGGGTGATCCTCGGTGTCGAAGATGATAGGAGTGTTGGACCGTTTCAGAGGTTTCTATGCGTAGATAGAGGGCTTTGCCTCATTAACCTCACGCGCCCACTATTTAAGTTGGCGGTGAGAGGAATGCGACGAGGATCCTCCTTCTATGCACATCATCTTCGTAGCCTTCTGAAACTCATGCTCACTGGACTTGTCGTCCTCTTCGACATCATCATCATCTCCTTCTTGCTTGTCACGGCCACGGGCGGGTCGATCTTTCTCTTGCTTGGGCTTGCCGCGGTGACCTCCTCGGCCAACATGCTTCTTGCCAGACCCCTTAGCACCATCCTGACCCTTCTCCTTGTCGCTCCTTTCATATTCGGCCATCTGCTTCTCAGCAAGCTGCTCAACTTGCCGGCAATCTTGGAGGTCGTGGCCCTTGGTGCGATGGACCTTGCAATACTGCTTGCCGGAGTCTTCTGGCTTGCCGGCAACCACTAGGGCGTGGCAGGAGGCGCACCCGGCAACATCGTTGCCGGGGTCGTTGACCTTACCTTTCTTGCGGCGCCGGGGTTGCCGGATGCCTCGACGGCAAGCACGGTCTTGCCCTTGTGCTTCTTGTTTCGTCGCTGACCTTTCTTTGTCGGGACAGCAGTATCCTCATCCTCAAAGTCGACCTCCGTGTCGGCATCTTCACCGGGGAGTCTTCTCCCTTCTTCAGCCCGAGCGCACTTGTCTGCCAAATCGTAAATCTCAGCGACGTCCCTGACTCTGTTCAGCGCCAGCTCTTCCCGCATCCTGCGGTTGCGCATGTTCTGATGGAACACACCGATAAGAGCGACAGGGTGAATGTCTGGGATGTTGTGGTGCACGCGGCTGAACCTCTGGATGTACTTGCGCAGAGTTTCGCCTTCCTTCTAGGGGATGATGCGCAAATCGCTCTCCTCGGCAGGAGCTTGATGACCTCCGGTGAAAGCGCAAACAAACTCGTGGCACAGGTCTGCCCATGAAGTGATGGACCCCTCCGGCAAGTGCATCAGCCATGACCTGACATTGGGCTTAAGCACCAACGGGAAGTAGTTGGCTAATATCTTGTCGTCGCGGCCTCCGACAGCCTGCACCGCAATGATGTAGACGCTCAGGAACTCTGATGGATGGGTGTTGCCATCATATTTGTCCGGGACTTCTGGTTTGAACGTGCGGGAGTTGGGCCACTGGACTTGCCGCGGCTCATGGGTAAACGCTGGATAACCCACCTCGTAAGGTAGGCTGATAGGGTACCCTGGCACGGGCTTGTCTACAGTGGGCCTTGCGCACCTGTCCGATTGGAGGCACGCTTCCTACCGTCGCTCGATCGCGGTTCGGGTGTCCTCCTTGCCACATTCCCGAAGAACATGACGCTGATCACGGCGCGTCCGTGGGTCAAACAACGCCGTTGATTAACCGTTGTAGGCATCGGTCCGTCGGGTCGGCGACCGATGATGTTGTCGCGGAGGAGAGTGCGCCGAGGTCGTGCCGACTCCGGGCGCTTCACCATTGGTCTGAGGCGGCCCGATGGGCCGAAGCTTATCTATGAGGCCGAGGAGGCTCTGAATGGTGGCTCTCCATTCGTCGAGCTTCTCCATAGCAGGAGGGAAGTTAGGAGTAGTTGCGCTCATGCCAACGCTTCCTCCATTGTGGATGGCATGAAGCGGCGCGAGGAACACGAGGTGCTCTGACTTGTAATCATGTTAGAAGGAGCACCGCCGTGGTCTCGCGCGGCATGCCAATCCCACTTGCGTGCTAGTCCCACGCATCTTGGGAATGATGTGCAGGAGCTTTTCCGTGGGGACGTTGAGAACTGCGGGTGTTGTGGCGCGGCTCTCCACGCGCGTCCTGAGAAGGTCACGACGTAGGCGCCGGCGTGGGTGCCTTGGGAGATACTCTTCCACCCCCGGAGTTCACCGTACCACCCGCAGGTGGTACCGCTCTGTCTTGAGACCCAGGGGCGTGGGGGTTCCCAGCGTCGCCATGGGCGTCTCCACGGCGAGCGTCGCCGCTTTCTTGGCCTTGGTCATCGGAGCGTCGTGGATGTTCCGAACCTCTGCCTCCTCCTCCTCCACCCGCGTCTATGCCGTCTCCTGTCTGCGCAGATACAGGGACGGCGGACGTGGATGGGACAATTGAGGTCAGGCCCTTCTTCTTGGGGCCATGGCGATGATGAAGCTGGGGCGCAGATCACCAGAACGGGTTCGCAGCACTCACGTGCCCCCTACCTGGCACACCAAAGATGTCATGGAGAACCAACACCTTTGGGATCACGGGGGTCCCTTTAGGTTCGGCAGGGGGTGAGCTGGCACAAAGAGCCGGTCCGGTAAACAACGCACGAGGAGTTTTTACCCAGGTTTAGGCCACACGGATGCATAAAACCCTACTCTTGCTTGGTTATATTGATCGTGTTCTAGGATCCAGCTACAGGAGTGCCATGAACGACTGCTACGTGAGCTTGGTAACCTCTAGTTGTCTAACCATTGGGCTATCCCATTGTCTAACTGCCCAACGATCTGATTGTCTAACCTTCCAAAAGTCCTAAAGTCCTTCTCTATAACGCCTTGGGCCTCCTTTTATACCTAAGGGGATCCCAACAGTGGCGTACAGTGTGCACACGGGATGCACAGTGCTACAGTGCTATCATACCTAAACTTGACGGAGTAGGACAAGAGCATTAAATGCACCGTCAGGTGCCTCAATCCGTTAGTGGGACGGGACGAGGGCCCATCCCATCGACGCCGCTTAGCTCCCTCTAAGGTTGACGCCGCGACACGTGTCCAGGTGACTCGACACCTGGCCTGTGCGCTGGCGGTGCTTGCCGGGGCCTTGCCTTGCCGGGACCTTGAGTCTTCTATGTTGGTGCTTGACAAGTCTTCGCTAGGCCTTGCCACCGGGGCAGCTACCATTGCCCGTGCACAAGTAAAGGGGCACTAGATGGCCCCAAAACTCCAGTGCACTGACACAGTGCACGGTTAATATGGAACCAGATGCTAAACCTGTTGTTGATCATCAACGTCGTATCAATCCTAAGATGAAGGAGGTGGTAAGAACCGATATACTAATTTTTTTGGAAGCAGGTATAATTTATCCTATTACTGATAGTAGATGGGTATGCCGTGTTAATTGTGTTCCTAAGAAAGGTGGTATAACTGTTGTTCCTAATGATAGAAATGAGCTTATTCCATAAAGAATAGTAAGTGGTTATATGATGGTGATTGATTTCAGGAAACTAATTAAAGTTACTACGAAGGATAATTACCGTTTGCCTTTTATTGATCAAATGTTAGAAAAGCTTTCTAAGGACACTCATTTTTGTTTTCTTGATGGTTACTCTGGTTTTTCTCAAATACCTGTGTCAAAAGAGGACCAAGAGCAAACTACCTTTACTTTCCCTTTTGGAACTTATGCTTATAGGCATATGCCTTTCGGTTTATGCAATGCACCTTCTACCTTTCAAAGATGTATGACTGCTATATTCTCTGACTTTTGTGAAAATATTGTTGAGGTTTTAATGAATGAATTTCCATTTATGGGACTTCTTTTGATGATTGCTTGAGCAAGCTTGATCGAGTTTTGCAGAGATGTGAAGAAACTAATCTTGTCATAAATTGGGAGAAGTGTCACTTTATGGTGAATAAAGGTATAGTGTTTGGGCATAAAAATTCCGAACGAGTCATTGAGGTGGACAAGGCTTAAGTTGATGCGATAGAGAAATACCATACCCCAAGGACATCAAAGGTATAAGAAGTTTCCTTGGTCATGATGGTTTCTACAAGCGTTTTATTAAGGATTTCTCAAACATTTCTAGACCACTGACTAATTTTCTTCAAAAAGATGTTCCCTTTGTTTTTGACGATGATTGTGTAGAATATTTTGAGATACTTAAGAAAGCTCAATTTCTCCACCTATTATGAACCACCTGACTGGAACCTACCTTTTGAAATTATGTATGATGCTAGTGATTATGATGTTGGTGCTGTTCTAGGGCAAAGAATAGACAATAAATTGAATGTTATTCATGATGCTAGTAAGACCCTCGACACCGCTCAAAGAAATTATGCCACTACTGCAAAATAATTTTTAGTAGTTGTTTTTGCATCTGATAAGTTTAGACCTTATATCGTTGATTCCAAACTGACTACTCACACTGATCATGCTACTATTAAATACCTTATTGACAATAAATATGTTAAACCTAGACTTATTAGGTGGGTGCTTTTACTTCTAGAAATTGATTTGCATATTGTTGATAGAAAGGGAGCTGAAAATCCTATAGCAGATAACTTGTCCAGGATGGAAAATGTTCTTGATGACCCATGATATGTCTCCAACGTATCTAGAATTTTTCATTATTCCATGTTGTTATATTATCAATCTTGGATGTTTTATAATCATTTTATACTCATTTTATATCATTTTTCGTACTAACCTATTGACATAGTGCCAAGTGCCAGTTGCTGCTTTTTCGATGTTTTACATCGTAGAAAATCAATACCAGACGAAGTCCAAATGCCACGAAACTTCACGATGATTTTTTACGGGCCAAAAGGAACACAACGGGCCCTGGCTGCGCCTGGGGGTGCCCCTAGGGAGGCACAACCCACCAGGGTGCGCCAGGAGGCCCAAGCACGCCCTGGTGGGTTGTGCCCACCTCGGGTGCCCCCCGGACCACCTCTTTGCTCTATAAATACCCCCAATATTCTAGAAACCCTAGGGTAATAGACGAAATATTCATCCAGACACCACAGAGTCCAGAACCACCAGATCCAATCTAGACACCATCTCGGATGGGGTTCACCACCTCCATTGGTGCCTCTCGATGATGCGTGAGTAGTTCTTTGGAGATCCATATGATGTACCTCTTTTGCGGTGTGTTTGTTGGGATCGATGGACTTTGAGTTTATGATCAGATCTATCTTTTTATATCCATGAAAGTTATTTGAGTTTCTTTGATCTCTTATATGCATGATTGCTTATAGCCTCGTATTTCTTCTCCGATATTTGGGTTTTGTTTGGCCAACTTGATCTATGTATCTTGTAATGGGAAGAGGTGCTTTGTAGTGGGTTCGATCTTACGGTGCTTGATCACAGTGATAGAAAGTGAAATAACACGTATGTATCGTTGCTACTAAGGATAAAACGATGGGGTCTATCTCTACATAGATAGATCGTGTCTACATCATGTCATCGTTCTTATTGCATTACTCTGTTTCTCCATGAACTTAATACACTAGATGCATGCTGGATAATGGTCGATGTGTGGAGTAATAGTAGTAGATACAGGCAGGAGTCGATCTACTAATCTTGGACGTGATGCCTATGTAATGATCATTGCCTACTAGTCTTATTAAAATCAGGAAGTTGGAGTAAAGGAGCATGCGTTAACTTATCATTCAAGACCGTGAAGGCTTCTTCCTATGCGGTACCCCAAGAAAAAGGCACGTCCTTCTTTGTAAGCTCATTGAGAGGCGCAACAATGGTGCTAAAATCTCTCACAAAATGCCTATAGAAACCAGCAAGGCCAAGAAAACTCCTCACTTGTGTGACCGTTTTGGGCTGCGGCCAACTCTCAATAGCTTCAGTCTTGGCTTTATCAACTTCAATACCCTGTGGAGTAACAACATAGCCAAGAAAAGATACTCGGTCGGTGCAAAGGGTGCACTTCCCAAGGTTATCAAACAAACGTGCATCACGTAGAGCAATAAAAACAGCACGTAGATGTTCCAAATGTTCCTCCAAAGATCTACTAAACATCAATATATCATCAAAATAGACTAGCACAAATCGTCCAATGAAAGCATGTAAAACCTCATTCATTAATCTCATGAAAGTGCTAGGTGCATTAGTTAACCCAAAAGGCATAACTAACCACTCATATAATCCAAACTTAGTTTTAAATTCTGTTTTCCATTCATCTCCCAATTTCATACGAATTTGATGGTATCCACTACGCAAATCAACTTGGGAGAAAATTGTAGAACCACTTAATTCATCAAGCATATCATCTAGTCTAGGAATAGGATGACGATAACAAATAGTAATATTGTTAATGCCTCTACAATCCACACACATGCGCGATGTACCATCCTTTTTAGGCACTAGAATAATAGGAACAGCACAAGGACTAAGGGATTCGCGTATATAACCTTTGTCAAGCAGCTCCTGTATTTGACGCATAATCTCCTTTGTCTCCTCTGGATTGGTACGGTATGTCGCACGGTTGGGTAGGGATGCACCGGGAATTAAGTCAATCTGATGCTCAATCCCGCGAATAGGTGGTAATCTCGGTAGCACGTCTTGTGGGAAAACGTCAGCGAACTCCTGCAAAATGTTAATGACCGCAGGAGGCAAAGAGGGAGGCATGTTCTCGAATGAAAATAATACCTCTTTGCATACAAAAGCATAGCAAACAGATGTAGCAACATGCAAATCATTAATATCAGATTTAGTAGCGAGTAAACATCCACTCTTCAATTTTATTTCGGTTGCAACATTAGATGATGGTTTATTATGCTTATGGTGTTGCTCAAATTCCTGTGCTACAATCGGATTTTCACTCTTATTTTTTTCCAGGTTTGCTTTACTAGCTCTAGCAATGTCATCTTTCATAATATGTTCCGGAGACATAGGAAGCAAAGTGATATTTTGATCCTTATGAACAAGTGTATACTGATTTGTCCTACCATGGTGTATAGAATTTTTATCAAACTGCCATGGCCTACCAGGTAAAACAGTCTTGCATGGGTACCACATCACAATCCACATAATCAGAATATGTAGCAATGCTAAAATGCACACGAACAGCACGTGTTACCTTAACCTTGCCACTATTGTTGAACCATTGGATGTAATAAAGATGAGGATGTGGTCTGGTGGTTAGAGACAGCTTCTCCACCATCTCCATGCTAGCCAAGTTATTGCAACTCCCTCCATCAATGATGACGCGAACAGAACGCTCCTTCACAACTCCCTTTGTGTGGAACAAGTTGTGCCTCTGATTTTTCTCAGCTTGTGTAACCTGCACACTGAGAACACGTTGAGCAACTAAACTTTCATACCTATCAGCGTAATCAGCAGCCACGTAGTGTGTCTCTGGTTCTGCATCCTCGCCACCCTGTTCTTCACTTGCAATGAGAGCCAAAGTCTCCTCATCATAATCACTAGTGGACGCATATCCACCATCCTCAGTAACAATCATTACTCGTTTGGAAGGGCATTCTCTCGCAAAGTGACCTCCACCCTTGCAACGACGGCATATAACCTCATGTGTTTGCCCTGTGGATGCAATAGATGAAGAAGAGCTCTGTGCAGGCCCAGAAGGTGTGCTCTTCGCAGAGGGTGGAGTAGGAGTCTGTTTCATGGTATCGCGGTTGGAGTTGCAGGTGGGAGTAGGTGAAGTTGCAGCAGGACGTGCGGAATCAGAGGACGTACGTGGCGTCCATGATGAAGTGCGACCTGCAGAAAAAGGAGTTCTCGCCATTGCCCGTCGATCCTGCACTTCACGTTCAGCTTTGCAAGCAAGATGAAATAAACGAGTGATAGTGTTATACTCCTTATACTCTAGAATAGTCTGAATCTCTCTATTTAATTCACCCATAAAATGTGCAAGCATAGCTTCATTCTCCTCAACAATACCACATCTAATCATGCCAGTTTGTTATTCCTGATAATATTCTTCTACAAAAAAAATTCCTTGTCTTAAACGCTCCAAATTTTGAAGCAATTCACGTTGATAATAAGGTGGCACTCAACGATTAAACATAGCAGTTTTCAAAGCAGCCCAAGTAGTTGGAATATTATCATGGTGTATTCTACAATGTTCTGACCACCAAACACAAGCAAAACTAGTGAATGAACAAACAGCAGTAGCAACACGTCTATCCTCAGGAAATTGTAAGCATGTAAAACGTTGTTCTATTTCTAACTCCCATGTAAGATATATATCAGGAACATATCTACCCTCAAACGTCGGAATATTCAATTTAAGTTTAGGGAGATGGTCATGATCCCGTACCTGCGGGGGTGGTGCAGTCCTACCGTTACGGTTCTAGCCATGTGGTCGACCTGGTGCATATCGTGGTGGTTGCCCCTAAGGCTGATCTGGAGCAACCTCTCCCTCATCATCGTAATCACCATCATAATCTTCAACCTGCTCAACGACAGTAGCAGCAGGAGCCACAGAAGTGGCAGCAGTATCAACAGTACCAGTATGTTGGCCTTGGCTGAGAGGCACATGTCGCGCTCGTCGTTCGAAAGGGATAGGAGCTGCAGCTGGTGGTGGTAGACGGCAAGCACCTCATTGAATTTGGCGTCCATCTTGGTGTCGAATGTTTTCTCCAAACCATCGAGCTTCTCCATGGCCTCTCCGCAGTTGGTCATGCTCTCCCAGTCGCTCCCGTCGTCGTGTGATCCTGACATGGTTAGCAGAAATAGGAAACACACAAGAAAATGAAACCTACAGACTACTGGGACGTGGTGGTGATGGTGGTGGTGTGTCACAAATCCTTTAAGCGAATCTCAAATTCTTACCAGTTCTTACCCAGCAGGAGGCGGTGATCGGCAACCGTTGTAGTCAATCTCTCAAAGCTTGGATAGAGCGATTGCCAGGTGGTGTCAAACACACGACATAGATGTATGTGGAGCTGGGATGGCTTATAGTATGGTAGCAAAAAGGGTGAGCAATAATCAATTCAGAGATGCAAGGTTGAATAAACGCTCAACGACGGTACTATGCTGGTCCTAGGCTAGACCGTACTAGAGACGCGAGCCTAAAACACCAACAAAATCACGACGCTACACGTAATAAGGGAAAAGCACACTCTAATTATTTTTTGTTTTTTTGGCGCCTCTTTTTTTTGTGCGCTCTTTTTTTTGCTCAAAAAGTCACTACAATGGTGAGTGTCTCAAAACTCTTCCCACGTCGTATAAGCAAGATGGGCACGAAATTTGTTGGACCATTTTTTTTATTTTTTGGAGCAATTCGGGGGCTGCGATGACCAAAAATTTCGACAAAAATCACTATGATGGCAAGTGTCTCAAAACGCTCTGAAGAACCTAAAACCAAGGTAGGGAAAAATATTTTCAGCCGAATTTTTTTGGGCCAAAACATGCTCTGCAAAGCGTGCTAGACTCTTTTTTTCCTGACACCTACGCAGGTAACAAAACACGGATCCGAAATCAAAAGGATCTCGAAACTAAACCTAAAACAAGCTGGACTCGGATTGGTGGAGGATTTGTGGTGGTATATATGGACACCAATGGATAATGATGATGGGTGGTGATATATGGCAGCGGTGATGATGGTGGTGGTATATGGCAACTATGAAGATGATGCGGTGGTGGCATGACAACCTGTGAAAAGAACTCGAAACTCTAAAGGACTAGACACTAAGACCAGCAACTCGACACGACGATGTAACCACAAATTCAACAAAGCAAAATACTGAAAAGACTATGCAAAGGCTCAGATTGGTTCGGATATGATGATCTAACCCAAAAAAAAATTGTGGCTGTTTCGTGGACTAAAGGTATGAAGAACAGATGCGATCTAAACTACGAAAACTAGTAAAATCTCACCGAGCAACCAGGAAATCTGATACCACTTGATAGCGGCGAAGTTGTCCCTGTCTTTCGATGAGATGGTCGCTATAGTTTTTGGTGGAGTAGACTTTGACGATCCGACTACGAACGTGTGATGACGCCGCGCCTTAACAATCGCTAAACCAACTCCGAGAGGTTATTGACCACACCGGAGCACGATCAACCTGACCACGAGGGTCTGTTTCCTGCACGCAAACGAAGAACAAGCAAGAAACTAAGATTGCAATCTGGATATTGCGAATATGAGAGGAAAGCTTTATTGATGAAGTGGGGTTCTGTGACGCCTTTATCTGGTCGTGGAACACAAACGAAGAACGCGAAGTTGCAGCTATGGCGAACTTGTAATCTAAACAAAACCCAACCCTAAAACGACGCCCTAAGGGCTGTATATATGGGGGAATAGAGGGGAATTTCGTGGCCCCTTGGAGGAAGGGTCCAAAACCAACCCTAACTCAGTTTCCCCATACATACGGACTCTAAAAACAGCCTATAATATGGTATTTCGAAATTACATGGGCCTGGCCCAAAAATAAGGTGGCGCAACACCTATATTAGCCAAGGGACGAATTTTATAAAGTGGCATTATGCATATTTCGTCCAAGGCTTCTCGCTCCCATTATGGTGGCTTGAAAGTGCGAAAATCATCACTGGAAGCTCCAATGTTCTTTCCCGCGCGCGTACCTTCTTCCCCATGCTTGATCCCACACCAATGGTCATCCTTCTTGTCCATGCTAGGTCCTTTATTCATAAGTAAAACAAAAGTATCTAATTTAGGCAGCATCATATGTTCATGAACATTACAAGGATTTCCAAGAAACGAAAGTACCTGGTAATTCAATTGACGTGCGCGAGCTCTAGTAATTGGTTGTGTATATATAGCAGTCGGAGTTGTGGGTGTAACATTAGTAGGGATGTCCTCATCAGTTTTCCTTGCCGCCACTTAATAAAAATTGTCGTTTTATTCGCCTCTCTTTTTCCGTTCAACGTTCTCTTCCTTTCTAGTCTCGATGGCTAGCGTCCCTACCCCTCCTTTGTCGCCAGATTTTGAAGTAGTTTACTTCAAGCAAAGACAAGGAGAAAATTTGAAAGGTGCCTGGTATAGGCTTATGGAATCATATCGTATTTCCAACTTAAAGGTGGACGCTAAAGTTTTGCTTCGTAATTTTTACATAGGATTTGCTTTGCATCATAGACAACTTCTCGATTTTGCCGCTAAAGGAAATTTCATTGAACTTGATGCCAATGCTTCCTATGAAATTTTAGAGGGAATTTTGGGAATTCCACCTCAAAAGAAGGGGTTTCCTTTTGCCCCCGAGGGAGCTCAATGTTGAACAAACTTGGTGATTTGCATAAACATATGGTTGAAATACAGAAATATAATGAACCCCTCAAACAATCAATCCCATGAATAGTCTGATTACACTTTGCAATAAGCGATTGGATATTTTGGATCTTAAGATGGTTTCTTTCCTAGAGAATTTAGGGAAGAGTAAAGAGCCTCCCGGGTTTTAGAAAACCCTTATAGAAGTTGCCAAAACTTCAGAAGCCAAAACTTAGATCCTTGCTTTATGCCTAGCTAAGGGCGTAAAACAATAGCGCTTGTTGGGAGGCAACCCAATGAATAAAATTTATTTTTGCCTTTTGCTTTATGTTCTTGAGTTTTTACACAATTATGCTACTATTATGATTGTGTATTTTGTGTTTTAATTAGTGTTTGTGCCAAGCAAAGCCTTTGGGATCATGTTGGGTGAAAGTTGCTTTGATCTTGTTGAAAAACAGAAACTTTGTGCACCGGTCACAGAATTATTAAAAATCATAGAAGAGTGATAAAATTCTGAATTTTTTACACAAGATTGGTATAAAAATTGCTCATGTTGTCCTAATGTTTCAATTTTTTGAGTTACATCAGTATTCGAACAAATCAGATTACTACAGACTGTTCTGTTTTGACACATTCTGTTTTCTTTGTGTTGTGTGCTTATTTTGATGGCTCTATGGTTTACTTTGATGAGTTTTTGCCATAGAAAAGTTGGAATACAGTAGGTATAATGCAAGAACAAAATATGAATTGGTTTAATACAGTACTTATAGTAGTGATTTATTTTTCTTATACTAACGGATCTCACGAAGGTTTTGTTGAGTTTTGTGTGATTGAAGTTTTCAAGTTTTGGGTTATCTTACGATGGATGAAGGAAGGATGGAAGAGCCTAAGCTTGGGGATGCCTCAGCATGCCAAGCTATTATCCATAAATGAGCAACCAACTAAGGTTGGGGATGCCCCCGAGTGGCATCCCCGCTTTCTTCCAACGATCATCGGTATTTTACTCGAAACTATATTTTTATTCGTCACATGATATGTGTTTTGCTTGGAGCGTCTTGGATGATATGAGTCTTTGATTGTTTTATTATGTGTTTTAAGTCTTGATCCCTTGCTGGACACACCTATTTGAGAGAGCCAAAATTATGTCATGACTTGTTAGAATTGATCTCTATGCTTCACTTAATTTTTTTATGAGCAATGGACTTGCTCTAGTGCTTCACTTATATCTTTTTGAGCACGGTGTGCTTAGTATTTTTGAGGAAATGCTCTCTTACTTCACTTAGATTTATTTGAGAGTTAGTAAAATTTTCAAGAAATTCTCTCTTGCTTCACTTAAATTATTTTGAGAGAAAGAAGGAAAATTATGTTCTTGGTCTTCACTTATATTTGTTTGAGCTGATGAAAAGCAACACATGAAAAGTAGTTCCAAAAAGTGATAGATATCCAAGAAGGATATAATAAAAACTTTCATGAAGATCATTGGACAAAATAAACTTGATTCTCAGTAATAGTTTTGACATATGATGATGTGATATGTGAGTTATGTTGATGAGTAATTATGCTTTAGTAAGAATATTGGTGTTAAGGTTTGTGATTCCCTATGCAAGTACGAAAGTCAATAGTCATACAATGAAATTATATCCTACTTGTGGTGCATTATTCGGTGTTATTTATGCTTAATGCTTGCTTATGAGATTATTCGTTTCTTGGTTGGTCGCTTGTCAATCTTTTGCTAGCCTTCATTTTGCACCAACTATGAGCTCTACTTGTGCATACAAATCCTTAAACCAGTTTTTGCCACATGAGTCCACTATACCTACCTATATGCAGGAAAACTCCTCTCCAAATGGGAAGGCCCTTATGTTGTTGAGGAGGTCTACCTCTCCGGTGTGATAAAAATAAATTCGAAGGAAAAAAAATCTGAGAGTGGTGAACGGGCAAATAATTAAGCATTACATTTCAGGTACGCCTATTAATGTTGAAAGTAATATTATTCAAGTGATAACACCAGAAGAGCACATAAGAGAGACCTTCCGGAACACTCCAAAAACCTCAAAAAGGAGTAGGTACATGAACGGTTAGTAAACCGACTCCAAAATTCCAAAAATATGTTCTTTCGATTTTGGTATTTTAGAAAAATTCCAAAAATAAAAATGAGTCAAGGGGACCCACGAGGGAGGCACAATCCAACAGGTCGCGCCCCCTAGCCATGCCCTGAATTCCAAAAATAAAAAGGAGTCAAGAAGCTTGTGGAGCCCTCGTGTGCCTCCCGGAGTCTGATTTCTTCCTACACTTGTATTCTGACCTAGAAAAAAATCATTATATATTGACCAGTAGGTTTTGACGACCGCATCACGACTTTCTCTTTTGTTCTTGTTTCGAGCTGTTTTCTGGGAGATTCTCACGGTGTGCATGCTTTGTCTTCGTCCTCCTCTAACAACATTGAGGACAAAGCATGGCTGTTACAGATGGAACTTGAACGACAAAGATCGGAGGAAGTCGTCTCAGGAGAAGAACCTATGGATTCTATGGAAGTGCATCCTCCGGCCTCGGAACATGGGACACTAGCAGGCATCTCCTCCTCTCCGAACCCATGCCCAGCCATGGGGAGGAGACATTTGCTAGCTTGGGGATCTCAAGATGAATCTACCCTGAGGAGGCTCCTCGGCAGGTTACATGCAAATAACTTTCACAATTTGATTCACAATTATGGGGTTGATAATATTTCTCTCTCACATATAACGTCCAATTAGGACATCTCTCATCCAAGTGAAAGTAATGCAGGAAAAAGCTCTTGGTGGCCGAAGAATAAACATCTTATGGAGGAAGTACAAAAGAACAATACAATGATCCAGTAGCTACTTTATGAGATGAGGGAATTGAAGGCTGCCCTATTAACCATTGCAAAGAACAATCCTACTACATCAACACCACCATAACCCAAGAAGGATGGTTAAGTACATAGGTATGGGCACCTTCAATAGCTTTACCACTACTATCTATCTTAGTTCGATCCTTCGTTTTTGTGATTTAGAGAAATAAATTTCAGATTTGCTTTTCTTAGAATTTTTGCTTTGATATCTATCTATCCTTATGATCGTGGGTGAGAGTTATATAATAAAGAGTAACTGAGCTTGTGTGCTTTACTTTTATGCACCCATCATCATAGCATGACAATAAAAGAAATAGAAAAGATCACATGCTTATCTCATGAGGAGTAATGACTTCACATCAAAAAAGATCTAAGTAATAAAAGATGTTGAGAACTAACAAAGAATCATTAATAATTGATATAATCTATGCAAAATTATGATAGAGAAGAGGAGATTCACATATAAATACACTATCTTAGACACCTTCTATGATTGTGAGCCCTCGTCAAAAATTATATAATGATCAAGTGTTGATGTTGGACATGGAAGACAACATAATGATCACAATTGTTCACATTTGCATAGGAGTTATATTATCATGGATCTTTTAACATGTGATGCTTGCTTGAGAGCTTTTCCTAGCCTAAATTTTCCGCACCAAGTAGAGATACTACGTGTGAATCTATAATCCCTTAAATCCAGTTTCTTCCCACAAGAGTCCACCATATCTACCTATGGATTGAATAAGATCCCTCAAGTAAGTTGCCATCGGTGCATACGACAATAAAAATTGCTTGTAAGTATGTATGACCTTTTATTATAAAGGAAAATAGGCTTTGCATGGTCTTGTGATAGTTGTTAAATAAAAGCGATAGAGTGCATAATAAAGTTCACTATCACAAGGGGCAATGCAAAGTGATGTTCCCTTCTATTAAGAGTTTGCACATCCCAAACAAATAAAAGCTCATGGAAACCTCTTCTTCCCTCTACAAAGGGTCTATTTTTTATCTTTTTACAAGAATTTATTTTCATACAAGAGTCAATAATATTTACCTTTTTTCCTACCTATCAACTCTTTAGTGGCATGCATTATGTGTTGAGGAAAGATCTAGAAAAATATATCAAGTTAAATCTATATTGTCATGATTCATTATTGTTGACATTATCCTTGAGGTAAATAAATTGGTGGCAAAGATAATGAAGCCCCATCTTCCTATGTGTGCGATGGAAACATTAGCTCCAGAAATATGCAATGTGTGTCAACAATCATTTAAGGCTACTTGATAGTTGAGTGTGTGAACTTGCTAGAAATAAAAATCTCTTACATAGACTCTTCTCTTGAATATGACAAACTATGATTATCTCAATGACTAATGACACTGTTTGTTTGTTTCAACAAATTTCATGCTCATTACTATTTCATTTGTGAACGGATTGTTACTTCTTTATGAGTTATATGATAGAAAAATTTCTTCTATGTCAATATTCATGATGCTCTCATGTCTGTATTTTTCATTGACTTCTCCCTCTCAAATCATGTGGCCATCATCTTCGAGCTCGGCTTTTGCTTGAGAACAAGCGAGGTCTCAGCTTGGGGGAGTTGATACGTCCATTTTGCATCATGATTTCTTTTTAATATTTCCTTCATTATATTCCATTACTCCTTATTATCATACAATTCGTATGTCCCTTCTCTCTAAAGATGCAAGGTACATCACAAAGAGGGAAATATCTGGAAACTGGAATTCTGGACCGGAAAACCGATAAAAAGGTAGAAAACTCACCACACCCCAAATGACCCGAATCTTCACGGAGAATTTTTATGGAATATTTAAGAATTATGGGGCCAAAAATATACCAAAGGGGGCCACCTGCTGGCCACAAGCCAATGAGGCGTGTCCCCCACCCATTTGGCGTCCTAATGGCTTGTGGGGCCCCTACAGGCCTCGCGACCCCACTCTTCTCCTATATGGTGTGTTTTACCCTAGAAACAATCATAAGCAACCTTTCGGGACAAAGTGTCACCATCTCGAGGTGGAAACCTTGCTAGATGCCTTTTGCACTTCGGTAGTCAGATTCTGTCAGGCAAATTTCTCTCCAGGAGGGGGAGATCAAAGCCATCGTCATCACTAATGCTTCCTCCTTCGTGGGAGGACCAATCCTCATCAACATCTTCATCAGCACCATCTCATATCCAACCCTACTTCATATCTTGTATTCAATTTTTGTTCCAAAACCTCTGATTGGTACCTGTGGGTTACTAGTTCTGGTGATTACATCTTGTAGTTGATGCTTATTGGGTTAGTTGATGCAAGAAATTATGTTCTGATCCTCAATCATCATTATTATACCTCTGATCTTGAACATGTTGATGATGTATGAGTAGTTGCTATTGTTCCTGAGGACATGGGAGAAGTCTTGTTATAAGTAATCTTGTGAAGTTAGTATTCGTTCAATATTTTGATGATATGTATTGATGAGGACATCCCTGCTAATGCTACACCCACAACTCCGACTGCTATACATATAGGACCAATTACTAGAGCTCGTGCACGTCAATTGAATTACCAGGTACTTTCGTTTCTTGCAAATCCTTCTAATGTTCATGAACATATGATGCTGCCTAAATTAGATACTTTTTTTTACTTATGAATGAAGGACCTGGCATGGACAAGAAGGATGACCATGGGAGCGGGATCAAGCATGGAGAAGAAGGTGCGCGCGCGGAAAAGAACAATGGAGTTTCCACTGATGATTTTCGCACTTTGAAGCCACCATAATGGGAGCAAGAAGCCTTGGAAGAAATATGCATGATGCTACTTTGTAAAATTCGATCCTAGGCTAATATAGGTGTTGCGCCACCATATTGTTGGGTCAGGCCCATGTAATTTCGAAATACCATATTATAGGCTGTTTTTAGAGTCCGTATGTATGGGGAAACTGAGTTAAGGTCGGTTTCGGACCCCTCCTCCAAGGGGCCAAGAAATTCCCCTCTATTCCCCCATATATACAGCCCTTAGGGCGTCGTTTTAGGGTTGGGTTTTGTTTAGATTACAGGTTCGCCATAGCCGCAACTTCGCGTTCTTCGTTTGTGTTCCACTACCAGACAAAGGCGTCACAGAACCCCACTTCATCAATAAAGCTTTCCTCTTATATTCGCAATATCCAGATTGCAATCTTAGTTTCTTGCTTGTTCTTCGTTTGCGTGCAGGAAGCAGACCCTCATGGTCAGGTTGATCATGCTCCGGCGTGGTCAATAACCTCTCGGAGTTGGTTTAGCGATTGCTAAGGCGCGCGTCATCACACGTTCGTAGTCGGATCATCAAAGTCTACTCCACCAAAAACGATAGCCACCATCTCATCGAAAGACAGGGACAACTTCGCCTCTATCATGTATGTTGTTACTTCTCTTAGTGGTGTCATGTGAACATCGACTACCTGATAGTTCACCATCTTATGGGCCTAAGGGAAATCATTGTGGAGTAACAAGTACATGATGGGTCGCTAGAGTGACAGAAGCTTAAACCCCAGTTTATGCGTTGCTTCGTAAGGTGATGATTTGGATCCACATGTTTCATGCTATGGTTAGATTTATCTTAATTATTGTTTGGTAGTTGCGGATGCTTGTGAGAGGGGTTAATCATAAGTAGGTTGTTAGTTCAAGTAAGAACATCACCTGAGCACCGATCCACCCACATATCAAATTATCAAAATAGCGAATGCAAATGAACTCAACATGATGAACATGACTAGACGGAAATTCCCATGTGTCCTCGGGAGCGCTTGCTTACTATAAGTGTACTTTCAGGCTTGTCCTCTTCTACAAAAACGATTGGGCTACCTTGCTACACCTTCATTACTATTGCACTTGTTACTTGCTACGAAGTATCTTGTTACAAAAGTATCTATTATCGTTACTCACAGCACTTGTAGAGAATACCTTGCTGAAAACCGCTTGTTATTTCCTCCAACTCCTCGTTGGGTTCGACCCCTTACTTATTGAAGGGTTGACCCCCTATACTTGTGGGTCATCAATGTCTTCATGAATGACCTCCACATATGAAAGACATATGTGATGATTGCGAGCACAAGTCAAAAACCGTGTGTTGGTTCTGTACTTGATGAAGGGCATGATCCATGGTGCATAGATATTTTGTTCAAACAAATTGATGCCACTGGCACCCATGTTTTGCAGAAATAAATCTTGAACATTAAACTTGATGCCATAGACAGTAAACATTGTTTTGACCAATGTCTTCAAAACCCCTTGATTGGCCATATGGTGTGACGAAGAATTTGATAAATAGTCTTTGGCAGATATTGAAGGTCATCAATGAAGAATGATGTGGCAAAATCTGCATTTGGGGCTAAAGGGTTCACCAGTGTCAGCATTGCAGTCATGTTGGGCTCTGGTGATGGAAAATTCTTCGGGTGGCTTCAGCATAGGCCGTAGATGACGTATGTAAGTCTTCTCCTAAGGTAACAAGTGGTGTTGCGGTAAATAATTCCACGGCATAAGCAGTGATGTGCTCATCACGAATCATGAAGTCCACCTTCCTTGTATTCAAATCTCTTTCGAATCCAGAGACGTGGAGAGTTGCTTAGATCTAAAGAATGAATTCTTCATTCCAGTCTTCATGGTAAGTGACAAATGACAACAGTCCACCACCCCGAAGACAATCAAGAGCTTGATCAAAATAGGGGAGATCCTTCATGGCTTCAAGACCAAGACGTTTGTGAGGGAAAATCATGTTTTGTCCATATAGCACACAAGTATAATATTGATGTTGAGGAGTGCTCCAGAACCCGTCAAATTGTATATTTGTACGATTGTAAGGATTTCTGTTTGAGCTAGGGAAGGCCTTGTTGAGTCTAAAGCTCTTCACGCTGAAGACAAGAGGACGTGTTGGTCCTTGTTGTCGAAGAATTGGAAGTCTGGGCATAGGATTCAAAACACTTGGGCGTCGATGATTGTTGTGTTCAAATTGAGGGCCCATCCTTGGTGGTGCCACTAGCCTGGGCCATTTTGTTGGCACCATCTGTCCTTCCCTGTCCTGAGCCATGACAATGTTTTTTGTATTGTTGGTAGTTGTTGGCATAGTAGTAACTAGAGGTTCATTAGGGGATGGGGCATTGGCTTCGCCCATAGTGTTATCAGCAACATCTTCAAACCTGTGAATGTCATCGACTATGCAGTCAGAGTAGCACATACTTCGTCTTCAGGGATGCTTTGCATCAAAGAGACATCTGGCCTTGGTCCGCGTCAAACATGTTAAAGTGGCGACACATGATCAATGCTTTCAACTTCTATGTCTTGAAAAGGAGATCTAGGGGTCTGGACACAAGAGTTGAAAACGTAGTAGGAGGTGTGATTGGATTGGCTTTTGGCACATCTGGCCTTAATGGAGTGCCAATGTCCACATATTCACTTTCTTCATGGGGTGGCGATGATACCAGTGGTGCATCAATCTCGGGTACATGTTGTTCTGGTTCAACATTGTCTTCATCAATTGGATCTTTTTCAGCTGCATTGGGTTCAACAACTAGGATGTCTTCAGCGGTTGGAATCATTTTGGTATAAGACTCATGAAGAATAACTCGCCTCTCAGTGTTTTCAGAGGCTGGAGGACCATGGAGATGGGGGTAACACGGAGGGGTTCCTCTTCGGCAGGCGGTGTGGTAGATGGAGCTTCTCGGGGCACTTGGACCAAGCACAAAGACTTTGCTTTCTTTGTCTTTAGCTACTTGGGTTGACCTTCAACAGAGCGCTTTGAGCTTGTGTTGCGTGCCTTTACCTTCATCCTGTTTCGTCTTCGTGTTGGATACATCAGAGGAAGGAAGGGGCGTCCTAGAGCTTCCGAAGCCAGATGGAAATATGATACTTGGAGTGGCTGGTCTTGGTTGTTCGGGCTGACCCAAAGACATTGAGGCCTGCTTTGACTTCCCAATAATTCTGGGGTCAAGAGGAGGTTGTCCAAGAGCCTGGCGCTTCAGCATGTCATTGTGGGCTTGGACCATCTTTTCAGATTTCCTCTTGAGGCGTTCTAGCGCACCCTTGACAGCTTCACAATGTTGCTCAAATTCCTCTTTGAGATCTTTCATGTAGAGCTGATATCCTTGGATCTGCTCAATAGAGATTTTGTGGACATTCTTCTTGAAAAGAGTCTTTCCATGGTTAATCTTTGCACGTTGTTACACATCCTTTTGAGCCACTGTGAGATCTTCATTCACTAGCCCTTCGAAAGTGACACTCAATCCAATTGGGAGCCGAAGGGCATCAACAAGGAGAGAGGGGTCTGCAAACCATTCATCTATGAAGTTGTTAAGGATGTCTGCATCTCATAGAGGCAAGTCTTCAAGACGCTTGGCCTCTTACTCCTTTTGCTAGATAAGATTTGCTAGTGATTCATCATCAAATTCGTCATTGGAGAGGTCAACCATGTTGGTTGCATCCATCAGGAAAACAAATGTCTTCGGGCCACGACAGCAACAACTTTCCTCTTTATCCTCCTATGTGTACGAGGTTCATCCTATGTAGCGGCAGGTTCAACGGGCCTTGAGCGTGAAGCCTGTGGTGAGGAGAGGTCAGGCCTTGAAGCTTTTGAAGCCTTAGAAGGTTGTGAAGCCTTTGATCCGTGCATAGGCTGCAGATCAATGACAGGGGACAGATCTGCATCATATTCCTTAGCAGCATCACTGTCATCATAATCATTTGTAGGACAAAATCCTTGGATGCTAGTGGGATATGGATTTTGTGGCATAAATAGTCGAAACATGCATGGGTAGAAGCCAATCCTGATGGCATCAGCCTTTGTATTCGGATGAAGATTCTTGTATATGATATCCGTCTAGGGGGCTTTCTTAGCATGCTTCTGTCATGCCCAAGATGCGATCCTATCCTTATTTTGGCACAAGGGCCTCGACGGGGATAGAAGCGCATCTCGTCGTTTTGCAAGATGGGATATCATTACAAGTACACGTACAGAAGAGATGAGTATATGGAATTGGCTTACACTCGCCAAAAGCTACATCAAGATCACATCAATACAATAACATATTCAAACATCATACAGAAGAATAGGGTCCGACTACGGACGAAACCAAACGATAAAATGGCATCCATCCTTGCTATCCCACGCTACCGCTTGGAACCCATCCTAGATCGATGATGAAGAAGAAGAACTCCAAATCAAAACAAGCATTGCTCTCACGTTAAATCATCGCATTATCTCTACCTGCAACTATTGTTGTAGTAACCTGTGAGCCATAGGGACTCAGCCATCTCATTTCCAAGGGTATCAAGACTATTAAAGCTTAATGGGTGGGGTATGGTTAAATGGTGAGGCTGCAGCAAGCGACTAAGCATGTATTTGAGTGGCTAACTTACGAATACAGAAATAAAGTATGGTGGTCTACGCATAACGGACGTGAACTAGCAATGATCACTAAGTGATCCTGAACACCTACTTACTTCAAACATAACCCCACCGTGTTCTCTCTTGGATAAGGACTCACGAAAAGAGACGGACACGGTCACACACACAGTTGGTCTATTTTATTTGAGCTTACTTCAAGTTTACTATGTCCGTGTGTTCAACAAAGTTTTCAAGATGCCACATAACTGCGGGCACGGCTTTCCGAAAGATTTAACCCTACAGGGGTGCTCCAACTCATACATCACAAATTAACCACACGTTGCATTGGAATTCCTCAACCGTGAAATCACCCGTAGTATTTGCGAAATCCCGATGGAAAATCTCAACTTCGAGATAGCCCGAAGTGTCATCGAAATCCCATGCGCAAGACATTCGAGAAAGGTAAAAACAAGTCCAGCAAGGCCGCCCTGCGGGTGGACGAACCCGATAGGAGCCGCATATCTCGTTCTTAGGACACGACCGGGTGGGACTAGCTACAGGGAAAAACTAATCCCCGAGTTTCCTTGAGGCGGCCCCGCAGGCAGCCCGTTTGGGACCAACACCGTTAGCACTAGCCCCCTTGTATTATGTTGAGTTAATCCTCGGGTTCATGACGCCCTATGCATTACTAACAGTGTCAATATTATTATGTTGAGTGAATGTAGTACCAATGTCGGCCCTTGCCAGACAAGCTTTATCCCAAAACAAAAATCAAGGGGGTCCCCATAACAACCCCGAGCATGTTAAGATCGCTCAATTATGGAATACAACACCGGTTCACAAGTAACTAGGGCGGCAAGAGTGGAACAAAACATCGAGCAAAAGGCCAAGCCTTCCACCCTTTACCAAGTATATATGTGCATTAAATTAATTAGCAATAATATTGCGATAACAAAAGAATTTCCATGTTTACACATGGAAGCAATTGCACCTACAGCTAGAAACGCTATAAGAAGGGCTGAGCAAGCGGTAACATAGCCAAACAAATGTTTGCTAGGATGTGGAGGGGTTAGAGGCTTATCATGGCATATTTGGGAGACTGGTCAAACAAGTGGTAGGTAGCGTGACATAGCGATAGAAAACGAGACAACTAGCATGGCAATGATAGTAGTGGTATCCTCGGAAATGTGTCATCTTGCTTGAGATCCCGCTTGGAAGAAGAACAAGTCCATGGAGAAGACGATCCTTGAAGTGGACGAACGAATCCTCACACTCCGAACGCTTTCGAAACTCTATCGAGAAGAAGAAATCCGGAATAAACAATCAACACATGATACATGACAACATATGCATGACATGCGCAAACCAATATGATGCATGTCCATTTAATTATGCAAGGCATGGCAAAGCACATCAATCAACTCCTACACATTAAGTGAAGCTCAATATGCAACGAGTTGCATATTGATGAAACTCCACATTTGAATTACTTAGTTCATTCCCGTTAGGTACACGACAATATTAAATGTTGGCACATGGCAAGAGGTGAAGCATAAATAAACTATCTATCCAGGCATCTTAAATGAGGTCGGAAACAACTTATAGCATTTCCGAAATGACCCCATATGTTAAGTTAAAAATTGGTCCAGATCTGAACTAACCACATTTTATATTTTATAAACAACATAATAAAGTTCACCATGCAATTCTACACGTCATTCAAGTCGATTTACATATATGGCACATATCAAACGGAGCTACGGTATAAAAGTTATGACCCGCACAAGATAATATGCCATGAATGCAAAATGCATCAAAATAAAAACCACAAGCACTTCAAACCATGGATGCAACAAGATCATATGATTCTACATGAAATTCTAAGCAGGTTTCATATATGGCATGTCCAAAACGGAGCTACGGGTCAACCACAACAACCAACACAAGTTTAGTAGAAATCTGCCCAAAACAACAAGATGGCATATTGCATGCATGAAAACAACAAGCGACAAGATCCTAAAATGCACAAACTAAGCATGGACAGTAGCTTATAACACACTCTTCATTGCATCTTCACATATCATACTCAAAAGAGGCATGGATCACATGGTAGGAAGCTTCCAACATGGCTAATTGAAAACAGTTTCAGACTTAGTGAAAATAGCAGTTTTTGGCAGTGCGGTTTTTATCATGAAGGCATATTGGCAGCAATAAAACTATATGGTACAGGTCATATTATGACATTAAACTTAACAGCATGCTAAAGGACATTATAACCTACAAATAACTCCATTGCACACAAAAGGATTCTAGAGCACTAGCATAACACATGGCAAGACAACTATACATTATTACATACTCCAGACTTAGAAATATTTTTGGACCCTCAAAACAACATTATTATTTTTAGCATGTTGGCAACAAGCAAACAACACATAACATGGATTATCATGACAAATAAAATGCCCAGGGGCTAGCGCACATGTCAAAGGGCATATCTCATGTTCAAACATAATTCATATTATGCATGGGTTAATTCACATAAAATAAACAAAAGGGCATCATAGCAAAATAACACGCACACAAAAAATGCTCAAATGACAAAACTAATTGCACAGATAAATTCTATCGATTTTCCTACCCAAAATTATATATAATATGCATATGTTCATGTAGGAAAAATGTCACCATTAATTATGCAAGTTTATGTCATAAACCTATTAGCAAGTAATTTAGGCAAATTAAATGTCAACATCACTTGAAATATTTCTATCATCCATGAAAATGGCATATAATCAATCTACGCATTTTACATGTATTGTTTGATTTGCACGCTTAAATATCTATGCGTAACGCAAATCATGACAAATATACAAAATAATAGAAAATGACATGTTAAACATTTTTATCATTTTGTGAAAACGGAATATAAATATTCTACATGAAATTCTACATATTTTACATATTAAAATTATTTTGATATTGTGCACGATTAAGTAAATATGAGCATTTTAAAACATGGCATTTATTTCAAAATATGCATGTCCCAGAATAATAGAGAAATTCGCACACAGGAAAAAAATACTACATGGGCCGAAATAGACTAGCCCAACAGTTTAACACGGGCGCCACCTAAGTATTCTACGCATAGGGCATTGCATAGAGAAGGTTAGGCCGAGGCTCACCTTGGGTCAAATCTGGCCGGTTGGTGCAGAGAGCTGGGCCGGCATGGTCACGAGGCCGCGGTTGGCTTGGGCCGAGCGGCCCACAGCGGGTGAGGCCTGGCTCGGGCGGCGGCCCGAGCAAGCATGGTCAATGGGCACGTCGTCCCTGTCCTTGAGCCCGAGCGCAGGGAGGCAGAGCTTGGCGATGAACTCTACCAAAGGGGTGGCATTGCAAGCAGGATCCGCCGGGGCCCCTCGTAGATCCAGGCAGATCTGGTTTTGGGGCATCCATTCCTGGTGCAGCTAAGCTCTAGGGACGACTGGACTTGCACGGCGGCGCTCGTCCATGGCAAGGGAGAGAGAGGAGTGAACGGGAGGAGAGGGGCGGCAAGGGACTAGCCTCCGATGGCGCTTCGACGAGGCAGCAGGGCACTCCGGCGAGCTGCCGCGGTGATGGGGCAATGGGCTTGGGGCAGATCGGGCGACGGGATCGAGGGACTCCCCTTGATCCGATGCGGGTGCTGGGGAGCTCCACTCCCTGGCGCGGTGGCGGTGGCCTGGGCCTGCGGGCCTGGCGGCTGAGGGAGGGAGACAGGGGCGACAATTGGGGATTGGGGGCGCAGAAACCGATGAGTGATTAGGGTTAGGTCCAAAAATGGCTAGGGGTGCCTATTTATAGCAAATTGGGGTTAGGTTAGGTTTTTTATCCGTTTTCGGACCTTCGGATCTCGATCCGATGGTTCAGAAGTGGAGGGGGTTAGCTGGGCTGTGTAGGAGGGGAAGTGGACTGAGGAGAGGGGGAGATGGTGTCCCGTGACCTGAGGTTTTGAAACAGCGAAAACCTCCAACGAATATCCTGATGACGGTGCCGCTACGGTCGACCGTTCGGATATCAAACGGCCTCTGATTGGGACGAAAATTGACAAGAAGTCCACCTACAATATAACAAGACAGCATGCCAACTTCTGACCCAATCCGAGAAAGTTTTATACACACTTTTGAAAACAATATTTTATTGATGACGCGGGCGCATGCATGTGTGGTTGGTCTCAAAACGGTCCATGACATGAACGAAGATAACCGAGAGCTACGAACGGATGCAAGTTTTCAAAAACGAGTGACGATGCTATGCAGATGATGTGAATGATGCAATGATGAATGCGACAACCAGACGAATCACACGACGAGAATGGAAATAAAAGGGGAATCATCTGGAACGTCGGTCTCGGGCTGTTACAACTCTCCTCAACTACACTAGGATCTCGTCTCAAGATCTAGAATGAGAAGGGGAAGAGAAAGAGCAAGAGATAAAACTTAGATGCTTCTTTGACAAACGAGTGAAACCAATGAAACATGAAGGTTGGAAAGAGATGAAGAACGACTTGAGGAACAAGCAAGAATTCAAAAGAAATTTCGGCAGCACTTCGGTTGAAAAGCGTCCTTACAAAGAAGGATTGATTGGAACTGTTGGAAAAACAACAACAAAAGAATTACTTTGTTGTGGGCTTATGGGAACCATCTCACAATTATGAGGTGACAACCAGCCACAAATGGAAAACAATTGATTGCTTGAGATCAGTGAAGAGATAAAACTTCTTTCGCCAAGAGGAGGAGAAAACTAGAATCATTTATAACACCATGATATCAACTATCCTCAGGAAATGCTTTAGGTGAAATCCTTCCCAAGATAACTCCGAGAAGACATGATGAGTTTACTTATCTCATACTCGACAATTTTCCTTCGAGACTCCTCACAATCAAGAATTTAATAACTCCATCTCAAAACACAATGGAGAAGGAATTGAACTTAGAAATCCAAGATAAAGAACACTTGAGCACCTCCAACAAGAATCTTGAAGAACACTTCGAGTAGAATTACATCCTTAACAAACCACCATGAAGAACCTCTTGAAGAACACCAGAATGAAAGGATGATAGAAAATAAATGAAGGTTGAAAAGAACAAGAGTTGAACCCTTGCAAAGATTTAGACGAAGCTTCACGAAGATACTTGAGAAACCTTGGAACTCTGGGAAGAAAAGATGAACAACTCCGTATAAGGAATTTGATATCATGAACAACTCCGGAAGAAGGATTGAAATCACTTTGATGAAAATATAATAAGAATTATGTTATGCTTATCCTTCATCAAGTTAAATTGATGACAAGCAATGGATTTGGCATACTACTTGTTCTTCTTGAAAAGGTCTAAGAGAGAGATAGAACACAAATTTGAAGAAGTCTTGAACGAGAACACCGGAATAATTCACAAATGAATGAGGATACTAAGAATTAACAGATATGCATGAGAACTAAGATATCATGATCCATCTAATGGAAAACTTCAAAACACACCAGAATAATTGAGATACGAACGAAGGGACAACAATTGAGAAGAAAATGAGAACGAAAGCTGAAAGATGAGAACGAAGAAATCTTCTCAAAATGATGGGCTTCGAAGGATCACGAAATGAAAAGAACTCTAAAATGCTTCGGATAGAGATGGAAAGAATTACTCATGATTGAAAAGAATTTGTGAGGATAGCAACAAGCTGAAACCATGACTCTAGGAGAATGGAATAAGATTTAAGAGGAACACTTCTTCGGACTTCAAGGATGAGAATGATGATGAGAACACCACCAAGAAGTACTGAGAGACCCCGAAATAATGAATAAGGAAAGGTTGAGCCAGTAATGAAAATGATTTAGAAGCGATCTTCGAGAAGGCATATGACTGATGAAATTCATTCTGCCGTCATATTAGAAGAGAACTTGGGAACATCTCCGGACTAGATTAGAAGAGCCAGGTAAGATCCTAGGGAAAACCCTACGGGTTATGGGCCCACTCAAAAGAAAGCACCGTTGAGACAATTTCTTAGAAAGAGATATTGCATAAGAAAAAATTGAGAACTTGATGAGGTGAGAACCTCAAAATAATTTTAAGAGGATATGAATGAAAATGAAATTCTTCTGAGATATCCTCAGCACTCGGATAGAATAACGAGAGACAAAAAACAAGAGATACTTGGACAAAATTTCTGACATGGGGAAGCAATTAGCGATTGAAAAGGATATGAAGAACACCAAGATCTTAAATTGATTGCACGGGGAAGGAAAACAAGAATAAAGAAATGATGAGTTCAAATCACTTGAGGATCTTCGTAATGAATCACCGGATACGACACAAAAGAAAAGATAGCGGAAGCATCGATGAAAATAAAGGCATTTGGATGAGAATTTAATCATTGAAGAAAAAGGGTGGGAGGGTGGGAAAAACAAGGACAACTTAGACGGATGAAAAGAACTCCAGAAAGAAACATGAGGATTGATCTTGCAAATATTGGAGATGATTGAATATCTTGAAGAGGAGCGCACCGGTTGAAAAGAATTGATATGATAACTTGAGTAGAACAAAAGGATTAGCATTCCCGGAAAATACAAGAAGATTACCTAGAAAATATATGAAATCACCAGTTGACATCGAAGCAACACGAATTACCAAACTTCAACAAAACAAAGGATGAGGCTTACGAAACAAGCCAGAACAAATACATACCCATTATGCACTTCTTGGAAAGATAATCTTAGGTACCTACTTGAATTCCCACCTAAGAACTCCCGAAACTTTCTGATTATGCAATCTGGTGTGGGGGATACAATGATAGAGGTGAGGGTCCCGATCTTTTGATGAGATGATAACTATCGATTTGGTGGAGAAGACTTTGACGATCCGACTACAAACGTGCACGACGTTGCGCCTTAGCAATCGCTAAACCAATCTCCAAGAGGTTATTGACCACACCGGAGCACAATCAACCTGACCACAAAGGTCTATTCCTGGAAGCAATCAAAGAACAAGCAAGAATATGATAATGCAATCTAAATATTGCGAATATAGATGAAGTATTGATAAGGGTGGGGTTCCGAAAGCGGTCTTGGTCTGGTCGTTGGACACAAACAAAGTACACGAAGTTGCAATGGCTAACTTTTAACTAAAAAACCCAAAGGAAAAGCTACTAGATAGATCTACTTATATAGGAGCAAGGGGTGGCGGCCAAGGAGGTGGGAGGACGTCCCAAGACAACCTAAAACCAACCCTAGGTCGTACAAGGCCCATGGGCCCAAGTGGAGGTGATGCAACATCTTTGGACTTGTAGTTTGACTCGGATTCTGCTGCAACGTCAGATTGTTTCGTCGATATCTTCGCAATCGGGACGAATTTTAAGGTGATTCCAACTGGGCCGGAATGCATATGAAATCAGTTTCCAGCAAAAAACGAATTACCTGATTCCGAGTCCGTATGAAAAAGTTGTTGGCGTTTTGAAACAGATGTGTCTGTGCAGTCCGAATCTGAGTCAGAACGTGAGAGACTTGGACTCTATCTTCTCTTGGGCTAAAAGTGATATGAGAGAACTTCTTGAACAACATCTAATTGTTTCCTTTGACATTAGAGGACCTCTTGAATAGCACCCAACCATTTCGTCTTCCTTTGTCATCACACGTGGTTCATACAAGTGTTCGACCATTCTGCATTTAGGCATAAAATAAAAATATGTGAAGTATTTTTGTTTCGGATAACATAAATAAATTATTGCATAATTCTTATAAGAAAGCACCTCACAAATATGCACGTATGCAACATTTTTGGTCATATCGAAGGTAGTCATGTCCTCATCCTCCTCTCCTTTTTGAAAATAAAGCCGTCCTCGGCGTTGCTTAATCTGAAATGTGGCTACCAAAAGAGAAAAACCGTACACATTGCATATGTATTTGTCATCCATTTTTATTATTATCAGTTGTGGCACATGTGACACATATATGCAAGGGCACTCATCACATGTCATGAAATATGAAGCCAAAAAATAATGACAAGAAGTAGAAGCCATGACAATATTACAACTCAGTTTGCACATATAAGTGAAGTCCTTAGTCATATCAAAAGATTCATAATGTTCATCATTAAACCATCCCAATATTGGTATATAAACGTGAATCGTTTCAAATTTAGATGCTAGAAGATGCTTAAATAAGCAAACATGCAACATGCCATTTGACATAGAATTATCACCAAGATTGGAGTTCATATCAAAATGATTAAACACCGATAGAATTATTTTCAAACATATTTTGACCCAAATTTGATTGATTTCCTGATTCACATGGTTCTTGGTCATCAATAGTTAATTCAATGGGTGCACTCACAATTGCTGATATTGTAGTTATTTGATCACATGACGAAGTAAAATCATGAACATGGTCCTCTAAAATAGGTGGTGTGATCAAAGTAATGGGTAGCTCATCACAAGGTACATTGGAATTGATAAGGCATTCAACATACTCATGTGGAGGTGGAAGATCAATACCTTTGCCATTACCTCTTATGATCAACTCAGATGATCTAGGCACTCTCGATGGTGACGTGTTACATGGTGAAGGTGATGTAGCCCTCACAAGAATTGATGTGGTTGAAGGAACAACTGTATACACTCTTGGAATGTGCACCTTGCGCTCTATTTCCTTTTGGGCAACACGTTGATTTATTTCCTGTACAACTTTGCAAGCAAGATGAAACAAACGGTCCATAGAATAACACTTTTCATGAATTAGTATCTCCTGAATATCACGGTTTAATCCTCCCCAAAATATATCCATAAAATCTTCTTCACTTTCTTCTAATGAGCAATGCAACAAGGTCATTTGTAAATCATCATAATATTTCATTACGGTGTCACTACCTTGTTTTAAATATTGTAACTTTTTAAGCTTGTCACGATTATAATAAGCAGGAACGAATGTGTGTCTCATGGCAAGTTTCAAATCATCCCGAGTAGTAGGTATAATATCTTTGTGTAATCGACAATATTCGCTCCACCAAACTAAAGCATAACCAATGAAAGAACCAACTTCGACCGTAACTTTCTTATGTGCAGCAAAATTATGGGAAGCAAATATTTCATTTATTTCAAACTCCCATTCAATATATAAAGCAAGTCTAAGTCGGCCATTAAATGGAGGTATAGATACATTAACCAGATCATGTGCATTTGGATATCTTTACATCTCTCGTATAGGTTTTTGTGGTGGCACGTCTCCCACGATCGAAGAAGCCCATGAACTGTGATAGAGGCGAAGTTGTCCCTGTCTTTCGATGAGATGGTGGCTATCGTTTTTGGTGGAGTAGATTTTGACGATCGGACTAGGAACGTGTGATGACGCCACGCCTTAGCAATCGCTAAACCAACTCCGAGAGGTTATTGACCACGCCGGAGCACAATCAACCTGGCCACGAGGGTCTGTTTCCTACAAGCAAACGAAGAACAAGCAAGAAACTAAGATTGCAATCTGGATATTACGAATATAAGAGGAAAGCTTTATTGATGAAGTGGGGTTCTGTGACGCCTTTGTCTGGTCGTGGAACACAAACGAAGAACGCGAAGTTGCAGCTATGGCGAACTTGTAATCTAAACAAAACCCAACCCTAAAACGACGCCCTAAGGGCTGTATATATGGGGGAATAAAGGGGAATTTCGTGGCCCCTTGGAGGAGGGGTCCGAAACCGACCTTAACTCAGTTTCCCCATACATACGGACTCTAGAAAGAGCCTATAATATGGTATTTCGAAATTACATGGGCTTGGCCCAATAATAAGGTGGCACAACACCTATATTAGCCTAGGGACGAATTTTATAAAGTAGCATAATGCATATTTCGTCCAAGGCTTTTTGCTCCCATTATGGTGGCTTCAAAGTGCGAAAATCATCACTGGAACCTCCATTGTTCTTTCCCGCGCGCGCACCTTCTTCTCCATGCTTGATCCCGCTCCCATGGTCATCCTTCTTATCCATGCCAGGTCCTTCGTTCATAAGTAAAACAAAAGTATCTAATTTAGGCAACATCATATGTTCATGAACATTAGAAGGATTTGCAAGAAACGAAAGTACCTGGTAATTCAATTGACGTGCGCGAGCTCTAGTAATTGGTCCTGTATGTATAGCAGTCGGAGTTGTGGGTGTAGCATTAGCAGGGTGGTGGTGGTGGTGGCGGTGGTGGTGGTGGTGTGTCACAAATCCTTTAAGCGAATCTCAAATTCTTACCAGTTCTTACCCAGCAGCAGGCGGTGATCGGCAACCGTTGTAGTCAAACTCTCAAAGCTTGGATAGAGCGATTGCCAGGTGGTGTCAGACACACGACGTAGATGTATGTGGAGCTGGGATGGCTTATAGTATGGTAGCAAAAAGGGTTAGCAATAATCAATTCAGAGATGCAAGGTTGAATAAACGCTCAACGACGGTACTGTGCTGGTCCTAGGCTAGACCGTACTAGAGACGCGAGCCTAAAACACCAACAAAATCACGACGCTACACGTAATCAAGGGAAAAGCACTCTAGTTTTTTTCATTTTTTTGGCGCCTCTTTTTTTGCGCTTTTTTTTGTTCAAAAAATCACTACAATGGCGAGTGTCTCAAAACTCTTCCCACGTCGTATAAGCAAGATGGGCACGAAATTTGTTGGACTATTTTTTTTTGGAGCAATTCGGGGGCTGCGGCGACCAAAAATTTCGACAAAAAATCACTATGATGGCAAGTGTCCCAAACCGCTCTGAAGAACCTAAAACCAAGATAGGGAAAAATATTTTCAACCGGATTTTTTTTGAGCCAAAATGTGCTCTGCAAAGCGTGCCACTCTTTTTTTCTGACACCTACGCAGGTAGCAAAACACGAATCCGAAATCAAAAGGGTCTCGAAACTAAACCTAAAACGAGCTGGACTCGGATTGGTGGAGGATTTGTGGTGGTATATATGGACACCAATGGATAGTGATGATGGATGGTGATATATGGTTGTACCCTATCATCTCGGACCCTCGAAAACATAACAATACCAAACATGGTTGTACCCTAGACGCCTCCCCAGTTCTGGGTGACTCCAGCCTTATCTCGCCATGAATAGTATTGAAGTAAATTCAAACATCCTCCATCCTGAGATAGTAAGGAAACGGAATGATAACGATGTGCAAAAATCCCTTGGAGCTCTACTCATCGATAACAGGAGGCAGCAAGTAGAGAACTCCGTCACATCGGCATCATATAGATTCCAAAATATCCGTGTGATCCTAAAAAAATTGAGCGAGAAGAGGATTAAAATAAAATTCCTAAGTCGAATAACAAACCCGAGTATGGAAGAGGAGTAAAAGAAACCTACTCTCCGATATATAACTAGACTCAAAATTAGTTTTTTACTAGGCTCGACTCGACCAAGGTTCGATCAATCAAGGGGTCTCCTAGTTCGGTACAGGCTCTGATACCAACTTGTCACGCCCAAGATCGAATCCTATCCTTATTTTGGCATGAGGGCCTGACAGGGATAGAAGCGCATCTCGTCGTTTTACAAGAATGAATATCATTACAAGTACATGTACAGAAGAGATGAGTATATGGAATTGGCTTACACTCGCCACAAGCTACATCAAGATCACATCAATACAACAACATATTCAAACATCATACGGAAGAGCAGGGTCCGACTACGGACGAAACCAAATGATAAAATGATATCCATCCTTGTGATCCCAGGCTGCCGCCTGGAACCCATCCTAGATCGATGTAGAAGAAGAAGAACTCCAAATCAAAACAAGCATCGCTCTTACGTCAAATCATCGCATTACCTGTACCTGCAACTATTGTTGTAGTAATCTATGAGCCACAGGGACTCAGCAATCTCATTTCCAAGGGTATCAAGACTATTAAAGCTTAATGGGTGAGGTATGGTTAAATGGTGAGGCTGCAGCAAGCGACTAAGCATGTACTTGAGTGGCTAACATACGAATACAGAAAGTAAAGTATGGTGGTCTATGCATAACAGACGTGAACTAACAATGATCACTAAGTGATCCAGAACACCTACTTACTTCAAACATACCCCCACCGTGTTCTCTCTTGGATAAGGACTCACGAGAACAGATAGTCACAACTACACACACGGTTGGTGTATTTTATTTGAGTTTACTTCAAGTTTACTATGTTCGGGTGTTAAACAAAGTTTCCAAGATGCCACATAACCGCGGGCACGGCTTTCCGAAAGATTTAACCCGGTAGGAGTGCTCCAACTCATCCATCACCAATTAGCCACACGTCGTGTTGGAATTCCTCAACCACGGAATCACCCGTAGTATTTGCGGAATCCTGATGCAAAATCTCAACTTTGAGATAACTCGAAGTGTCGTCAAAATCCCACATGCAAGACGTTCAAGAAAGGTAAAAACAAGTCCAGCAAGGTCGCTCGACGTGTCGACGAACCCGATAGGAGCCGCATATCTCGTTCTCAGGACACGACCGAATGGGACTAGCCACAGGGAAAAAACAATCCCCTAGTTTCCTCGAGGCGGCCCTGTAGGCATCCCGTTTGGGACCAACACCATTAGCACTGGCCCGCTGTATTATGTTGATTTAATCCTCGGGTTCATGACAACCTATGCATTAGTTACGGTGTCAATATTATTATGTTAAGCGAATGTAGTACCAAAGTTGGGCCTTGCCAGACAAGTTTTATCCTCAAACAAAAATCAAGGGGGGCCCCATAACAACCCCGAGCATGTTAGGAGCACTCAATTATGGAACATAACACCGGTTCACAAGTAACTAGGGCGGCAAGAGTGGAACAAAACACCGAGCCAAAGGCCAAGCCTTCCACCCTTTACCAAGTATATATGTGCATTAAATTAATTAGCAATAATATTGTGATAACAAAAGAATTTCCATGTTGACACATGGAAGCAATTGCACCTACAACTAAAAACGCTATAAGAAGGGCTGAGCGAGCAGTAACATAGCCAAACAAAGGTTTGCTAGGATGTGGAGGGATTAGAGGCTTATCATGGCATATTTGGGAGGCTTGTCAAACATGTGGTAGGTAGCGTGACATAGCAATAGAAAATGAGACAACTAACATGGCAATGATAGTAGTGGTATCCAGGGAAATGTGTCATCTTTCCTGAGATCCCGCTTGGAAGAAGAACGAGTCCATCGAGAAGAAAATCCGTGAAGTAGACGAACGAATCCTCACACTCCAAACGCTTTCGGAACTCAATCAAGAAGAATAAATCCGGAATAAACAATCAACACATGATACACGACAATATATGCATGACATGATGCGCAAACCAATATGATGCATGTCCATTTAATTATGCAAGGCATGGCAAAGCACATCAATCAAGTCCTACACATTAAGTGAAGCTCAATATTGCTTATCAAATATTGACGAAACTCCACATTTGAATTACTTAGTTCATTCATGTTAGGTAAATGACAATATTAAATGTTGGCACATGGCAAGAGGTGAAGCATAAATAAACTATCTATCCAGGCATCTTAAATAAGGTCGGAAACAACTTATAGCATTTCCGAAATGATCCCATATGTTAATTTCGAAATTGGTCCTGATCTGAACTAACCATATTTTATATTTGATAAACAACATAATAACGTGCACCATGCAATTCTACACGCCATTCTAGTCGATTTACATATATGGAACATATCAAATGGAGCTACGGTCTAAAAGTTATAACCCGCACAAGATAATATGCCATGAATGCAAAATGCATGAAAATGACAACCACGAGCACTTCAAAACATGGATGCAACAAGATCATATGATTCTATATGAAATTCTAAGCAGGTTTCATATATGGCATGTCCAAAATGGAGCTACGGTTCAACCACAACAACCAACAAGTGTTTAGTAGAAATGTGCCCAAAACAGCATGATGGAATATTGCACGCATGAAAACAACAAGCTACAAGATCCTAAAATTCACAAACTAGGCATGGGGCAGTAGCTTATAACGCACACTTCATTGCATCTTCACATATCATACTCAAAAGAGGCATGGATCACATGGTAGGAAGCTCACAACATGGCTAACTGAAAACAGTTCCAAACTTAGTGAAAATAGCAGTTTTTTACAATGCGATTTTTATCACGAAGGCATATTGGTAGCAATAAAACTATATGCTAAAGGACATTATAAGCTAGAGATAACTCCATTGCACTAACTACAAAAGGGTTCTAGATCACTAGCATAACACATGGAGAGACAGCTACACAATATTACATATTCCAGACTTAGAAATATTTTTGGACCCTCAAAACAGCAGTATTGTTTTAGCATGTTGGCAACAAGAAAACAACACCTAAACATGGATTATCATGACAAATAAAATGATAGAGGCGAAGTTGTCCCTGTCTTTCGATGAGATGGTGGCTATCGTTTTTGGTGGAGTAGACTTTGACGATCCGACTACGAACGTGTGAGCCGTCGCGCCTTAGCAATCGCTAAACCAACTCTGAGAGGTTATTGACCACGCCGGAGCACGATCAACCTGACCACGAGGGTCTATTTCCTGCACGCAAACGAAGAACAAGCAAGAAACTAAGATTGCAATCTGGATATTGCGAATATAAGAGGAAAACTTTATTGATGAAGTGGGGTTCTGTGACGCCTTTGTCTGGTCGTGGAACACAAACGAAGAACGTGAAGTTGCTGCTATGGCAAACTTGTAATCTAAACAAAACCCCAACCTAAAACGAAGCCCTAAGGGCTGTATATATGGGGGAATAGAAGGGAATTTCGTGGCCCCTTGGAGGAGGGGTCCGAAACAGACCCTAAGTCAGTTTCCCCATATATACGGACTCTAAAAACAGCCTATAATATGGTATTTCGAAATTACATGGGCCTGGCCCAAAAATAAGGTGGCGCAGCACCTATATTAGCCTATGGACGAATTTTATAAAGTGGCATCATGCATATTTCATCCAAGGCTTCCCGCTCCCATTATGGTGGCTTCAATGTGCGAAAATCATCACTGGAAGCTCCATTGTTCTTCCCCGCGCGCGCACTTTCTCCTCCATGCTTGATCCCGCTCCAATGGTCATCCTTCTTATCCATGCTAGGTCCTTCATTCATAAGTAAAACAAAAGTATCCAATTTAGGCAGCATCATATGTTCATGAATATTAGAAGGATTTCCAAGAAATGAAATTACCTGGTAATTCAATTGACGTGCGCGAGCTCTAGTAATTGGTCCTGTATGTATAGCAGCCGGGGTGGGTGTAACATTAGTAGGGATGTCCTCATCATCCTCCCCTTCTTGAACTGACGTCGTCCTCGACGGAAGCTCATCTTCCTCACCCAAATAAGGCTTCAAATCTGCAATGTTAAAAGTGGGGCTAACCCCAAACTCTGCAGGCAGCTCAAGTTTATATGCATTATCATTTATTTTCTCTAACACCTTAAAAGGACCATCAGCACGTGGCATTAGCTTTCACTTGCGCAAATCAGGAAATCTATCCTTACGCAAATGTAACCAAACAAGATCTCCAGGTGCAAAGACAACATGTTTTCTACCCTTATCTCCAGCAAGTTTGTATTTAGCATTCATACGCTCAATGTTTTCCTTAGTTAACTCATGAATCTTTAATATCAATTCAGCACGTTCTTTAGCATCAAAATTAACCTTCTCCGAAGACGGAAGAGGCAACAAATCAATAGGTGCACGAGGTAAGAAACCATACACAACTTCAAAAGGGCACATCTTAGTGGTAGAATGTAGCGAACGATTATAAGCAAATTCAATATGAGGCAAGCATTCTTCCCACATTTTCAGGTTATTCTTCAAAACAGCCCTAAGCATAGTAGACAATGATCTATTGACTACTTCAGTTTGGCCATCAGTTTGGGGTGACATGTAGTACTAAAAAGCAGTTTAGTCCCCAACTTAGCCCATAAACATCTCCAAAAATGGCTAAGAAATTTAGCATCACGATCGGAAACAATTGTATTTGGCACACCATGCAACCGAATAATTTCACGAAAGAACATATCAGCAACATGAGCAGCATCATCACTTTTATGACATGGTATAAAGTGTGCCATTTTAGAAAATCTATCCACGACAACAAATATGCTATCCCTCCCCTTCTTTGTTCGAGGTAAACCTAAAACAAAGTCCATAGATATATCCTCCCAAGGAACAATAGGTACAGGTAAAGGCATATATAAACCATGAGGATTGAGTCGTGACTTAGCTTTTTGACATGTAGTGCAGCGAGCAACAAAACGCTCAACATCCCGTCTCATCTTTGGCCAAAAGAAATGTGTAGCAAGTACGTCCTCCGTCTTCTTCACGCCAAAGTGTCCCATTAATCCTCCTCCGTGTGCCTCCTGTAACAACAAAAGACGAGCGGAGCTAGCTGGAATGCATAGCTTGTTAGCACGAAACACAAATCCATTATTAATAACGAACTTGTTCCATGTTCTCCCTTCTTTACAATTCTGCAACACGTCTCTAAATTCAGCATCATGCACATATTGATCTTTGATGGTCTCCAAACCAAATATTTTAAAGTCAAGTTGTGAAAGCATAGTATAACGACGAGACAAAGCATCAGCAATAACATTGTCTTTACCCTTCTTGTGTTTAATGACATAAGGGAAAGTCTCAATGAATTCAACCCATTTAGCATGTCTACGGTTCAGTTTTGCTTGACTTTTAATATGTTTCAAAGATTCATGATCAGAATGTATAACAAATTCTTTGGGCCTTTAATAATGTTGCCATGTTTCCAAAGTCCGAACAAGAGCATATAATTCCTTATCATAAGTAGAATAATTCAGACTAGGCCCACTTAATTTTTCAGAAAAGTACGCAACAGGTTTACCATCTTGTAGTAACACACCTCCTAACCCAATTCCACTAGCATCACATTCAAGCTCGAAAGTCTTATTAAAATCAGGAAGTTGGAGTAAAGGAGCATGTGTTAACTTATCTTTCAAGACCGTGAAGGCTTCTTCCTGTGCGGTACCCCAAGAAAAAGGCACGTCCTTCTTTGTAAGCTCATTGAGAGGCGCAGCAATGGTGCTGAAATCTCTCACAAAACGCCTATAGAAACCAGCGAGGCCAAGAAAACTCCTTACTTGTGTGACCGTTTTGGGCTGCGGCCAACTCTCAATAGCTTCAATCTTGGCTGTATCAACTTCAATTCCCTGTGGAGTAACAACATAGCCAAGAAAAGATACTCGGTCGGTGCAAAAGGTGCACTTCCCAAGGTTACCAAACAAACGTGCATCACGTAGCGCAGTAAAAACAGCACGTAAATGTTCCAAATGTTCCTCCAAAGATCTACTAAAAATCAATATATCATCAAAATAGACTACCACAAATCGTCCAATGAAAGCACGTAAAACCTCGTTCATTAATCTCATGAAAGTGCTAGGTGCATTAGTTAACCCAAAAGGCATGACTAGCCACTCATATAATCCAAACTTAGTTTTAAATGTTGTTTTCCACTCATCGCCCAATTTCATACGAATTTGATGGTATCCACTACGCAAATCAACTTTGGAGAAAATTGTAGAGCCACTTAATTCATCAAGCATATCATCTAGTCTAGGAATAGGATGACGATAACGAATAGTAATATTATTAATGCCTCTACAATCCACACACATGCGTGATGTACCATCCTTTTTAGGCACTAGAATAATAGGAACAGCACAAGGACTAAGGGATTCACGTATATAACCGTTGTCAAGCAGCTCCTGTACTTGACGCATAATCTCCTTTGTCTCCTCTGGATTGGTACGGTAGGGCGCACGGTTGGGTAGGGATGCACCGGGAATTAAGTCAATCTGATGCTCAATCCCGCGAATAGGCGGTAATCCCGGTGGCACGTCTTGTGGAAAGACATCAGCGAACTCCTGCAAAATGTTAATGACAGCAGGAGGCAAAGAGGGAGGCATGTCCTCGAATGAAAATAATACCTCTTTACATACAAAAGCATAGCAAACATATGTAGCAACATCCAAATCATTAATATCAGATTTAGTAGCAAGTAAACATCCACTCTTCAATTTTATTTCGGATGCAACAGTAGATGATGGTTTATTATGCTTATGATGTTGCTCAAATTCCTGTGCTACAATCTGATTTTCACTCTTATTTTTCTCCTGTTTTGCTTTACTAGCTCTAGCAATGTCATCTTTCATAATATGTTCGGGAGACATAGGAAGCAAAGTGATATTATGATCCTTATGAACAAGAGTATACTGATTTGTCCTACCATGGTGTACAGAATTTTTATGAAACTGCCATGGTCTACCAAGTAAAACAGAACATGCTTGCATGGGTACCACATCACAATCCACATAATCAGAATATGTAGCAATGCTAAAATGCACACGAACAGTACGTGTTACCTTAACCTTGCCACTATTGTTGAACCATTGGATGCAATAAGGATGAGGATGTGGTCTAGTGGGTAGAGACAGCTTCTCCACCATCTCCATGCTAGCCAAGTTATTGCAACTCCCTCCATCGATGATGATGCGAACAGAACGCTCTTTCACAACTCCCTTTGTGTGGAACAAGTTGTGCCTCTGATTATGCTCAGCGTGTGTAACCTGCACACTGAGAACACGTTGAGCAACTAAACTTTCATACCTGTCAGCGTAATCAGCAGCCATGTATTGTGTTTCTGGTTCTGCATCCTCGCCACCCTATTCGTCACTTGCAATAAGTGCCAAAGTCTCCTCATCATAATCACTAGCGGACGCATATCCACCATCCTCGGTAACAATCATTACACGCTTGGAAGGGCATTCTCTCGCATAGTGACCTCCACCCTTGCAACGACGACATATAACCTCATGTGTTTGCCCTGTGGATGCAATAGATGAAGAAGAACTCTGTGCAGGCCCAGAAGGTGTGCTCTTTGCAGAGGGTGCAGTAGGAGCCTGTTTCCTGGTATCGCGATTAGAGTTGGAGGTTGAAGGAGGTGGTGTTGCAGCAGGACGTGCGGAAGTAGAGGAGGTACGTGGCGTCCATGATGAAGTACGACCTGCAAAATTAGTAGTTCTCGCCATTGCCTGTCGATCCTGCACTTCACGTTCAGCTTTGCAAGCAAGATGAAATAAACGAGTGATAGTGTTATACTCCTTATACTCTAGAATAGTCTGAATCTCTCTATTTAATCCACCCATAAAACGTGCAAGCATAGCTTCATTCTCCTCAAGAATACCACATCTAATCATACCAGTTTGTAATTCCTGATAATATTCTTCTACATAATTTTTTCCTTGTCTTAAACGCTGCAAATTTTGAAGCAATTCACGTTGATAATAAGGTGGCACCCAACGATTTCGCATAGCAGTTTTCAAAGCAGCCCAAGTAGTTGGAATATTATCAGGGTGTATTCTACAATGTTCTGATCACCAAACACAAGCAAAACTAGTGAATGAACAAACAGCAGCAGCAACACGTCGATCCTCTGGAAATTGTAAGCATGTAAAACGTTGTTCTGTTTCTAACTCCCATGTAAGATATATATCAGGAACATATCTACCCTCAAACGTCGGAATATTCAATTTAAGTTTAGGGAGATGGTCATGATCCCGTACCTGCGGGGGTGGTGCAGCCCTACCGTTACGGTTGTAGCCATGTGGTCGACCTGGTGCGTATGGTGGTGGTTGCCCCTGGGGCGGATCTGGAGCAAACTCTCCCTCATCATCGAAATCACCATCATAATCTTCAACCTGCTCAACGACAGTAGCCGCACGAGCCACCGAAGTAGCAGCAGTATCAACAGTACCAGGATGTTGGGCGTGGCCGAGAGGCACACGTCGCGCTCGTCGTTCGAAAGGAATAGGAACTGCAGCTGGTGGAGGTAGACGGGCAAGCACCTCATTGAACTTGGCGTCCATCTTGGTGTCGAATGTCTTCTCCAAACCATCTAGCTTCTCCATGGCCACTCCAAAGTTGTTCACAAAGTCCTGTACCTGCTCAGCCATCATTTGCTGAAATTTATCATAGAGCGCTTTGTTGGTCATGCTCTCCCAGTCGATCTCGTCATCGTGTGATCCTGGCATGGTTAGCAGAAATAGGAAACACACAATATGAAACCTACAGACTACTGGGACGTGGTGGTGGTGGTGGTGTGGCACAAATCCTTTAAGCGAATCTCAATTTCTTACCAGTTCTTACCCAGTAGCAGGCGGTGATCGGCAACCGTTGTAGCCAAAACTCTCAACGCTTGGATAGAGCGATTGCCAGGTGGTGTCAAGCACACGGCGTAGAAGTATGTGGAGCTGGGATGGCTTATAATATGGTAGCAAAAAGGGTCAGCAATAATCAATTTAGAGATGCAAGGTTGAATAAACGCTCAACGACGGTACTATGCTGGTCCTAGGCTAGACCGTGCTAGAGACGCGAGCCTAAAACACCAACAAAAGCACGACGATACACGTAAGCAAGGGAAAAGCACACTCGGAAATTTTTTTTTTCGTTTTTTTTTTAAAAACTCACTACAATGGCGAGTGTCTCAAAACTCTTGCCACCTCGTATAAGCAAGATGGGCACGAGTTTTTCTTTTGGACTATTTTTTTTTTCTGGAGCAATCCGGGGGCTGCGACGACCCAAAAATTTCGACAAAAATCACTATGATAGCAAGTGTCTCAAAACGCTCCGGGGAACCTAAAATCAAGATAGGGAAAAAATATTTTCGGCCGAATTTTTTTTGGGCCAAAACATGCTCTGGAAAGCGTGCCAGACTCTTTTTTTTTCCGACACCTGCGCAGGTAGCAAAACACGGATCCGAAATCAAAAGGATCTCGAAACTAAACCTAAAACGAACTGGACTTGGATTGGTGGAGGATTTGTGGTGGTATATATGGACACCAATGGATAGTGATGATGGATGATGAGATATGGCAGCGGCGATGATGGTGGTGGTATATGCCAACTATGAAGACGATGCGGTGGCGGCGTGACAACCTGTGAAAAGAACTTGAAACTCTAAAGGACTAGACACTAAGACCAGCAACTCGACACGACGATGTAACCGCCAATTCAACAAAGCAAAATACTTAAAAGACTATGCAAAGGCTCAGATTGGTTCGGATATGATGATCTAACCCTAATTTGTTTTGTGGCTTTTTCGTGGACTAAAGGTATGAAGAACAGATGCGATCTAAACTACGAAAACTGGTAAAATCTCACCGAGCAACCTGGAAATCTGATACCACTTGATAGAGGCGAAGTTGTCCCCGTCTTTCGATGAGATGGTGGCTATCGTTTTTGGTGGAGTAGACTTTGACGATCCGACTACGAACGTGTGAGCCGTCGCGCCTTAGCAATCGCTAAACCAACTCTGAGAGGTTATTGACCACGCCGGAGCACGATCAACCTGACCATGAGGGTCTATTTCCTGCACGCAAACGAAGAACAAGCAAGAAACTAAGAATGCAATCTGGATATTGCGAATATAAGAGGAAAACTTTATTGATGAAGTGGGGTTCTGTGACGCCTTTGTCTGGTCGTGGAACACAAACGAAGAACGCGAAGTTGCTGCTATGGCAAACTTGTAATCTAAACAAAACCCCAACCTAAAACGAAGCCCTAAGGGCTGTATATATGGGGGAATAGAAGGGAATTTCGTGGCCCCTTGGAGGAGGGGTCCGAAACAGACCCTAAGTCAGTTTCCCCATATATACGGACTCTAAAAACAGCCTATAATATGGTATTTCGAAATTACATGGGCCTGGCCCAAAAATAAGGTGGCGCAGCACCTATATTAGCCTATGGACGAATTTTATAAAGTGGCATCATGCATATTTCGTCCAAGGCTTCCCGCTCCCATTATGGTGGCTTCAATGTGCGAAAATCATCACTGGAAGCTCCATTGTTCTTCCCCGCGCGCGCACCTTCTCCTCCATGCTTGATCCCGCTCCAATGGTCATCCTTCTTATCCATGCTAGGTCCTTCATTCATAAGTAAAACAAAAGTATCCAATTTAGGCAGCATCATATGTTCATGAATATTAGAAGGATTTCCAAGAAACAAAAGTACCTGGTAATTCAATTGACGTGCGCGAGCTCTAGTAATTGGTCCTGTATGTATAGCAGTCGGGGTGGGTGTAACATTAGTAGGGATGTCCTCATCATAAAATGCCTAGGGTCTAGTGCACATGTCAAAGGGCATATCTCATGTTCAAACATAATTCATATTATGCATGGATTAATTCACATAAAATAAACAAAAGGGCATCATAGAAAAATAACATGCACACTAAAAGTGGTCAAATGACAGAACTAATTGCACTGATAAATTCTATCAATTTTTCTACCCCAAAATTATATATAATATGCATATGTTCATGTAGGAAAAATGTCACCATTAATTATGCAAGTTTATGCCATAAACCTATTAGCAAGTAATGTAGGCAAATTAAATGCCAACATCACATGAAATATTTCTATCAGGCATGAAAATGTCATATAATCAATTTACACATTTTACATGTATTGTTTGATTAGATTAAATGCACGCTTAAATATTTATGCGCAATGCAAATCATGTCAAATATGCAAAATAACAGAAAATGACATGTTAAACATTTTTATCATTTTGCGAAAACGGAATATAAATATTCTACATGAAATTCTACACATTTTACATATTAAAATTATTTTGATACGGTGCACGATTAAGTGAATATGAGCATTTTAAAACATGGCATTTATCTGAAAATATGCATGTCCTAGAATAATAGAGAAATTCGCACACAGGAAAAAAATACTACATGGGCCGAAACGGACTAGCCCAACAGTTTAACACGGGCGCCACCTAACTATTCTACGCACATGGCATTGCATAGAGAAGGTTGGGACGAGGCTCACCTTGGGCCAAATCTGTCCGGTCGGTGCAGAGAGCTGGGCCGGCGGGGTCACGAGGCCGTGGTTGGCTTGGGCCGAGCGGCCCACAACTAGTGACGACTGGCTCTGGCGGCGGCCCGAGCGAGCGTGGTCAACGGGCGCCTCGTCCTTGTCCTTGAGCCCGAGCGCAGGGACGTAGAGCTTGGCGATGAACTCCGGCGAAGGGGTGGCGTCGCAGGCAGGATCCGGCATGGCCCCTCGCAGATCCAGACAGATCTGGTTCTGGGGCATCCATTCCCGGTGGAGCTGAGCTCCGGTGACAACTGGACTTGCACGGCGGCGCTGGTCCATGGCAAGGGAGAGAGAGAGTAGTCAGGGAAGAGAGAGGAGTGAATGGGAGGAGAGCGATGGCGAGGGACTGGCCTCTGATGTTGCTTCGATGCGGCAGCGGGGTACTCCGGTAAGCTACCGCGGCGACGGTGCAACGGGGTTGGGACGTATCGGGCTAAGGGATTGAGGGCCTCCCCTCAATCTGTTGTGGGTGCTGTTGGAAATATGCCCTAGAGGCAATAATAAATTAGTTATTATCATATTTACTTGTTCATGGTAATCGTTTATTATCCATGCTATAATTGTATTGATCGGAGACTTAAATGCATGTGTGGATACATAGACAAAACCATGTCCCATGTAGAATTTCTGGAAAGCATAAATGGTTGTTTGAAAAGTGATTTTCAAAGGAAGACATGGATAAAACTACCTAATTGTTGAGCATCAAGATCTATAGAGATAGATCAAGATGCTTGATGAGACTTTCAATGAGTACATACCTTCACAAGATTTTGAAGGAGTTCAGAATGGATCAGTCAGAGAAAGAGTTCTCGTCTGATTTGTAAGGTGTGAAGTTGAGTGAGACTCAAAGCTCGACAACGGCAGAAGAAAGAGAAAGGACGAATGTCGTCCCCTATGCCTTAGCCATAGGCTCTGTACAGTATGCCATGTTGTGTACCGCACATGTGTGTGCCTTGGCATGAGTTCGTCAGGGGGTACAAGAGTGAACCAGGAGTGGATCACTGGACAGCGATCAAGATTATCCTTAGTAACTGAAAGACTGAGGAGATGTTTCTCGATTATGGAGGTGATAAAGAGTTCGTCGTAAAGAATTACGTCGATGCAGGCTTTAGCACCAATCCGGATGACTAGTAGTAGCAATCTGGATACATATAGTGGAGCAGCCATTTGGAAGTAGTACCAAGTGGAGTGTGGTAGCAGTGTTTACGGTTTGACATAGAGATTTGCAAAGTACACACGGATCTGAATATCGCAGACCCGTTGACTATAAAAGACCTCTCTCACATGCAAAGCATGATCGAGCCCCAGAACTCATTGGGTGTTAGATTCATAACAATGCGAATCACATAGTGATGTGTACTAGATTATTGACTCTAGTGCAAGTGGGAGACTGTTGGAAATATGCCCTAGAGGCATTAATAAATTAGTTATTATCATATTTCCTTGTTCATGGTAATCGTTTATTATCCATGCTATAATTGTATTGATCGGGGACTTAAATGCATGTGTGGGTACATAGACAAAACCATGTCCCTAGTATGCCTCTAATGGACTAGCTCGTTGATCAAAGGATGGTTAAGGTTTCCTAGCCATGGACATGAGATGTCATTTGATAACGGGATCACATCATTAGGGGAATGATGTGATGGACAAGACCCAAACTACAAACATAGCATATGATCGTGTCAGTTTATTGCTACTGTTTTCTGCATGTCAAGTATATGTTCCTATGACCATGAGATCATGCAACTCACGGATATCAGAGGAGTACCTTGTGTGTATCAAACGTCGCAACGTAACTGGGTGACTATAAAGGTGCTCTACAGGTATCTCCGAGGGTGTCTGTTGAGTTGGCATGGATCGAGACTGGGATTTGTTACTCCGTGTGACGGAGAGGTATCTCAGGGCCCACTCGGTAATACAACATCACAATGAGCCTTGCAAGCAATGTGACTAATTGTTAGTTGCGGGATCTTGTATTACGGAACGAGTAAAGAGACTTGCCGGTAACCAGGTTGAACTAGGTATGGAGATACCGACGACCGAATCTCGGGCAAGTAACATACCGAAGAACAAAGGGAACGTTATACGGGATTAACTGAATCCTTGACATAGAGGTTCGACCGATAAAGATCTTCATAGAATATGTAGGAACCAATGTGGACGTCCAGGTCCCGCCATTGGTTATTGGCGGTAGAGGTGTCTCGGTCATGTCTACATAGTTCTCGAACCCGCAGGGTCTGCACACTTAAGGTTCGGTGACGTTTCGGTAGTGTAGAGTGGTGGTGACCGAAGGTTGTTCGGAGTCCCGGATGAGATCCTGGATGTCACGAGGAGCTCCGGAATGGTCCGAAGGTAAAGATTCATATATAGGAAGTACCAGTTTGGTCACCAGAAAAGTTTCGGGCTCATCGGTAGTGTACCGGGAGTGTCGGTAGTGTACCGGGAGACCTCCGGGAGGGGTATTTCGACCCTAGAGGGACCATGGGCTGTGGGAGAGTATTAACCAGCCCTTAGTGGGGTGGTAAATCAGCCTAGAAAGGCCCATGGTGCAGGAGAAAAGAGGGCTAAAGGAAAAAAGGCCAAAAATCAGCCAATAGGGAGCAATCCTAGTCCTCTCCTCCACCTAGGATTGGAGGAAGAGTAGGATTCCTCTCCTCCTTGGCGCAGAAGGCTGGTTGGCTGCCTTGTGCGCCAGCCCCTCTTCCTCTCCTCTCCTCCTATATATACTAGTGGAATAGAGGGTTTTTGCACAGAAAATACGGCCACGTGCTACCCGTTTCACCGGTGCTCCTCTAGATCGGTTTTCTGCAGTGCTTAGGCGAAGCCCTGCCGGAATTGCTACACCACCATCACCGGAGCGCCGTCACACTGCCAGTGAACTCTCTCTCCCCTCCACCTCCTCTTGCTGGATCAAGACGGTGGAGATCGTCATCAAGCTGCACGTGTGCTGAACGCGGAGGTGCTGTCCGTTCGGCGCTAGATCGGAAGGACCGTGATCGAGATCGCGAGACGGTTCGTGATGAGATCGCGGAACGGATCGTGATGAGTTCGCGGGACAGATCGTGATCAAGATCGTGAGACGGATCGTGATGAGATCGCGGGACGGATCGTGATGAGTTCACGGGACGGATCGTGATTGGATCGCGGTACGGATCGTGATGAGATCGCGGGACGCTCGGCGATTTGGATCGCGAAGATGTTCGACTACACCAACCGCGTTTCTTAACGCTTCTCACTTAGCGATCTACAAGGGTATGTAGATCCACTCTCCCTCTCGTAGATGCTCATCACCATGGATAGGTTTGCGTGTGCGTAGGAAATTTTTGTTTCCCATGCGACGTTCCCCAACAGGTCCACCTACAATATAACAAGACCGCATGCCAACTTCCAATCCAATCCGAGAAAGTTTTATATGCACTTTTAAAAACAATATTTTATTGATGACGCAGGTGCGTGCATGTGTGGTTGGTCTCAAAACGGGCGAATACATGAACGAAGATAACCAGCAGCTACAAACGGATGCAAGTTTTCGAAAACGATTGACAATGCTATGCAGATGATGCGAATGATGCAATGATGAATGTGACAACCAGACGAATCACACGACGAGAATGGAAATAATAGGGGAATTTTCTAGAACGTCGATCTCGGGCTGTTACAGCTTTTCGGTGTATTCTCAAGTGACAAAGCGGTAAAGGAACCATTCTACAACCCAATATCTTCGAATCCATTCGGCTCGAATCTTGCGTTGATGAAATGTTTCTTCTGGATCAGACTTGTATCATTCATAGAGGTCAACAGGGAGATTCTTGGCAGTATGCAGGTGTATTTGTCTTCCTACCTTCTTAGGAGTCCCATCTCTAGCCATTGTCTTTGAGTTGAGCAAGGGCTTTGAAGAATGATTTAAATGAGAGCTGGCTCTAGGTGAGTTCAGATGTATCTGCAAGTAGTCACAGTGAAGAACACAGGTAACTGTTCGACAAGGTAGAGAGGCCGAGCAGTTTGATCTACCACACCCTAGCTTGGTGGTGGTTTACGATTGCGGTGGCAACAGACGAGATGGTCCTGTTCGGCGTGTGTACAACGATGGAGGAGTCCCGGCAGCTAAGCGCTCCTTCTCCGGCGGCGATGAAATCCAGTGACCGCGCTAGTGTTTGGAGCTCAAGAGTGCCGGATATGGTTGATGAGTAATAATTGAGTCGGGGCACTTGTATTTATAAGGACTGGAACATCCAAATGTTTTCAACGTATATGCCCCGGACTCTTCGATTTTAGTGGCACACATGGCATGCATGCAACACATTTGATATCCCATTACCATCGATCTGTAGCGGAGGTACGGGAATTGTTGCGATAAATGCGGTGGGGATAAAAGATGAACTTTAAATGTTTGGTTAGATTTATCTTCGACTGAAAAGGATGCAGCACGGACAATCAACAGGTGTCAAAATAGATTGGATATGACTGCAGTTGCATAGTGTTGGGAGAGATTAGAATATATAGGGATTTTTGGTCCGATCACATTTGGCCTAGGTAAAAATCGAAGATGTAGCTATAGGCCAAATGTTTTAGAGGACAAAGATCCAAAAATACGTGAAATATATTCAACTAAGGCACATCCAAACTTAAGAGAAAGTGTTCTACTCAAAGATAAACTATGTTTCTTGAAGCCATAGACATGATGTGAAGATAAAAGCTACGTCTTCAAAAAGGGGTGGTGGTGTTACCCACCATATAAGAATATTTGACCCAGGCACGGCACACAATTATCGTGGCGCTCTGAAGTCATATTCTTCGTTAATGTATTCACACTTAGTGTGTAAGTCTTCATGAATTGAAGACATGCGTTACTTTTGTGTTGTGCATCAAAGTCATCAATAAGCATAAGCGTTAGGATGTATGTCCATTCAGCGGACATTTGAGGATTCTAAGATATTTAGCACACATAGAAACTTGCAAAACCTCTTCCCATCCAAAGGCTTTGTGAATATATCATCCAATTACTCTTCTGACTTCACGGATTTGACGATGATGTTGCCCTTCAACATGTGATCACGTAGGAAATGATGTCATATGTGAACGTGCTTTGTCTTGAAATGTTGTACTGGGTTGTAGGAAATCTTGATAGCACTCTCATTGTCGCAGTACAGAGGTAATTTCTTCTTGTTGATGTCGTAGTCCTTGAGGGTTTGCTTCATCCAGAGAAGCTGTGTGCAGCAGGCAACAACAACAATGTATTCGGTTTCAACAGTGAAGAGTGAGATGCAGTTATGCTTCTTTGAAGACCAACATACAAGAGATCGACCCAGGAAGTGACAAGTGGCTGATGTAGACTTGCGGTTAACTCTACCACCAGCAAAATCTAAATCTGAATAACCAATGAGATCAAAGTTGGAGCCCTTTGTATAACATAATCTTAGCATTGGGTTGTGATCCAAATATCGAAGTATTCGCTTCACCACGAGGTGATGCGATTCCTTTGGTGCCGCTTGGAATCGGGCACACATGCACTAAGCATTACATTTGGCCTATATGCACATAGGGACAACAAGGAGACAATCATGGAGCAATATACCTTCTAATTGAAATCTTTACCATGCATTTGCGTTTTGTATCGTTTGGCTTCATTCATGCCAAACTTCTTGAGACAGCCCTTGATGTACTTCTACTGAGATATAAAGATGCCATTTGGTTGTTGCCGAATATGAAGCCTTAGAAAGAACTTCAACTCTCCCTTCATCGACATCTGGTTGCTCTTGCACCATGAAGCTAAACTCATCACTATATCGATTGTTAGTACAACCAAAGATAATGTCATCCACATAGATTTGACATATAAATAGTTCATCATCATACAATTTAGTGAAGAGAGTAGGATCGAGCGAACCGGATTTGAAGTCTTTCTCCTTGAGGAATTCCTTGAGTATGTCATACCAAGCCATTGGTGCTTGCTTGAGGCCATACAAAGCCTTGTTGAGCCGGTAGACCGTGTTAGGATGCTTTGGATCTTCAAACCATGGAGGTTGAGAAATATATACTTCTTCCTCAATATTACCATTGAGGAATGCACTTTTGACATCAATGTTTTATAGGCATATATCATAGTGGTTAGCATAAGCAAGCAATATACGTATGGCTTCAAGTCTAGCAACAGGTGCAAATGTTTGATCAAAATCAATACCCACAACATGTGTGGAGCCTTGAGCTACAAGTCGAGCCTTGTTTCTAACAACTTGGCCAAATGCATCTTGTCTGTTGCGGTAGATCCACTTTGTGCCAATGATGTTGTGCTTGCGCGGATCTGGTTTCTTGACGAGTTCCCATACGTTGTTGATCTCAAAATGATGTAGTTCTTGCATAGCTTGAATCCATTCAGGTTCCATGAAAGCTTCATCTACTTTTGTGCATTTTGAGATAGACACAAAAGCAAAGTGACCACAGAAGTTAGTGAATTGGTTAGCTCTTGAGGGAGTGAGAGGACCTGGTGCATTGCTGCTATTGAGCATCCTCTCAATTTGAACTTCATTAGCCACGTGTGGATGAGTGCGATGAAGACATTCATCCTGCTGTAGAGCATCGTCTTTGTCAATAGCATTATCTTCAGGAGCAACATTGTCTTCATGATGAGTGGATGGAGGAATGACGACTTCTTCAATCACTGGTTCACAAGGGATGATCTCACCAGTGCCCATTAGCCAATAGCTTCTTCAGGTGGAAGTTCATCTATCATAGGAGGCAGGTGATCTCTCAGTGAGTCATTAGTTTCATCAAACCATGCATCTACATTCTCAAAAAATTATGGAGAAAAGTGTTGAAGACTCTGTAGGTGTGCGAATCCTTTCCATAACCAAGCATGAAACCCTCATGTGCTTTCAGTGCAAATTTTCAAGTGAGGTGTGGATCCCTAATCCAACATTTTGCACCGAAGACTTCAAAATAACTTACATTGGGTTTCTTACAGGTAACCAGCTCATATGATGTTTCCTTGAAGAACTTGTGAAGATATACCAAGTTGATAATGTGACAAGCACTGTCAATGGCTTTAGGCCAAAATCTTCGAGGTGTGTTGTATTCACCAAGCATGGTGCGAGACATATCTATGAGAGTCATGTTCGTGCGTTCCACGACACCATTCTACTGTGGTGTATATGGAGTCGAGAACTCATGTGTGATGCCTAAGGTGTCAAAATAAGTGTCAAGACTGGTGTTCTTGAACTCTGTGCCATTGTCGCTCCTGATATCCTTGAACTTGATGTCATAGTTGGTCATGCACCTATTCACAAAGCGCCTGAAGACATCCTGCACTTCAGTCTTAATGAACCTAGCAAACACCTCACGATTTTGACATGTGAACAGATTATAGTTGGAATCTAAAGACTCATCAATAATGATAGGATTCACACTGTTAAAGCCAAATAATGTGGAAGGATCAGATGAGGGGCCCTTTTTAGCAACCCATGTGGGTATGGGATACTACTCAGGCTTCTAGTAAGATGCATCGACATTGATGTTTCTTTTGAAACCCACACTCTCTTTTCTAAGGTTTTTGTTCAAGATTGTCTTCTTCAAGACATCATAAATAATTTGATGTCCCTTCTGACTCTTGTACATGCCTGTTTCAAGCAATGTCTTCAACATGTCATTATCATCAGTGATAGTAGTGGTTTCCTTAGATGAGGGGTTAGATACCACAAATACAGTTGATGATAAGGCATTTTCAGAAGCATTTTAACATTTATCAGTTGAATCATTAGCTTCACGAGCAAGACATTTTAACCGCATAGCATTAAATTCTTCTTGAGTGGTACTGATCTGTTCTGCTAGGAGTGAGTTGTTTTGCTTCTGTAGGTCATCACGAGCTTCCCTCAACTTCTCCAATTCAATATTTCTTTGAATATATTCAAGAGAAAGATTCTCATGTTCAGTTGAGAGGGCATCATGACGACTCTGGAGATCCTCAAACCTTGAACAAAGACTTTGCATATCTTTAGCCATAGTTTTCGTCGGACTGATCTTGTCACGTAGTAGGTCATCGCTTTTTTCTAGTGATTTTTGCATTTTCTGCATAGCATTTTGTTGCTTGGTGGAAATTTTGACAAGTTTGGAGTAGCTAGGTTTCAAGTTATCATTTGATCCAGCTTTGCTATCAGAGTCATGACGTGAAGACTTTGAGGATACCTTGGAGCCTTTTGGCATAAAGCGGTAGGCTGGAGTACTATTGTCGCCACAAGATTCAGTGTAGATGAGGAGACCATTGTCTTCGGGGTCGAAGACAGATGAAGTGATGAATGCAGAAGCCATAGCCATACCAGCAACTTCAGAAGAAGACTCCTCCTAACATTATTCTTCAATTTTTGACTTTGATTTAACTTCAGAGTCCATTTCCTTGCCAATGAAAGCATGTGCCTTGCTACATGAACTCTTCTTGTGTGATGAAGACTTGGACGAAGAATTTTGAAACTTCTTCTTTTTCTTCTTGTCATCAGAATCACAGTCTTTGCTCTTCTTCTTTGATTCCTTCTCCCATTGAGGACAATCAGCAATGAAGTGACCAGCTTTCTTGCACTTGTGACACGTTTGCTTCTTGTTGTCACGCGAAGACATTTCTCTAGACTTCTTGGAGTCATGCCTTGTAGATTTTGCAAAGCGTTTTGGACTTATCGAATTCCTGGAACTTCCTTACCAGAAGAGCGAGTCCGTTGCCAAAGTTTTCAGCGTCTTCGGGACTGCATTCAGATTCTTCTTCTTCGCATGAGGAGACATCTTTTGCTTTCAGGGCACGAGAGTGTCCATAACTGGAACCATAGATTTCCATCTTCTCAGCTTGTTGGAACTCATGGGTATTTATCCTCTCAAGGATATCGGAAGGATCCGAATCCTTGAAGTCAGGGCATTCCTGGATCATTAGGGCGAGAGTGCCAAAGGAACTTCCAAGAGATCTCAATAGCTTCTTCACAACTTCATGTTTAGTGATATCAGTGGCGCTGAGAGCATTCAGCTCATTTTAGATGTCTATGAGCCTATCGAATGTGAGCTAGACATTTTAATTGTCAGGTCTCTCGAAGTGGTTGAATAGATTGCAAAGAACATCAACACGCGATTTTTGCTGAGATGAGACACCTTCATTTACCTTGGAAAGCCATTCCTAGATTTGCTTCGCAGTGTCAAGAGCAATCACACGGACATAATGTCCTTCGCTCGGATGATCATAGATGATGTTCTTGGCGGTCGAGTCAAGTTGAAAAAATCTCTTCATATCACCAGAAGTCACACCTTCACCAATCTTGGGGATACTAGCCATGACGACATACCAAAGGTCGTTTTCAATGGCTTCAACATGCATGCGCATATTGTTCTTCCAGTATGGGTAATCAGTGCCATCGAGGACAAGGCATGGAGAGGAGACCTTGATTATCCCCTCTGTTCTGATACCAATTGAATGGCAGAGATTGAACTCAGAAGACCTCGTCTACACCTTGTTCCCCTTGAGCCTAAGTCTCTTAGATAATGCCCAATCACTCAAGTAAGTCTTCAGGTGAGACTTCTGAAACTCATACAAACTTGGTCACCTGATAATCCACAATGATTCTTGGATGCTCTAGACCCAGAAGCATAACCGTCTAGAAGATCACAGTCTTCAAGTGTAATAAGTCTTCATTTCACTCAAAGCAGAACGACTTCGGTGATGCTCAAACACACTAGCTCTAGGTGTTTGGGTTAATCCTCGCATGATAGTTCTCGCTCAATGTCTTCGAGGTGGGTTGCTCCAAAACGACAACAGTCGTATCCTTCTTTGAGCAGCCACCTTCTTATGGTGGAGGGGGTGGGCTATTATAGCCAAAGGGCAACCCCACCTGATATGACCGAATTGACAGTAGGTCAATGGCCAACCGACACGTGTCCCAACTATCGGATTTCAAACACACGCGCAACATTACTTCGGCTACAAGTCACTACTAGGGAAAATCCTAGCACTAGCTCGGGTTAAGGGCCTATCAGTAGTGCGGGGGACCGTGGTACTACTACAGCGCCACAGCTAATGTGTAGCAGTAGCGCGGGTTGACCCGTGCTACTGCTATCTACATGTAGCACTAGCATTTGTTGGAAAAGGACAATGCTAGTAATAGTTGTAGCGCGCCTCTGCCAAACACGTTGCCGATACATAGGCGCTGCTGCTAAAGTGGTTCCCCTTGCTACTGTTATAATAGTTGCATTTTCTGGAGAGAGAAAATCTGCTGCCCATTTCCTTTGTATTTGAACAGGTTTTATACAATAGTCTCTAACATATCATACACATACAAACCTAGACATATCATACACATACAAATAGTCTCATAAAATCATGTCATCGTCATAATCATCATCCAACACAAGTGATGTCTCTCTTCATCAGTTTTGGATTTTTGGCTCCACAAAACCCTCGAGGTTCAAACAGAGGGGCATGTGCGAAGATCCCCGTAGCCTCGCCCTACTTAGCTCGCTACTCTATGGTTACTTCGGGGAACTCGCACGATGATGAGGAAGAGGATGAACATGGTGGTTTATCCAGGTTCGATCCGCTAGGAAGCGTAATACCCTACTCCTGCTTTGGTGGATTGCCTCTCGGGGAGGTGAGTTGGATGAACTATTACAGTGGCTTCAAGCCTTGCGAGGGAGCTCTAGTCGTTTTCTTGGCTCTTTATCTTGTCTTGTGGTTCGTCGGGTGGTTCTGTCGAGGGGATCCCGTCTATTGTGCGACCTAGCCTCTATATATAATAGTTGCCCGGGTCCTCTTCCCTTAGTTAACTCATGAATCTTTAATATCAATTCAGCACGTTCTTTAGCATCAAAATTAACCTTCTCCGAAGACGGAAGAGGCAACAAATCAATAGGTGCACGAGGTAAGAAACCATACACAACTTCAAAAGGGCACATCTTAGTGGTAGAATGTAGCGAACGATTATAAGCAAATTCAATATGAGGCAAGCATTCTTCCCACATTTTCAGGTTATTCTTCAAAACAGCCCTAAGCATAGTAGACAATGATCTATTGACTACTTCAGTTTGGCCATCAGTTTGGGGGTGACATGTAGTACTAAAAAGCAGTTTAGTCCCCAACTTAGCCCATAAACATCTCCAAAAGTGGCTAAGAAATTTAGCATCACGATCGGAAACAATTGTATTTGGCACACCATGCAACCGAATAATTTCACGAAAGAACATATCAGCAACATGAGCAGCATCATCACTTTTATGACATGGTATAAAGTGTGCCATTTTAGAAAATCTATCCACGACAACAAATATGCTATCCCTCCCCTTCTTTGTTCGAGGTAAACCTAAAACATAATCCATAGATATATCCTCCCAAGGAACACTAGGTACAGGTAAAGGCATATATAAACCATGAGGATTGAGTCGTGACTTAGCTTTTTGACATGTAGTGCAGCGAGCAACAAAACGCTCAACATCCCGTCTCATCTTTGGCCAAAAGAAATGTGTAGCAAGTACGTCCTCCGTCTTCTTCACGCCAAAGTGTCCCATTAATCCTCCTCCGTGCGCCTCCTGTAACAACAAAAGACGAACGGAGCTAGCTGGAATGCATAGCTTGTTAGCACGAAACACAAATCCATTATTAATAACGAACTTGTTCCATGTTCTCCCTTCTTTACAATTCTGCAACACGTCTCTAAATTCAGCATCATGCACATATTGATCTTTGATGGTCTCCAAACCAAATATTTTAAAGTCAAGTTGTGAAAGCATAGTATAACGACGAGACAAAGCATCAGCAATAACATTGTCTTTACCCTTCTTGTGTTTAATGACATAAGGGAAAGTCTCAATGAATTCAACCCATTTAGCATGTCTACGGTTCAGTTTTGCTTGACTTTTAATATGTTTCAAAGATTCATGATCAGAATGTATAACAAATTCTTTGGGCCATAAATAATGTTGCCATGTTTCCAAAGTCCGAACAAGAGCATATAATTCCTTATCATAAGTAGAATAATTCAGACTAGGCCCACTTAATTTTTCAGAAAAGTACGCAACAGGTTTACCATCTTGTAGTAACACACCTCCTAACCCAATTCCACTAGCATCACATTCAAGCTCGAAAGTCTTATTAAAATCAGGAAGTTGGAGTAAAGGAGCATGTGTTAACTTATCTTTCAAGACCGTGAATGATGAGGACATCCCTACTAATGTTACACCCACCCCGACTGCTATACATACAGGACCAATTACTAGAGCTCGCGCACGTCAATTGAATTACCAGGTACTTTCGTTTCTTGGAAATCCTTATAATATTCATGAACATATGATGCTGCCTAAATTAGATACTTTTGTTTTACTTATGAATGAAGGACCTATCATGGATAAGAAGGATGACCATTGGAGCGGGATCAAGCATGGAGGAGAAGGTGCGCGCGCGGGGAAGAACATTGGAGCTTCTAGTGATGATTTTCGCACATTGAAGCCACCATAATGGGAGTGGGAAGCTTTGGACGAAATATGCATGATGCCACTTTATAAAATTCGTCCATAGGCTAATATAGGTGCTGCGCCACCTTAATTTTGGGCCAGGCCCATGTAATTTCGAAATACCATATTATAGGCTGTTTTTAGAGTCCGTATGTATGGGGAAACTGACTTAGGGTCGGTTTCGGACCCCTCCTCCAAGGGGCCACGAAATTCCCTTCTATTCCCCCATATATACAGCCCTTAGGGCTTCGTTTTAGGTTTGGGTTTTGTTTAGATTACAAGTTCGCCATAGCAGCAACTTCGCGTTCTTCGTTTGTGTTCCACGACCAGACAAAGGCGTCACAGAACCCCACTTCATCAATAAAGCTTTCCTCTTATATTCGCAATATCCAGATTGCAATCTTAGTTTCTTGCTTGTTCTTCGTTTGCGTGCAGGAAATAGACCCTCGTGGTCAGGTTGATCGTGCTCCGGCGTGGTCAATAACCTCTCAGAGTTGGTTTAGCGATTGCTAAGGCGCGACGTCTCACACGTTCGTAGTCGGATCGTCAAAGTCTACTCCACCAAAAACGATAGCCACCATCTCATCGAAAGACAGGGACAACTTCGCCTCTATCAAGTGGTATCAAATTTCCAGGTTGCTCGGTGAGATTTTACCAATTTTCGTAGTTTAGATCGCATCTGTTCTTCATACCTTTAGTCCACGAAAAAGCCAAAAAAAAAATTAGGGTTAGATCATCATATCCGAACCAATCTGAGCCTTTGCATAGTCTTTTCAGTATTTTGCTTTGTTGAATTGGCGGTTACATCGTTGTGTCGAGTTGCTGGTCTTAGTGTCTAGTCCTTTAGAGTTTCGAGTTGTTTTCACAGGTTGTCACGCCGCCACCGCATCATCTTCATAGTTGCCATATACCACCACCATCATCGCCGCTGCCATATCTCATCATCCATCATCACTCTCCATTGGTGTCCATATATACCACCACAAATCCTCCACCAATCCAAGTCCAGTTCGTTTTAGGTTTAGTTTCGAGATCCTTTTGATTTCGGATCCGTGTTTTGCTACCTGCGCAGGTGTCGAAAAAAAAAAGAGTCTGGCACGCTTTGTAGAGCACGTTTTGGCCCAAAAAAATTTCGGCTGAAAATATTTTTTCCCTATCTTGATTTTAGGTTCCCCGGAGCGTTTTGAGACACTTGCTATCATAGTGATTTTTGTCGAAATTTTTGGGTCATCGCAGCCCCCGGATTGCTCCAGAAAAAAAAATAGTCCAAAAGAAAAATTCGTGCCCATCTTGCTTATACGACGTGGCAAGAGTTTTGAGACACTCGCCATTGTAGTGAGTTTTTGAAAAAAAAAAAAAGAGGCGCCGAAAAAAAAAAACAAAAAAAAAATCCGATTGTGCTTTTCCCTTGCTTAGGTGTATCGTCGTGTTTTTGTTGGTGTTTTAGGCTCGCGTCTCTAGCACGGTCTAGCCTAGGACCAGCACAGTACCGTCGTTGAGCGTTTATTCAACCTTGCATCTCTGAATTGATTATTGCTGACCCTTTTTGCTACCATATTATAAGCCATCCCAGCTCCACATACTTCTACGCCGTGTGCTTGACACCACCTGGCAATCGCTCTATCCAAGCTTTGAGAGTTTTGGCTACAACGGTTGCCGATCACCGCCTGCTACTGGGTAAGAACTGGTAAGAAATTGAGATTCGCTTAAAGGATTTGTGCCACACCACCACCACCACCACGTCCCAGCAGTCTGTAGGTTTCATATTGTGTGTTTCCTATTTCTGCTAACCATGCCAGGATCACACAATGATGAGATCGACTGGGAGAGCATGACCAACAAAGCGCTCTATGATAAATTTCAGCAAATGATGGCTGAGCAGGTACAGGACTTCGTGAACAACTTTGGAGTTGCCATGGAGAAGCTAGATGGTTTGGAGAAGACATTCGACTCCAAGATGGACGCCAAGTTCAATGAGGTGCTTGCCCGTCTACCTCCACCAGCGGCAGCTCCTCTTCCTTTTGAACGACGAGCGCGACGTGTGCCTCTCGGCCACGCCCAACATCCTGGTACTGTTGATACTGTTGCTACTTCGGTGGCTCGTGCGGCTACTGTCGTTGAGCAGGTTGAAGATTATGATGGTGATTTCGATGATGAGGGAGAGGTTGCTCCAGATCCGCCCCATGGGCAACCACCACCATACGCACCAGGTCGACCACATGGCTACAACCGTAACGGTAGGGCTGCACCACCCCCGCAGGTACGGGATCATGACCATCTCCCTAAACTTAAATTGAATATTCCGACGTTTGAGGGTAGATATGTTCCTGATATATATCTTACATGGGAGTTAGAAACAGAACAACGTTTTACATGCTTACAATTTCCAGAGGATCGACGTGTTGCTGCTGCTGTTTGTTCATTCACTAGTTTTGCTTGTGTTTGGTGGTCAGAACATTGTAGAATACACCCTGATAATATTCCAACTACTTGGGCTGCTTTGAAAACTGCTATGCGAAATCGTTGGGTGCCACCTTATTATCAACGTGAATTGCTTCAAAATTTGCAGCGTTTAAGACAAGGAAAAAATTCTGTAGAAGAATATTATCAGGAATTACAAACTGGTATGATTAGATGTGGTATTGTTGAGGAGAATGAAGCTATGCTTGCACGTTTTATGGGTGGATTAAATAGAGAGATTCAGACTATTCTAGAGTATAAGGAGTATAACACTATCACTCGTTTATTTCATCTTGCTTGCAAAGCTGAACGTGAAGTGCAGGATCGACAGGCAATGGCGAGAACTACTAATTTTGCAGGCCGTACTTCATCATGGACGCCACGTACCTCCTCTACTTCCGCACGTCCTGCTGCAACACCACCTCCTTCAACCTCCAACTCTAATCGCGATACCAGGCAACAGGCTCCTACTGCACCCTCTGCGAAGAGCACACCTTTTGGGCCTGCACAGAGTTCTTCTTCATCTATTGCATCCACAGGGCAAACACATGAGGTTATATGTCGTCGTTGCAAGGGTGGAGGTCACTATGCGAGAGAATGCCCTTCCAAGCGTGTAATGATTGTTACTGAGGATGGTGGATATGCGTCCGCTAGTGATTATGATGAGGAGACTTTGGCACTTATTGCAAGTGACGAACAGGGTGGCGAGGATGCAGAACCAGAAACACAATACATGGCTGCTGATTACGCTGACAGGTATGAAAGTTTAGTTGCTCAACGTGTTCTCAGTGTGCAGGTTACACACGCTGAGCAAAATCAGAGGCACAACTTGTTCCACACAAAGGGAGTTGTGAAAGAGCGTTCTGTTCGCATCATCATCGATGGAGGGAGTTGCAATAACTTGGCTAGCATGGAGATGGTGGAGAAGCTGTCTCTATCCACCAGACCACATCCTCATCCTTATTACATCCAATGGTTCAACAATAGTGGCAAGGTTAAGGTAACACGTACTGTTCGTGTGCATTTTAGCATTGCTACATATTCTGATTATGTGGATTGTGATGTGGTACCCATGCAAGCATGTTCTGTTTTACTTGGTAGACCATGGTGATAGAGGCGAAGTTGTCCCTGTCTTTCGATGAGATGGTGGCTATCGTTTTTGGTGGAGTAGACTTTGACGATCCGACTACGAACGTGTGAGACGTCGCGCCTTAGCAATCGCTAAACCAACTCTGAGAGGTTATTGACCACGCCGGAGCACGATCAACCTGACCACGAGGGTCTATTTCCTGCACGCAAACGAAGAACAAGCAAGAAACTAAGATTGCAATCTGGATATTGCGAATATAAGAGGAAAGCTTTATTGATGAAGTGGGGTTCTGTGACGCCTTTGTCTGGTCGTGGAACACAAACGAAGAATGCGAAGTTGCTGCTATGGCGAACTTGTAATCTAAACAAAACCCAAACCTAAAACGAAGCCCTAAGGGCTGTATATATGGGGGAATAGAAGGGAATTTCGTGGCCCCTTGGAGGAGGGGTCCGAAACCGACCCTAAGTCAGTTTCCCCATACATACGGACTCTAAAAACAGCCTATAATATGGTATTTCGAAATTACATGGGCCTGGCCCAAAATTAAGGTGGCGCAGCACCTATATTAGCCTATGGACGAATTTTATAAAGTGGCATCATGCATATTTCGTCCAAAGCTTCCCACTCCCATTATGGTGGCTTCAATGTGCGAAAATCATCACTGGAAGCTCCAATGTTCTTCCCCGCGCGCGCACCTTCTCCTCCATGCTTGATCCCGCTCCAATGGTCATCCTTCTTATCCATAATAGGTCCTTCATTCATAAGTAAAACAAAAGTATCTAATTTAGGCAGCATCATATGTTCATGAATATTAGAAGGATTTCCAAGAAACGAAAGTACCTGGTAATTCAATTGACGTGCGCGAGCTCTAGTAATTGGTCCTGTATGTATAGCAGCCGGGGTGGGTGTAACATTAGTAGGGATGTCCTCATCATCCTCCCCTTCTTGAACTGACGTCGTCCTCGACGGAAGCTCATCTTCCTCACCCAAATAAGGCTTCAAATCTGCAATGTTAAAAGTGGGGCTAACCCCAAACTCTGCAGGCAGCTCAAGTTTATATGCATTATCATTTACTTTCTCTAACACCTTAAAAGGACCATCAGCACGTGGCATTAGCTTTGACTTGCGCAAATCAGGAAATCTATCCTTACGCAAATGTAACCAAACAAGATCTCCAGGTGCAAAGACAACATGTTTTCTACCCTTATCTCCAGCAAGTTTGTATTTAGCATTCATACGCTCAATGTTTTCCTTAGTTAACTCATGAATCTTTAATATCAATTCAGCACGTTCTTTAGCATCAAAATTAACCTTCTCCGAAGATGGAAGAGGCAACAAATCAATAGGTGCACGAGGTAAGAAACCATACACAACTTCAAAAGGGCACATCTTAGTGGTAGAATGTAGCGAACGATTATAAGCAAATTCAATATGAGGCAAGCATTCTTCCCACATTTTCAGGTTATTCTTCAAAACAGCCCTAAGCATAGTAGACAATGATCTATTGACTACTTCAGTTTGGCCATCAGTTTGGGGGTGACATGTAGTACTAAAAAACAGTTTAGTCCCCAACTTAGCCCATAAACATCTCCAAAAGTGGCTAAGAAATTTAGCATCACGATCGGAAACAATTGTATTTGGCACACCATGCAACCGAATAATTTCACGAAAGAACAAATCAGCAACATGAGCAGCATCATCACTTTTATGACATGGTATAAAGTGTGCCATTTTAGAAAATCTATCCACGACAACAAATATGCTATCCCTCCCCTTCTTTGTTCGAGGTAAACCTAAAACAAAGTCCATAGATATATCCTCCCAAGGAACACTAGGTACAGGTAAAGGCATATATAAACCATGAGGATTGAGTCGTGACTTAGCTTTTTGACATGTAGTGCAGCGAGCAACAAAACGCTCAACATCCCGTCTCATCTTTGGCCAAAAGAAATGTGTAGCAAGTACGTCCTCCGTCTTCTTCACGCCAAAGTGTCCCATTAATCCTCCTCCGTGCGCCTCCTGTAACAATAAAAGACGAACGGAGCTAGCTGGAATGCATAGCTTGTTAGCACGAAACACAAATCCATTATTAATAACGAACTTGTTCCATGTTCTCCCTTCTTTACAATTCTGCAACACGTCTCTAAATTCAGCATCATGCACATATTGATCTTTGATGGTCTCCAAACCAAATATTTTAAAGTCAAGTTGTGAAAGCATAGTATAACGACGAGACAAAGCATCAGCAATAACATTGTCTTTACCCTTCTTGTGTTTAATGACATAAGGGAAAGTCTCAATGAATTCAACCCATTTAGCATGTCTACGGTTCAGTTTTGCTTGACTTTTAATATGTTTCAAAGATTCATGATCAGAATGTATAACAAATTCTTTGGGCCATAAATAATGTTGCCATGTTTCCAAAGTCCGAACAAGAGCATATAATTCCTTATCATAAGTAGAATAATTCAGACTAGGCCCACTTAATTTTTCAGAAAAGTACGCAACAGGTTTACCATCTTGTAGTAACACACCTCCTAACCCAATTCCACTAGCATCACATTCAAGCTCGAAAGTCTTATTAAAATCAGGAAGTTGGAGTAAAGGAGCATGTGTTAACTTATCTTTCAAGACCGTGAAGGCTTCTTCCTGTGCGGTACCCCAAGAAAAAGGCACGTCCTTCTTTGTAAGCTCATTGAGAGGCGCAGCAATGGTGCTGAAATTTCTCACAAAACGCCTATAGAAACCAGCGAGGCCAAGAAAACTCCTTACTTGTGTGACCGTTTTGGGCTGCGGCCAACTCTCAATAGCTTCGATCTTGGCTGTATCAACTTCAATTCCCTGTGGAGTAACAACATAGCCAAGAAAAGATACTCGGTCGGTGCAAAAGGTGCACTTCCCAAGGTTACCAAACAAACGTGCATCACGTAGCGCAGTAAAAACAGCACGTAAATGTTCCAAATGTTCCTCCAAAGATCTACTAAAAATCAATATATCATCAAAATAGACTACCACAAATCGTCCAATGAAAGCACGTAAAACCTCGTTCATTAATCTCATGAAAGTGCTAGGTGCATTAGTTAACCCAAAAGGCATGACTAGCCACTCATATAATCCAAACTTAGTTTTAAATGCTGTTTTCCATTCATCGCCCAATTTCATACGAATTTGATGGTATCCACTACGCAAATCAACTTTGGAGAAAATTGTAGAGCCACTTAATTCATCAAGCATATCATCTAGTCTAGGAATAGGATGACGATAACGAATAGTAATATTATTAATGCCTCTACAATCCACACACATGCGCGATGTACCATCCTTTTTAGGCACTAGAATAATAGGAACAGCACAAGGACTAAGGGATTCACGTATATAACCTTTGTCAAGCAGCTCCTGTACTTGACGCATAATCTCCTTTGTCTCCTCTGGATTGGTACGGTAGGGCGCACGGTTGGGTAGGGATGCACCGGGAATTAAGTCAATCTGATGCTCAATCCCGCGAATAGGCGGTAATCCCGGTGGCACGTCTTGTGGAAAGACGTCAGCGAACTCCTGCAAAATGTTAATGACAGTAGGAGGCAAAGAGGGAGGCATGTCCTCGAATGAAAATAATACCTCTTTACATACAAAAGCATAGCAAACATATGTAGCAACATCCAAATCATTAATATCAGATTTAGTAGCAAGTAAACATCCACTCTTCAATTTTATTTCAGATGCAACAGTAGATGATGGTTTATTATGCTTATGGTGTTGCTCAAATTCCTGTGCTACAATCTGATTTTCACTCTTATTTTTCTCCTGTTTTGCTTTACTAGCTCTAGCAATGTCATCTTTCATAATATGTTCGGGAGACATAGGAAGCAAAGTGATATTATGATCCTTATGAACAAGAGTATACTGATTTGTCCTACCATGGTGTACAGAATTTTTATGTTCAATGATAATATGTTCAATGAGGTGCTTGCCCGTCTACCTCCACCAGCTGCAGTTCCTATTCCTTTCGAACGACGAGCGCGACGTGTGCCTCTCGGCCACGCCCAACATCCTGGTACTGTTGATACTGCTGCTACTTCGGTGGCTCGTGCGGCTACTGTCGTTGAGCAGGTTGAAGATTATGATGGTGATTTCGATGATGAGGGAGAGGTTGCTCCAGATCCGCCCCATGGGCAACCACCACCATACGCACCAGGTCGACCACATGGCTACAACCGTAACGGTAGGGCTGCACCACCCCCGCAGGTACGGGATCATGACCATCTCCCTAAACTTAAATTGAATATTCCGACGTTTGAGGGTAGATATGTTCCTGATATATATCTTACATGGGAGTTAGAAACAGAACAACGTTTTACATGCTTACAATTTCCAGAGGATCGACGTGTTGCTGCTGCTGTTTGTTCATTTACTAGTTTTGCTTGTGTTTGGTGGTCAGAACATTGTAGAATACACCCTGATAATATCCCAACTACTTGGGCTGCTTTGAAAACTGCTATGCGAAATCGTTGGGTGCCACCTTATTATCAACGTGAATTGCTTCAAAATTTGCAGCGTTTAAGACAAGGAAAAAATTCTGTAGAAGAATATTATCAGGAATTACAAACTGGTATGATTAGATGTGGTATTGTTGAGGAGAATGAAGCTATGCTTGCACGTTTTATGGGTGGATTAAATAGAGAGATTCAGACTATTCTAGAGTATAAGGAGTATAACACTATCACTCGTTTATTTCATCTTGCTTGCAAAGCTGAACGTGAAGTGCAGGATCGACAGGCAATGGCGAGAACTACTAATTTTGCAGGCCGTACTTCATCATGGACGCCACGTACCTCCTCTGCTTCCGCACGTCCTGCTGCAACACCACCTCCTTCAACCTCCAACTCTAATCGCGATACCAGGAAACAGGCTCCTACTGCACCCTCTGCGAAGAGTACACCTTTTGGGCCTGCACAGAGTTCTTCTTCATCTATTGCATCCACAGGGCAAACACATGAGGTTATATGTCGTCGTTGCAAGGGTGGAGGTCACTATGCGAGAGAATGCCCTTCCAAGCGTGTAATGATTGTTACTGAGGATGGTGGATATGCGTCCGCTAGTGATTATGATGAGGAGACTTTGGCACTTATTGCAAGTGACGAACAGGGTGGCGAGGATGCAGAACCAGAAACACAATACATGGCTGCTGATTACGCTGACAGGTATGAAAGTTTAGTTGCTCAACGTGTTCTCAGTGTGCAGGTTACACACGCTGAGCAAAATCAGAGGCACAACTTGTTCCACACAAAGGGAGTTGTGAAAGAGCGTTCTGTTCGCATCATCATCGATGGAGGGAGTTGCAATAACTTGGCTAGCATGGAGATGGTGGAGAAGCTGTCTCTATCCACCAGACCACATCCTCATCCTTATTACATCCAATGGTTCAACAATAGTGGCAAGGTTAAGGTAACACGTACTGTTCGTGTGCATTTTAGCATTGCTGCATATTCTGATTATGTGGATTGTGATGTGGTACCCATGCAAGCATGTTCTGTTTTACTTGGTAGACCATGGCAGTTTGATAAAAATTCTGTACACCATGGTAGGACAAATCAGTATACTCTTGTTCATAAGGATCATAATATCACTTTGCTTCCTATGTCTCCCGAACATATTATGAAAGATGACATTGCTAGAGCTAGTAAAGCAAAACAGGAGAAAAATAAGAGTGAAAATCAGATTGTAGCACAGGAATTTGAGCAACACCATAAGCATAATAAACCATCATCTACTGTTGCATCTGAAATAAAATTGAAGAGTGGATGTTTACTTGCTACTAAATCTGATATTAATGATTTGGATGTTGCTACATATGTTTGCTATGCTTTTGTATGTAAAGAGGTATTATTTTCATTCGAGGACATGCCTCCCTCTTTGCCTCCTACTGTCATTAACATTTTGCAGGAGTTCGCTGACGTCTTTCCACAAGACGTGCCACCGGGATTACCGCCTATTCGCGGGATTGAGCATCAGATTGACTTAATTCCCGGTGCATCCCTACCCAACCGTGCGCCCTACCGTACCAATCCAGAGGAGACAAAGGAGATTATGCGTCAAGTACAGGAGCTGCTTGACAAAGGTTATATACGTGAATCCCTTAGTCCTTGTGCTGTTCCTATTATTCTAGTGCCTAAAAAGGATGGTACATCGCGCATGTGTGTGGATTGTAGAGGCATTAATAATATTACTATTCGTTATCGTCATCCTATTCCTAGACTAGATGATATGCTTGATGAATTAAGTGGCTCTACAATTTTCTCCAAAGTTGATTTGCGTAGTGGATACCATCAAATTCGTATGAAATTGGGCGATGAATGGAAAACAGCATTTAAAACTAAGTTTGGATTATATGAGTGGCTAGTCATGCCTTTTGGGTTAACTAATGCACCTAGCACTTTCATGAGATTAATGAACGAGGTTTTACGTGCTTTCATTGGACGATTTGTGGTAGTCTATTTTGATGATATATTGATTTTTAGTAGATCTTTGGAGGAACATTTGGAACATTTACGTGCTGTTTTTACTGCGCTACGTGATGCACGTTTGTTTGGTAACCTTGGGAAGTGCACCTTTTGCACCGACCGAGTATCTTTTCTTGGCTATGTTGTTACTCCACAGGGAATTGAAGTTGATACAGCCAAGATCGAAGCTATTGAGAGTTGGCCGCAGCCCAAAACGGTCACACAAGTAAGGAGTTTTCTTGGCCTCGCTGGTTTCTATAGGCGTTTTGTGAGAAATTTCAGCACCATTGCTGCGCCTCTCAATGAGCTTACAAAGAAGGACGTGCCTTTTTCTTGGGGTACCGCACAGGAAGAAGCCTTCACGGTCTTGAAAGATAAGTTAACACATGCTCCTTTACTCCAACTTCCTGATTTTAATAAGACTTTCGAGCTTGAATGTGATGCTAGTGGAATTGGGTTAGGAGGTGTGTTACTACAAGATGGTAAACCTGTTGCGTACTTTTCTGAAAAATTAAGTGGGCCTAGTCTGAATTATTCTACTTATGATAAGGAATTATATGCTCTTGTTCGGACTTTGGAAACATGGCAACATTATTTATGGCCCAAAGAATTTGTTATACATTCTGATCATGAATCTTTGAAACATATTAAAAGTCAAGCAAAACTGAACCGTAGACATGCTAAATGGGTTGAATTCATTGAGACTTTCCCTTATGTCATTAAACACAAGAAGGGTAAAGACAATGTTATTGCTGATGCTTTGTCTCGTCGTTATACTATGCTTTCACAACTTGACTTTAAAATATTTGGTTTGGAGACCATCAAAGATCAATATGTGCATGATGCTGAATTTAGAGACGTGTTGCAGAATTGTAAAGAAGGGAGAACATGGAACAAGTTCGTTATTAATAATGGATTTGTGTTTCGTGCTAACAAGCTATGCATTCCAGCTAGCTCCGTTCGTCTTTTATTGTTACAGGAGGCGCACGGAGGAGGATTAATGGGACACTTTGGCGTGAAGAAGACGGAGGACGTACTTGCTACACATTTCTTTTGGCCAAAGATGAGACGGGATGTTGAGCGTTTTGTTGCTCGCTGCACTACATGTCAAAAAGCTAAGTCACGACTCAATCCTCATGGTTTATATATGCCTTTACCTGTACCTAGTGTTCCTTGGGAGGATATATCTATGGACTTTGTTTTAGGTTTACCTCGAACAAAGAAGGGGAGGGATAGCATATTTGTTGTCGTGGATAGATTTTCTAAAATGGCACACTTTATACCATGTCATAAAAGTGATGATGCTGCTCATGTTGCTGATTTGTTCTTTCGTGAAATTATTCGGTTGCATGGTGTGCCAAATACAATTGTTTCCGATCGTGATGCTAAATTTCTTAGCCACTTTTGGAGATGTTTATGGGCTAAGTTGGGGACTAAACTGCTTTTTAGTACTACATGTCACCCCCAAACTGATGGCCAAACTGAAGTAGTCAATAGATCATTGTCTACTATGCTTAGGGCTGTTTTGAAGAATAACCTGAAAATGTGGGAAGAATGCTTGCCTCATATTGAATTTGCTTATAATCGTTCGCTACATTCTACCACTAAGATGTGCCCTTTTGAAGTTGTGTATGGTTTCTTACCTCGTGCACCTATTGATTTGTTGCCTCTTCCGTCTTCGGAGAAGGTTAATTTTGATGCTAAAGAACGTGCTGAATTGATATTAAAGATTCATGAGTTAACTAAGGAAAACATTGAGCGTATGAATGCTAAATACAAACTTGCTGGAGATAAGGGTAGAAAACATGTTGTCTTTGCACCTGGAGATCTTGTTTGGTTACATTTGCGTAAGGATAGATTTCCTGATTTGCGCAAGTCAAAGCTAATGCCACGTGCTGATGGTCCTTTTAAGGTGTTAGAGAAAGTAAATGATAATGCATATAAACTTGAGCTGCCTGCAGAGTTTGGGGTTAGCCCCACTTTTAACATTGCAGATTTGAAGCCTTATTTGGGTGAGGAAGATGAGCTTCCGTCGAGGACGACGTCAGTTCAAGAAGGGGAGGATGATGAGGACATCCCTACTAATGTTACACCCACCCCGACTGCTATACATACAGGACCAATTACTAGAGCTCGCGCACGTCAATTGAATTACCAGGTACTTTCGTTTCTTGGAAATCCTTCTCATATTCATGAACATATGATGCTGCCTAAATTAGATACTTTTGTTTTACTTATGAATGAAGGACCTATCATGGATAAGAAGGATGACCATTGGAGCGGGATCAAGCATGGAGGAGAAGGTGCGCGCGCGGGGAAGAACATTGGAGCTTCTAGTGATGATTTTCGCACATTGAAGCCACCATAATGGGAGTGGGAAGCTTTGGACGAAATATGCATGATGCCACTTTATAAAATTCGTCCATAGGCTAATATAGGTGCTGCGCCACCTTAATTTTGGGCCAGGCCCATGTAATTTCAAAATACCATATTATAGGCTGTTTTTAGAGTCCGTATGTATGGGGAAACTGACTTAGGGTCGGTTTCGGACCCCTCCTCCAAGGGGCCACGAAATTCCCTTCTATTCCCCCATATATACAGCCCTTAGGGCTTCGTTTTAGGTTTGGGTTTTGTTTAGATTACAAGTTCGCCATAGCAGCAACTTCGCGTTCTTCGTTTGTGTTCCACGACCAGACAAAGGCGTCACAGAACCCCACTTCATCAATAAAGCTTTCCTCTTATATTCGCAATATCCAGATTGCAATCTTAGTTTCTTGCTTGTTCTTCGTTTGCGTGCAGGAAATAGACCCTCGTGGTCAGGTTGATCGTGCTCTGGCGTGGTCAATAACCTCTCAGAGTTGGTTTAGCGATTGCTAAGGCGCGACGTCTCACACGTTCGTAGTCGGATCGTCAAAGTCTACTCCACCAAAAACGATAGCCACCATCTCATCGAAAGACAGGGACAACTTCGCCTCTATCAGTGAAGGCTTCTTCCTGTGCGGTACCCCAAGAAAAAGGCACGTCCTTCTTTGTAAGCTCATTGAGAGGCGCAGCAATGGTGCTGAAATCTCTCACAAAACGCCTATAGAAACCAGCGAGGCCAAGAAAACTCCTTACTTGTGTGACCGTTTTGGGCTGCGGCCAACTCTCAATAGCTTCAATCTTGGTTGTATCAACTTCAATTCCCTGTGGATTAACAACATAGCCAAGAAAAGATACTCGGTCGGTGCAAAAGGTGCACTTCCCAAGGTTACCAAACAAACGTGCATCACGTAGCACAGTAAAAACAGCACGTAAATGTTCCAAATGTTCCTCCAAAGATCTACTAAAAATCAATATATCATCAAAATAGACTACCACAAATCGTCCAATGAAAGCACGTAAAACCTCGTTCATTAATCTCATGAAAGTGCTAGGTGCATTAGTTAACCCAAAAGGCATGACTAGCCACTCATATAATCCAAACTTAGTTTTAAATGCTGTTTTCCATTCATCGCCCAATTTCATATGAATTTGATGGTATCCACTACGCAAATCAACTTTGGAGAAAATTGTAGAGCCACTTAATTCATCAAGCATATCATCTAGTCTAGGAATAGGATGACGATAACGAATAGTAATATTATTAATGCCTCTACAATCCACACACATGCGTGATGTACCATCCTTTTTAGGTACTAGAATAATAGGAACAGCACAAGGACTAAGGGATTCACGTATATAACCTTTGTCAAGCAGCTCTTGTACTTGACGCATAATCTCCTTTGTCTCCTCTGGATTGGTACGGTAGGGCGCACGGTTGGGTAGGGATGCACCGGGAATTAAGTCAATCTGATGCTCAATCCCGCGAATAGGCGGTAATCCCGGTGGCACGTCTTGTGGAAAGACATCAGCGAACTCCTGCAAAATGTTAATGACAGCAGGAGGCAAAGAGGGAGGCATGTCCTCGAATGAAAATAATACCTCTTTACATACAAAAGCATAGCAAACATATGTAGCAACATCCAAATCATTAATATCAGATTTAGTAGCAAGTAAACATCGACTCTTCAATTTTATTTCGGATGCAACAGTAGATGATGGTTTATTATGCTTATGGTGTTGCTCAAATTCCTGTGCTACAATCTGATTTTCACTCTTATTTTTCTCCTGTTTTGCTTTACTAGCTCTAGCAATGTCATCTTTCATAATATGTTCGGGAGACATAGGAAGCAAAGTGATATTATGATCCTTATGAACAAGAGTATACTGATTTGTCCTACCATGGTGTACAGAATTTTTATCAAACTGCCATGGTCTACCAAGTAAAACAGAACATGCTTGCATGGGTACCACATCACAATCCACATAATCAGAATATGTAGCAATGCTAAAATGCACACGAACAGTACGTGTTACCTTAACCTTGCCACTATTGTTGAACCATTGGATGTAATAAGGATGAGGATGTGGTCTGGTGGTTAGAGACAGCTTCTCCACCATCTCCATGCTAGCCAAGTTATTGCAACTCCCTCCATCGATGATGATGCAAACAGAACGCTCTTTCACAACTCCCTTTGTGTGGAACAAGTTGTGCCTCTGATTTTGCTCAGCGTGTGTAACCTGCACACTGAGAACACGTTGAGCAACTAAACTTTCATACCTGTCAGCGTAATCAGCAGCCATGTATTGTGTTTCTGGTGCTGCATCCTCGCCACCCTGTTCGTCACTTGCAATAAGTGCCAAAGTCTCCTCATCATAATCACTAGCGGACGCATATCCACCATCCTCAGTAACAATCATTACACGCTTGGAAGGGCATTCTCTCGCATAGTGACTTCCACCCTTGCAACGACGACATATAACCTCATGTGTTTGCCCTGTGGATGCAATAGATGAAGAAGAACTCTGTGCAGGCCCAGAAGGTGTGCTCTTCACAGAAGGTGCAGTAGGAGCCTGTTTCCTGGTATCGCGATTAGAGTTGGAGGTTGAAGGAGGTGGTGTTGCAGCAGGACGTGCGGAAGTAGAGGAGGTACGTGGCGTCCATGATGAAGTACGACCTGCAAAATTAGTAGTTCTCGCCATTGCATGTCGATCCCGCACTTCACGTTCAGCTTTGCAAGCAAGATGAAATAAACGAGCGATAGTGTTATACTCCTTATACTCTAGAATAGTCTGAATCTCTCTATTTAATCCACCCATAAAACGTGCAAGCATAGCTTCATTCTCCTCAACAATACCACATCTAATCATACCAGTTTGTAATTCCTGATAATATTCTTCTACAGAATTTTTTCCTTGTCTTAAACGCTGCAAATTTTGAAGCAATTCACGTTGATAATAAGGTGGCACCCAACGATTTCGCATAGCAGTTTTCAAAGCAGCCCAAGTAGTTGGAATATTATCAGGGTGTATTCTACAATGTTCTGACCACCAAACACAAGCAAAACTAGTGAATGAACAAACAGCAGCAGCAACACGTCGATCCTCTGGAAATTGTAAGCATGTAAAACGTTGTTCTGTTTCTAACTCCCATGTAAGATATATATCAGGAACATATCTACCCTCAAACGTCGGAATATTCAATTTAAGTTTAGGGAGATGGTCATGATCCCGTACCTGTGGGGGTGGTGCAGCCCTACCGTTACGGTTGTAGCCATGTGGTCGACCTGGTGCGTATGGTGGTGGTTGCCCCTGGGGCGGATCTGGAGCAACCTCTCCCTCATCATCGAAATCACCATCATAATCTTCAACCTGCTCAACGACAGTAGCCGCACGAGCCACCGAAGTAGCAGCAGTATCAACAGTACCAGGATGTTGGGCGTGGCCGAGAGGCACACGTCGCGCTCGTCGTTCGAAAGGAATAGGAACTGCAGCTGGTGGAGGTAGACGGGCAAGCACCTCATTGAACTTGGCGTCCATCTTGGTGTCGAATGTCTTCTCCAAACCATCTAGCTTCTCCATGGCCACTCCAAAGTTGTTCACGAAGTCCTGTACCTGCTCAGCCATCATTTGCTTAAATTTATCATAGAGCGCTTTGTTGGTCATGCTCTCCCAGTCGATCTCGTCATCGTGTGATCCTGGCATGGTTAGCAGAAATAGGAAACACACAATATGAAACCTACAGACTACTGGGACGTGGTGGTGGTGGTGGTGTGGCACAAATCCTTTAAGCGAATCTCAATTTCTTACCAGTTCTTACCCAGTAGCAGGCGGTGATCGGCAACCGTTGTAGCCAAAACTCTCAAAGCTTGGATAGAGCGATTGCCAGGTGGTGTCAAGCACACGGCGTAGAAGTATGTGGAGCTGGGATGGCTTATAATATGGTAGCAAAAAGGGTCAGCAATAATCAATTCAGAGATGCAAGGTTGAATAAACGCTCAACGACGGTACTGTGCTGGTCCTAGGCTAGACCGTGCTAGAGACGCGAGCCTAAAACACCAACAAAAGCACGACGATACACGTAAGCAAGGGAAAAGCACACTCGGAATTTTTTTTTCGTTTTTTTTCAAAAACTCACTACAATGGCGAGTGTCTCAAAACTCTTGCCACGTCGGATAAGCAAGACGGGCACGAATTTTTCTTTTGGACTATTTTTTTTTGGAGCAATCCGGGGGCTGCGACGACCCAAAAATTTCGACAAAAATCACTATGATAGCAAGTGTCTCAAAACGCTCCGGGGAACCTAAAATCAAGATAGGGAAAAATTATTTTCGGCCGAATTTTTTTTGGGCCAAAACGTGCTCTGCAAAGCGTGCCAGACTCCGAATTTTTTTATTTTTTTTCCGACACCTGCGCAGGTAGCAAAACACGGATCCGAAATCAAAAGGATCTCGAAACTAAACCTAAAACGAACTGGACTTGGATTGGTGGAGGATTTGTGGTGGTATATATGGACACCAATGGATAGTGATGATGGATGATGAGATATGGCAGCGGCGATGATGGTGGTGATATATGGCAACTATGAAGATGATGCGGTGGCGGCCTGACAACCTGTGAAAAGAACTCGAAACTCTAAAGGACTAGACACTAAGACCAGCAACTCGACACGACGATGTAACCGCCAATTCAACAAAGCAAAATACTGAAAAGACTATGCAAAGGCGCAGATTGGTTCGGATATGATGATCTAACCCTAATTTTTTTGTGGCTTTTTCGTGGACTAAAGGTATGAAGAACAAATGCGATCTAAACTACGAAAACTGGTAAAATCTCACCGAGCAACCTGGAAATCTGATACCACTTGATAGAGGCGAAGTTGTCCCTGTCTTTCGATGAGATGGTGGCTATCATTTTTGGTGGAGTAGACTTTGACGATCCGACTACGAACGTGTGAGCCGTCGCGCCTTAGCAATCGCTAAACCAACTCTGAGAGGTTATTGACCACGCCGGAGCACGATCAACCTGACCACGAGGGTCTATTTCCTGCACGCAAACGAAGAACAAGCAAGAAACTAAGATTGCAATCTGGATATTGCGAATATAAGAGGAAAACTTTATTGATGAAGTGGGGTTCTGTGACGCCTTTGTCTGGTCGTGGAACACAAACGAAGAACGCGAAGTTGCTGCTATGGAAAACTTGTAATCTAAACAAAACCCAACCCTAAAACGAAGCCCTAAGGGCTGTATATATGGGGGAATAGAAGGGAATTTCGTGGCCCCTTGGAGGAGGGGTCCGAAACCGACCCTAAGTTAGTTTCCCCATATATACGGACTCTAAAAACAGCCTATAATATGGTATTTCGAAATTACATGGGCCTGGCCCAAAAATAAGGTGGCGCAGCACCTATATTAGCCTATGGACAAATTTTATAAAGTGGCATCATGCATATTTCGTCCAAGGCTTCCCGCTCCCATTATGGTGGCTTCAATGTGCGAAAATCATCACTGGAAGCTCCATTGTTCTTCCCCGCACGCGCACCTTCTCCTCCATGCTTGATCCCGCTCCAATGGTCATCCTTCTTATCCATGCTAGGTCCTTCATTCATAAGTAAAACAAAAGTATCCAATTTAGGCAGCATCATATGTTCATGAATATTAGAAGGATTTCCAAGAAACGAAAGTACCTGGTAATTCAATTGACGTGCGCGAGCTCTAGTAATTGGTCCTGTATGTATAGCAGTCGGGGTGGGTGTAACATTAGTAGGGATGTCCTCATCAGGTTGATCGTGCTTCAATGTGGTCAATAATCTCTCGGAGTTGGTTTAGCGATTGCTAAGGCGCAGCGTCATCACACGTTCGTAGTCGGATCGTCAAAGTCTACTCCACCATAAACGACAGCCACCATCTCATCGAATGACAGGGACAACTTTGCCTCTATCAACGAGGACAAGAGGGGCGGTGAGGAACCGGCCTGGAGGTCGAGGGATTGGTCGCCGGCGATGCTCCGGCGGCCGGCGGTCTCTTTGCTAGGGGCAACAGGGATGGGAGCTCGGGCGCGGGCGCTGGTGAGGCCCTGGCGGCAGGGGCGCGCTCGGGCGCGTGAGGCTCGGGCGGCGGCGCTCGTTCGGGCCCAGATAGGCTCGGGCTGGCCGTGCGATGGGCTTTGGTGGCCCTGTGTGGTGCGGGAGAGGAGGCTGCGGCTAGGTGGCAGCTAGGGGTTAGGGATGCACGGAAAATGAGGGGAGGCTAGTGATGAGGACATGACTACCTTCGATATGACCAAAAATATTGCATATGTGCATATTTGTGAGGTGATTTCTTATCATAATTATGCAATAATTTATTTATGTTATCCGTAACAAAAATACTTCACCTATTTTTATTTTATGCCTAAATGCAGAATGGCCGAACACTTGTATGAACTACGTGTGATGACAAAGGGAGAGGAAATGGTTGGATGCTATTCAAGAGGTCCTCTCACGTTAAAGGAAATAATTAGGTGTTGTTCAAGAAGTTCTATCACGTCACTTTTAGCCCAAGAGAAGATAGAGTCCAAATCGCTCACGTTCTGGACTCAGATTCGGACTGCACAGACACACTTGTCTCAAAACGCGAACAACTTTTTCATACAGACTCGGAATTGGGTGATTTTTTTTGCTCGAAACTAGATTTCATATGCATTCCAGCCTAATTGGAATCACCTTAAAATTCGTTCGGATCGCGAAGATATTGATGAAACAATCTGACATTGCAGCAGAATCCGAGTCAAACTACAAGTCCAAAGGTGTTGCATCACCTCCACTTGGGCCCATGGGCCTTGTACGACCTAGGGTTGGTTTTAGGGTGTCTTGGGACGTCCTCCCACCTCCTTGGCCGCCAACCCTTGCTCCTATATAAGTAGATCAATCTAGTAGCATTTCCTTTGGGTTTTGTTTAGTTAAAAGTTAGCCATTGCAACTTCGTGTACTTCGGTTGTGTCCAACGACAAGACCAAGACCGCTTTCGGAACCCCACCCTTATCAATACTTCATCTATATTCGCAATATTCAGATTGCATTATCATATTCTTGCTTGTTCTTCGATTGCTTGCAGGAATAGACCTTCGTGGTCAGGTTGATCGTGCTCCGGCGTGGTCAATAACCTCTTGGAGATTGGTTTAGCAATTGCAAGGCGCAACATCGTGCATGTTCGTAGTCGGATCGTCAAAGTCGTCTCCACCAAATCGATAGTTATCATCTCATCGAAAGATCGCGACCCTCGCCTCTATCAGGTGGTATCAGTTTTCAGGTTGCTCGGTGAGAATTTCCAGTTATTCATAGATTAGTTCTATTTTCCTTACCTATTGCCCAAGAGAAAGCCACGCAAAAAAAGTTAGATCTATTCATCTTTTCTCCAAGCCAGTCTGAGCCTTTGCAATTTTCTTTTCAGTGTTTGCATAGTTGAATTATCGGTTGCATCGTCGTGTCAAGTTGCTGGTCTTAGCGTCTAGTCTTTTAGAGTTTCGACTTCTATTCACAACTTGTCACGCCGGCGTCGCGCCATCTTCATCGCTACTGCCATATACCACCACCACGCTAGCTTCATCCCTTTCGTTGTCACCCACCACCAACCATCAATTTTCACCACATGCTACCATTGTTCATTGTCATTATCACACTTGAGGTCGTTCACATGTACGCTTGATCCAATCTACATCTTATCTAATTTGTTGGATAGAAAAAAAGTGAGCGAGAAAGAAAAAGAAAAAAAAGAAAAAAAAAGTGAGAGAAAAAAAAGAGAAGAGAAAAAAACAAATTTTGGATCTACCTAGACTCAATCTCGTATGTGAATTCGGATTGAAATCTGTTTTGCGCAGTGTTCAGTAAAACAAGTGTATCTTCCTCATAAGAACTCGGAATTGAGTGATTCTTTTTGCATACGAAAGCTTGAGTCAGTAGCATTCTTGAAAAAAATATCAAAAATTTCACATAATATTTTCTAGAGTAAAGCTGAAGAGAGAGTTTTGTATATCTTGCTTGTCGGTCATTTATCATCATTGTCTTTACTGCCATTGTGATCTTCACTTATATCTTGCTGTCGAGAGCTAATTCATATCATCCCTTTCTGCTATTTGTCCTACGTCGTCACTCCATTAGTGTTCTAGGCTCGCGTCTCTAGTACGGTCTAGCCTAGGACCAGCACAGTACCGTCGTTGAGCGTTTATTCAACATTGCATCTCTGAATTGATTATTGCTAATATTTTGCTACCATATATTAAGCCTTCCAAACTCCACATATTTCTACATCGTGTATACATACGTTCACCTGGTAATCGCTTTACCCAATCTTTGGAGATATTGACACCGTCAGTTGCCGGTCGCCACTTGCTGCATGGTAAGAATTTGTAAGACATTGATATTTGCTTTATTGTGAGCGTTTTACCACCACATCCCAGTAGTTCATAGGAACAATATACTTGGATCTTTGTTTCTTGTTTCTACTAGTCATGACAAGATCCAGAGTTGTCAGTTCATGGGCTTCTTTGATCGTGGGAGACGTGCCACCACAAAAACCGATACGAGAGATGCAAAGAGATCCAAATGCACATGATCAGGTTAATGTTTCTATAGCTCCATTTAATGGCCGGTTTAGACCTGCTTTATATATCGAGTGGGAGTTTGAAATAAATGAAACATTTGCTTCCCATAATTTTGCTGCACATAAGAAAGTTAAGGTCACAGTTGGTTCTTTCACTGGTTGTGCTTTAGTTTGGTGGAGCGAAAATTGTCGGTTACACAAAGATATTATACCTACTACTTGGGATGATTTGAAACTTGCCATGAGACACACATTGGTTCCTGCTTATTATACTCGTGACAAGCTTAAAAAGTTACAATATTTAAAACAAGGTAGTGACACCGTAATGAAATATTCTGATGATTTACAAATGACCTTGTTGCATTCCTCATTAGAAGAAAGTGAAGAAGTTTTTATGGATAGATTTTGGGGAGGATTAAACCGTGATATTCAGGAGATACTAATTCATGAAAAGTGTTATTCTATGGATCGTTTGTTTCGTCTTGCTTGCAAAGCTGAACAGGAAATAAATCAACGCGTTGCCCAAAAGGAAATAGAGCGCAAGGTGCTCATTCCAAGAGTGGATACAGTTGTTCCTTCAACTACTAGGCGTACTGTGACAACCACATCAATTCTTGTGAGGGCTACATCACCTACACCATGTAACACGTCACCACCGAGAGTGCCAACATCATCTGAGTTGATCATAAAAGGTAATGGCAAAGGTATTGATCTTCCACCTCCACATGAGTATGTTGAATGCCTTGTCAATTCCAATGTACCTTGTGATGAGCTACCCATTACTTTGATCACACCACCTATTTTAGAGGACTATGTTCATGATTTTACTTCGTCATGTGATCAAATAACTACAATATCAGCAATTGTGAGTGCACCCATCGATTTAACTATTGATGACCAAGAACCGTGTGAATCAGAAAATCAATCAAATTTGGGTCAAATATGTTTGAAAATTATTCTGTCGGTGATTAATCATTTTGATATGACCTCCAATCTTGGTGATAATTCTGTGTCAAATGACATGTTACATGTTTGCTTATTTAAGCATGTTGTAGCATCTAAGTTTGAAATGATTCACGTTTATCTACCAATATTGGGACGGTTTAATGATGAACATTATTTATCTTTTGATATGAATAAGGACTTCACTTATATATGCAAACTGAGTTGTAATATTGTCATGCCTTCTACTTCTTGTGATGATTTTTTGGCTTCATATTTCATGACATGTGATGAGTGCCCTTGCATATATGTGTCACATGTGTCACAACTGATAAAAATAAAAATGGATGACAAATACATATACAATGTGTACGACTTTTCTCTTTTCGTAGCCACATTTCAGATTAAGTAACGCCGAGGACGGCTTTGTTTTCAAAAATGGGAGGATGATGAGGACATGACTACCTTCGATACGACCAAAAATATTGCATATGTGCATATTTGTGAGGTGATTTCTTATAATAATTATGCAATAATTTATTTATGTTATCCGGAACAAAAATACTTCACCTATTTTTATTTTATGCCTAAATGCAGAATGGCCGAACACTTGTATGAACCACGTGTGATGACAAAGGGAGAGGAAATGGTTGGATGCTATTCAAGAGGTCTTCTCACGTTAAAGGAAATAATTAGATGTTGTTCAAGAAGTTCTATCACGTCACTTTTAGCCCAAGAGAAGGTAGAGTCCAAATCTCTCACGTTCTGGACTCAGATTCGAACTGTACAGACACACCTGTCTCAAAACGCCAACAACTTTCTCATACGGACTCGGAATTGGGTGATTCTTTTTTTGCCGAAAACTAGATTTCATATGCGTTCCACCTAGTTGGAATCACCTTAAAATTCGTCTGGATCGCAAAGATATTGACGAAACAATCTGACATTGCAGCAGAATCCGAGTCAAACTACAAGTCCAAAGGTGTTGCATCACCTCCACTTGGGCCCATGGGCCTTGTACGACCTAGGGTTGGTTTTAGGGTGTCTTGGGACGTACTCCCACCTCCTTGGCCGCCACCCCTTGCTCCTATATAAGTAAATCAATCTAGTTGCTTTTCCTTTGGGTTTTGTTTAGTTAAAAGTTAGCCATTACAACTTCGTGTACTTCGTTTGTGTCGAACGACCAGACCAAGACCGCTTTCGGAACCCCACCATTATTAATACTTCATCTATATTCGCAATATTCAGATTGCATTATCATATTCTTGGTTGTTCTTTGATTGCTTGCAGGAATTGACCTTCGTGGTCATGTTGATCATGCTCCGGCGTGGTCAATAACCTCTTGGAGATTGGTTTAGCGATTGCTAAGGCGCAACGTCGTGCACGTTCATAGTCGGGTCGTCAAAGTCGTCTCCACCAAATTGATAGTTATCATCTCATCGAAAGATCGAGACCCTCGCCTCTATCAGCTAGGGATTGCGAGGCTAGGGTCTATTTATAGCAAATGGGGCTAGGGTTAGCAATTTTCGTCCGAATTCGAACCGTAGGATCGTGATCGGACAACTCCGATGGTGGCTAGGTCTAGGCTAGGTTAGTGGACTGTGTAGAGGGGCTTGGTGGGGATGAGAGGGAATGTTTGCGGCCCATGACAAGGAGTTTTTAAAACACCGTAAATGTCCGACAGATAAACCGATGACGGTGCCGCTACAGGCGACCGTTGGGGTATCAAATGAGCTCTGATTGCGACGAAATTTGGCAGGCGGCCTACCTACAATATAACAAGACCACACACCAAGTTCCGATGCAATCTAGGAATATTTAAACACACTTTGAAAACAATATTTTATCGATTCCGTGGGCACGTGCATGTGTGGTTGGACTCAAAACGATGAACGACAAGAACAAAGAGTATCAGTGACTACAAACGGATGCAACTTTGAAAACTCATGTTGACAAAATGTTGATGCTATGCAGATGATGCGAATGATGCGACGATGAATGCAACAATCAAACGAAACACAAGATGACAATGGAATAAAAGGGGAATGTTCTGGAGCGTCAGTCCCGGGCTGTTACAGGGATGCTATGCTTCATGAATATGATATTCTTTGTTCCCCAAGTTTTGATGATGACACGTATGCTATAATTGATGATGGAAATCATGCATTATTTGATAGTTATATTGTGAAATTCCTTCATGATGCTACTGAAAATTATTATGAGGGAGGAACATATGCTTGTAGGAATTTCAATAATATCAAGTTCCCTCTCTATGTGTTCAACATTTTGAAGTTATGCTTGTTTTGCCTTCCTATGCTAGTTTATTCTTGTTCCCATAAATTGTTTGCTCACAAAATCCCTATGAATAGGAAGTGGGTTAGACTTAAATGTGTTTTTCATGCTATTCATGTTGCGCTCTTGCACATTTCAATTACTACTTTTTATGTGAGCATCACTGAAATCATTATGCCTAGCTAATAAGGGCGTTAAACAATAGCGCTTGTTGTGATAGAGGCAAAGTTGTCCCTGTCTTTCGATGAGATGGTGGCTATCGTTTTGGTGGAGTAGACTTTGACGATCCGACTACGAACGTGTGATGACGCTGCGCCTTAGCAATCGCTAAACAAACTCCGAAAGGTTATTGACCATGCCGGAGCATGATCAACCTGACCACGAGGGTCTATTTCCTGCACGCAACCGAAGAACAAGCAAGAAACTAAGATTGCAATCTGGATATTGCGAATATAAGAGGAAAGCTTTATTGATGAAGTGGGGTTCTGTGACGCCTTTGTCTGGTCGTGGAACACAAACGAAGAACGCGAAGTTGCAGCTATGGCGAACTTATAATCTAAACAAAACCCAAACCTAAAACGACGCCCTAAGGGTTGTATATATGGGGGAATAGAGGGGAATTTCGTGGCCCCTTGGAGGAGGGGTCCGAAACCGACCCTAACTCAGTTTCCCCATACATACGGACTCTAAAAATAGCCTATAATATGGTATTTCGAAATTACATGGGCCTGGCCCAAAAATAAGGTGGCGCAACACCTATATTAGCCTAGGAACGAATTTTATAAAGTGGCATCATGCATATTTCTTCCAAGGCTTCTTGCTCCCATTATGGTGGCTTCAAAGTGCGAAAATCATCACTGGAAGCTCCATTGTTCTTTCCCGCGCGCGCACCTTCTTCTCCATGCTTGATCCCGCTCCAATGGTCATCCTTCTTGTCCATGCCAGGTCCTTCATTCACAAGTAAAACAAAAGTATCTAATTTAGGCAGCATCATATGTTCATGAACATTAGAAGGATTTGCAAGAAACAAAAGTACCTGGTAATTCAATTGATGTGTGCGAGCTCTAGTAATTGGTCCTGTATGTATAGCAGTCGGAGTTGTGGGTGTAGCATTAGTAGGGATGTCCTCATCATGTTGGGAGGCAACCCAATTTTATTTTTGTGTTCTGGTTTTGCTTCTTTTTTTGAGTGTTTCCCACATTATTACTTATGTAGTAATTTTTTTTGGTGTTTTAATTAGTGTTTGAGCCAAGTAAAACCTTTGGGGTGATCTATGGTAGTTGTTGATTTGATCTTGCTGAAAAATAGAAACTTTTGCGCTCAGTACAGGAATTTTCAAAACATTTCAGAGAGTCGAATGAGTCTGAAATTTTTACACAAGATTGATATATAAATTTCCCAGGTTTCCCTAATTTTTGATAATGTTTTAAGTAATATCAATGTGAGTGAGTAGGGATTGCCTTTTATGACTTGCACCACCACTTCCATATTGCATATTGAGTCATATTTTGACATAGGTATCAAGTTGTAATTTTCTTTTGAGTTGTAAATAAATAAAAGTGTGATGATTATCATTCTTAGAGCATGTCCCATGTGAGGAAAGGATGATGGAATCTATGATTCCCTCACAAGTGGGGATGAGATTCCGGACTTTATATAAAAAAAGAGGCCTTAGATGCCCACCAATAAAAAAGATAAAAAATGAGAGAAAAGAGAGAAGGGACATTGCAACTATCTTTTTCCACACTTGTGTTTCAAGGTAGCACCATGATCTTCATGATAGAGAGTCTCCTATTTGTCACTTTCATATACTAGTGGGAATTTTTCTTTATATAAGTTGGCTTGTATATTCCAATGATGGGCTTCCTCAAATTGCCCTAGGTCTTCATGAGCAAGTAAGTTGGATGCACAACCACTTAGTTTCCTCTTGAGCTTTCATACACTTATAGCTCTAGTGCATCCGTTGCATGGCAATCCCTACTCACTCACATTGATATCTATTGATGGGCATCTCCATAGCCCGTTGATACGCCTAGTTGATGTCAGACTATCTTCTCCCTTTCCTTGACAACCTCCACCATATTCTATTCCACCTATAGTGATATATCCATGGCTCACGCTCATGTATTGCATGAGAGTTGAAAAAGTTCGAGAAAATAAAGGTGCAGAAACAATTGCTTGACTTGTCATTGGGGGTGTGCATGATATAAATACTTTGTGTGGGGAAGATGGAGCATAGCTAGACCATATGATATTGTAGTGATAACTTTGTTTTGCCATTATATTTTGAAGAGATACAATTGCTTTGCTAGTATGGTTGAAATATTATTGTTTTCATATCAATATTAAGCTTTTGTTTTTAGTCTTTCTGAATATTCATGCCACAATAAATATTACATGGATAAATATGTTAGATAGCACTCCACATCAAAAATTCTATTTTATCATTTACCTACTCGAGGACGAGTAGGAATTAAGCTTGGGGATGCTGATACGTCTCCAACATATCTATAATTTTTTATGATGGCATTCTATTATATTATCTGTTTTGGATGTTTTATATGCATTAATATGCTATTTTATATTATTTTTGGGACTAACCTATTAATCTAGAGCCTAGTGCCAGTTTCTGTTTTTTCCTTGTTTTTGAGTTTTGCAGATACGCAATATTAAACGGAGTCCAAAGGGAATGAAACCTTCAGAATGAATTTTTTTGGAAGGAAACAAAACAACCAGGCTTGGAGTGCATGTCAGGGGATCTACCAGAAGATCACAAGCCTGGTAGGCGCGACCACCCCCCTGGCCGCACCTGGTAGGCTTGCCGTCTCCTGGTAGGTCTCCTAACCCTATTATTCGTCCTATAAATACCCAAATATTCCCCCAACACCAAAAGGAGCCACACAAATACTTTTCCGCCGCCAGAAGCCTTCGTTCATAAGAGAACAAATGTTGGAGCCTTTTCCGGTAATCTGCCAGAGGGGGTTTCGATCACGGAGGGCATCTACATCAACTCCATTGCCCCTTCGATGATGCGTGAGTAGTCCACCACAGACCTACGGGTCCATAGCTAGTAGGTAGATGGCTTCTTCTCTCTCTCTTTGATCTTCAATACCATGTTCTTCATGATCTTCATGGGGATCTATCCGATGTAATCCTCTTTTGTGGTGTGTTTGTCAAGATCCGATGAATTGGAGTTTATTTTTAGATTATCCACGAATCTTATTTGAATCTTCTCTGAATTCTTATATGCATGATTTCATATCCTTGTAAGTCTCTTCCAGTTATTGGTTTGGTTTGGACAACTAGATTGGTAATTCTTGCAATGGGAGAAGTGCTTGCTTTTGGGTTGAATCTTGCGGTGTCCTCACCCAGTGACATAGTAGGGGTAGCGAGGCATGTATTGTATTGTTGCCATGAAGGGTAACAAGATGGGTTTTTTATCATATTGCTTGAGTTTATCCCTCTACATCATGTCGTCTTTCTTAATGCATTACTCTGTTCTTCATGAACTTAATACTCTAGATGCAGACAGGAGTCGGTCGATTTGTGGTGTAATAGTAGTAGATGCAGAATCGTTTTGGTCTACTTGACACGGACATGATGACTATATGCATGATCATTGCCTTGGATAACTACATGATTATTCGCTTTTCTATCAATTGCTTGACAGTAATTTGTTTACCCACCATGATATTTTCCTTCAAGAGAGAAGCCTCTAGTGAAATATATGGCCCCGGGGTCTACTTTCCATAATATATTTTCAGATCTATAAACCAGAAACACCAAAAATATTTGCTGCAATTTATTTACCTTTTACTTTCCGTTCTCGTTTACATCTATCTCTATCGGATCTAATCCTTGTAAATAATTGTGAGGGGATTGACAACCCCTTTATAGCGTTGGGTGCAAGAGTTTGATTGTTTGTGTAGGTGGATCCATTGGTGACTTGCTTGTTCCTCCAACTATAATGATACCTTGGTTCTCCACAAATGAGGGAAATACTTTTCTACTTCATTGCACCACCCTTTCCTCTTCAAGGGAAAACCAACGCAAGCTCAAGAGGTAGAAGATCACAACACCTGAAATAATATAAATTGTATTGGTAAACAGACCAATGGAAAGGAAAACATATTCAAGGAATAGAACCTGTGTCAAGGATGGATCTCACGGTTTCATGAAGGTTACCCCATGATCATGAAGCAAGAAGTTGTGGTTTTATCAACACGCATTTTTCTTAGGAGAATACGAAACCCCGAGAGATCTGAAGAAATGATATATGTTTTGTTCAGCTTGCAGAATCAATGGATTTTTCTGAACTTTGTTAGTTGACAAGAGAAATTTCTGCGATGCTTGTGAGGAAGCCCAAGTGTTAGAATACGAGATTCACTAAACCTTATACAAGGTAATGATTTTAGTGCGACATGGCTTGACCCTCATGACGACTTACTCTTATCATTCTCTTGCTATTCGAGATGGTAAATCTGAGTGACTTACCCATATTAAAGAAACAACATTGTTTGATGTTTTTGTTTAAGCCTTAGAATGGTAGGATGAAAACTCCTTGTACATGACAGTTGTTGTCAAACCTCAGAATTTTTCGGTGAGGAATGAAGCGAAGACCCATTTCACTGCAGGATAACCACAAATGTTAGACCACCATGAGATCACCGATAAGTTATTTAGAATGGTCACAAGGCCTACCAATTAGGAAGACCCAGTAACGGAGGAATCTGCTTTGATATAAGGACACAAGATTTTGTATGAAACGTTATGACTATAAAGGAAGAACATCAACAAAGGAGTTATTGTGAGGATGTTGGAAATATGCCCTAGAGGCAATAATAAATTAATTATTGTCATATTTCCTTCTTCATGATAATTGTTTATTATCCATGCTAGAATTTTATTGATCGCGGGACGGATCATGATTGGATCGCGAGATGGATCGTGATGGTATCACGATATGCTCGGCGATTTGGATCGCGAAGATGTTCGACTACATCAATCGCGTTTCTTAACGCTTCCCGCTTAGCGATCTACAAGGGTATGTAGATCCACTCTCCCTCTCGTAGATGCTCATCACCATGGCGTGTGCGTAGGAAATGTTTTGTATCCCATGCAATGTTCCCCAACAATGGTATCAGAGCTAGGTCTATGTATAGATGAGATCTCGACTAGAACACAAAGGAGTTTGTCGGCATTGATGCATAGATTGCTTCCTCCCTTGGTCGTGTTTTGGTTCAGCGGTATTGTGGGATGAAGTGGCCTGGACCAACCTTACTCATACACTTACGAGAGACCTGTTCCATCGACTGACGTGTAACTTTGTTGCACAAAGATGGCTGGCAGGTGTCTGTTTCTCTTACTTTAGTTGGATCGGATTCGACAAAGGTGATCCTTGAGAAGGTTGAAAAGTAACTTATGTATCACCGTTGTGGTTTTTGCATAGGTGAGAATTGTTCTTGCTAGATACCCTTAGCAGCCACGTAAAACATGCAACAACAATTAGAGGACGTCTAACTTGTTTTTGCAGGGTATGTTGTGATGTGATATGGCCAATTACATGATGAGATATATGTGATGTATGAGATGATCATGTTTTGTATAGAATATCACGACTTGCATGTCGATGAGTACGGCAACCGGCAGGAGCCATAGGTTTTTCTTTAATTATTGTATGACCTATGTGTCAATCATTAAGCGCTATGTAATGCTTTACTTTATCGCCAAATGGTAGGAATAGTAGTAGAAGCATGGTGGGCGCGACAACCCCGATGCCGACACGTTGATGGAGATCAAGATGATGGAGATCATGGTGTCATGCGGGTTACGATGGAGATCATGCCGGTGCTTTATAGATGGAGATCAAAAGCACAAGTTCATGGGCATATCATGTCACTTATGATTTGAATGTGATGTTAATCCTTTTATGCACCTTGTTTTTCTTAGGACAACGACAACATTATAAGGTGATCCCTCACTAAAATTTCAAGATAAATTGTGTTCTCCTTGAGTCTGCACCATTGCGAAAGTTCGTCGTGCCGAGACACCACGTGATGATCGGGTGTGATAGACTCTACGTTCACATACAATGGGTGCAAGCTAGTGTTGTACATGTGGAACACTCGGGTGAAACTTGATGAGCCTAGCATGTATAAACATGGCCTGGGAACACAAGAGACTGAAAGGTCGAACATGAGTCATATAGTAGATATGATCAACATGATGATGTTCACCATTGAAACCACCTCAACTCACGTGATGATCAGACTTGAGTTGGTGAATTTTTATCATGTATCACTCGAATGACCGAAGGGATGTCAATTTGAGTGGGAGTTCTTAATGTAATATGATTAATTGAACTCATTATCATGAACATAGTCAGTAGTGTCTTTGCAAAATTATGTTGTAGATTACTAGCTCATGATGTAGATCCCTTGAATTTTTATATGTTCCTAGAGAAATACAGTTGAAAGATGATGGTAGCAATATTGCGGATTGGGTCCGTGATCTGAGGATTGTTCTCATTGCTGCACAAAAGGCTTATGTCCTTAATGCACCGCTCAGTGCGCCACCCCATCTAGCGTCGTCTGTAGATGTTATGAACATTTGACAGGCATGTTCCGATGACTACTTGATAGTTCAGTGCGTCATGCATTACGGCTTAGAATTGAGGCTCCAAAACATTTTGAACGTCACGGGACATATGAGATGTTCTAAGAGCTGAAATTGGGATCTCAGGCTCGTGCCCGTGTTGCGAGATATGAGATCTCCAACAAGATTCTTTGCGTGCAAGATGAAGGAGAATAGCTCAATCATTGAGCATGTGCTCAGATTGTCTCGGTGCTACAATCGCTTGAATCGAGTGGGAGTTGATCTTCCAGATAAGAAAGTGATTGATATAGTTTTCCAAGTCACTGTCACTAAGCTACTAGAGCTTCATGATGAACTATAAAATGCCAGGGATGGAAATAATGATCCTTGAGCTATTCGCGATGTTTGACACCACGAAGGTATAAATCAAGAAGGAGCATCAAGTGTTGATGGTTAGTAAAACCACTAGTTTCGAGAAGGGAAAGGGCAAGGACGGAAACTTCATAGATGGCAAGATAGTTGCTGCTCCAGTGAAGCAACCCAAAGTTAAACCCAAACCCAAGACTAAGTGCTTCAATTATGAGGAGAGTGATCGTTGAAGCGGAACAACCCTAGATACTTGGTAGATAAGAAGGCTGGCAACGTCGACAGAAGTATATTTGATACATGTGTTATTGATGTGTACCTTGCTAGTACTCCTAGTAGCACCTGGGGATTGGATACCGGTTCGGTTGCTAAATGTTAGTAACTTGAAATAAAAGCTACGGAATAAACGGAGACTAGCTAAGTGTGAGGTGACGATGTGTGTTGGAAATGTTTCCAAGGTTGATGTGATCAACATCGCATGCTCTCTCTACCTTCAGGATTAGTGACAAACCTAAATAAATGTTATTTGGTGTTTGCCTTAAGCATGAACATGATTAGATCGTGTTTATTGCAATACAGTTATTCATTTCAGTGTGAGAATAATGGTTATTCTGTTTACATGAATAATACCTTCAATGCTCATGCACCCAATGAGAATGGTTTGTTGAATCTTGATCGTAGTAATACACATGTTCATAACATTGATACCAAAAGATGCAAAGTTAATAATGATAGTAACACATACCTGTGGCATTGCCGCTAAATGTCATACTGGTATAAATCACATGAAGAAACTCCATGCTGATGGATCTTTGGACTCATTCAGTTTCGAATCGGTTGAGACATGCGGACCATGCCTCTTGGGCAAGATGACTGAAGACCCCATTTTCAGTATGTTGGAGCGGGCTAGTAACTTATTGGAAATAATACATGTTGATGTATGCGATCCAATGAGTGTTGCAGCATGTAGTGGATATTGTTATTTTTCTTACCTTCACTGATGATTTGAGTATATGTGAGTATATTTACTTAATGAAACACAAGTCTGAAATGTTTGAAAATTTCAAACAAATCCAGAGTGAAGTTTAAAGATCATCGTGACAAGAAGATAAAAATGTCTATGATATGATCGTGGAGCCGAATATCTGAGTTATGAGTTTGGCAACTTTAGACAATGTGAAAGTTGTTTGACAACTCACACCACCTGGAACACCATATTGTGATGGTGTGTCCGAACATCATAGTCATGCTCTATTGGATATGGTGCGAACTATGATGTCTCTTATCGATTTGCCACTATCATTTTGGGGTTATGCATTAGAGAAAAATACATTCACTTTAAAAAGGGCACCATCTAAGTCCGCTGAGATGACACCGTATAAATTTTGGTTTGGCAGAAACCTAAGCTATCATTTCTTAATGTTTGGGGCTGGGACCCTTATGTGAAAAAGGTTTTCACCTAATGAGCTCGAACCCAAAGCGGACAAATGCATCTTCATAGAATACCCTAAGAACAGTCGGGTATACCTTCTATCTCAGATCTGAGTGCAAAGTGTTTGTTGCTAAAACGGGTCCTTTCTTGATAAAGAGTTTCTCTCGAAAGAATTGAGTGGGAGGAAGATAGAACTTGATAAGGTTGTTGAACCTTTGTTTTAACCAGAAAGTAGCACATCGCAGAAAGATGTTTCTGTGGAGGCTACGTTCGTTGAAGAGGAAGTTAATGATGATGATCATGAAACTCTGAATCAAGTTACTATCGAACCTAGTAGGTCGACAAGGACGCATACTACTCCTGAGTGGTACGACAATCCTGTCTTAGAGGTCATGTTGTTGGACAACGATGAACCTACGAGCTATCGAGAAGCGATGACGGGCCCGAATTCTAACAAATGGTTAGAGGCCATGAAATCCAAGAAAGGATCCATGTATGAAAACCAAGTATAGAGACTCTGGTAGACTTGCCCATTGGACGGCAGGTCGTTGAGTACAAATGGACCTTTAAGATGAAGACATACGCTGATGGTAAATGTCACCATTTATAAAGTTCGACTTGTCGCAAACAAGTTTTCAACAAGTTCAAGGTGTTGACTGCGATGAGACTTTCTTACTCGTAGCGATGCTAAAATCTGTTGGAATTATGTTAGCGGTTGCTGCATTTTTCAATTATGAAATCTGGTAGATGGATGTCAAAACATCGTTTCCTTAACGGTTAACTTGAGGAAAGGTTGTATGTGATACAACCAGAAGGTTTTGTCAGTCCTAAGGATGCTAAAAGGTGTGTGAGCTCCAGCAATCCTTCTATGGGCTGGAGCAAGCATCTCGGAGTTGGAATATACTCTTTGATGAGGTGATCAAAGTTTTTGAGTCTATACAAAGTTTATGAGAAACTTGTATTTACAATAAAGTGAGTGGGAGCACTATAGAATTTCTGGTAAGCATATGTGGATGACATATTATTGATCAAAAATGATGTTGAATTTCTAGAAAGCATAAAGGGTTGTTTGAAAAGAGTTTTTCAAAGGAAGACTTGGATAAAGCTACTTCATTGTTGGGCATCGAGCTCTATAGAGATAGATCAAGACGCTTGATGAGACTTTCAACGAGTACATACCTTGACAAGATTTTGAAAGAGTTCAAAATGTATCAGTCAAAGAAAGAGTTCTTGCCTGGTTTGTAAGGTGTGAAGTTGAGTGAGACTCAAAGCTCGACCATGGCAGAAGAAGGAGAAAGGATGAAGGTCGTCCCCTATGCCTTATCCATAGGCTTTGTATAGTATGCCATCCTATGTACTGCACTTGTGTGTGTCTTGCCATGAGTCCGTCAAGGGGTACAAAAGTGATCCAGGAGTGGATCACTAGACAGCGGTCAAAATTATCCTTAGTAACTAGACGACTAAGTAGATGTTTCTTGATTATATAGGTGATAAAGAGTTCGTCGTAAAGAGTTACGTCGATGCAAGCTTTAACACCAATCCGGATGACTCTTAGTAGCAATCCGGATACGTATAGTGGAGCAGCCATTTGGAATAGTTCCAAGTGCAGTGTGGTAGCAGTATTTACTGTATGACATAGAGATTTGCAAAGTACACACGAATCTGAATATCGCAGACCCATTGACTAAAAGACCTCTCTCACATGCAAAGCATGATCGAGCCCTAGAACTCATTGGGTGTTAGATTCATAACAATGTGAATCACATGGTGATGTGAACTAGATTATTGACTCTAGTGCAAGTGGGAGACTGTTGGAAATATGCCCTAGAGGCAATAATAAATTAGTTATTGTCACATTTCCTTCTTCATGATAATCGTTTATTATCCATGCTAGAATTCTATTGATCGAAAAATCAGATACATGTGTGGATACATAAAAACACCATGTCCCTAGTATGCCTCTGTGGAGTAGCTCGTTGATCAAAGATGTTTAAGGTTTCCTAGCCATGGACATGAGATGTTATTTGATAATGGGATCACATCATTAGGAGAATGATGTGATGGACAAGGCCCAAACTATAAACATGGCATATGATCGTGCCAGTTTATTGCTACAGTTTTCTATGATCATGCAACTCACTGACACCGGAGGAGTACCATGTTTGTATCAAACGTCGCAACGTAACTGGGTGACTATAAAGGTGCTCTACAGGTATCTTCGAGGGTGTCTGTTGGGTTGGCATGGATCAAGACTGGGATTTGTTACTCCATATGACGGAGAGGTATCTCGGGGCCCACTCAGTAATATAACATCACAACAAGCCTTACAAGCAATGTGACTAAAGTGTTAGGCACGGGATCTTGTATTACGTAATGAGTAAAGAGACTTGCCGGTAACGAGATTGAACTAGGTATGGAGATGCCGACGATCGAATCTCGGGCTAGTAACATACTGAAGAACAAAGGGAACAACATACGGGATTAATTGAATCCTTGACACAAATGTTTAATCGATAAAGATCTTCATAGAATATGTAGGAACCAATATGGGCGTCTAGGTCCCGCTATTGGTTATTGACCATAGAGGTGTCTCGACCATGTATACATAGTTCTCGAACCCGCAGGTGATGAGGACATCCCTACTAATGTTACACCCACCCCGACTGCTATACATACAGGACCAGTTACTAGAGCTCGCGCACGTCAATTGAATTACCAGGTACTTTCGTTTCTTGGAAATCCTTCTAATATTCATGAACATATGATGCTGCCTAAATTGGATACTTTTGTTTTACTTATGGATGAAGGACCTAGCATGGATAAGAAGGATGACCATTGGAGCGGGATCAAGCATGGAGGAGAAGGTGCGCGTGCGGGGAAGAACAATGGAGCTTCCAGTGATGATTTTCGCACATTGAAGCCACCATAATGGGAGCGGGAAGCCTTGGACGAAATATGCATGATGCCACTTTATAAAATTCGTCCATAGGCTAATATAGGTGATGCGCCACCTTATTTTTGGGCCAGGCCCATGTAATTTCGAAATACCATATTATAGGCTGTTTTTAGAGTCCGTATATATGGGGAAACTAACTTAGGGTCGGTTTCGGACCCCTCCTCCAAGGGGCCACGAAATTCCCTTCTATTCCCCCATATATACAGCCCTTAGGGCTTCGTTTTAGGGTTGGGTTTTGTTTAGATTACAAGTTTTCCATAGCAGCAACTTCGCGTTCTTCGTTTGTGTTCCACGACCAGACAAAGGCGTCACAGAACCCCACTTCATCAATAAAGTTTTCCTCTTATATTCGCAATATCCAGATTGCAATCTTAGTTTCTTGCTTGTTCTTCGTTTGCGTGCAGGAAATAGACCCTCGTGGTCAGGTTGATCGTGCTCCGGCGTGGTCAATAACCTCTCAGAGTTGGTTTAGCGATTGCTAAGGCGCGACGGCTCACACGTTCGTAGTCGGATCGTCAAAGTCTACTCCACCAAAAATGATAGCCACCATCTCATCGAAAGACAGGGACAACTTCGCCTCTATCAAGTGGTATCAGATTTCCAGGTTGCTCGGTGAGATTTTACCAGTTTTCGTAGTTTAGATCGCATCTGTTCTTCATACCTTTAGTCCACGAAAAAGCCACAAAAAAATTAGGGTTAGATCATCATATCCGAACCAATCTGCGCCTTTGCATAGTCTTTTCAGTATTTTGCTTTGTTGAATTGGCGGTTACATCGTCGTGTCGAGTTGCTGGTCTTAGTGTCTAGTCCTTTAGAGTTTCGAGTTCTTTTCACAGGTTGTCACGCCGCCACCGCATCATCTTCATAGTTGCCATATATCACCACCATCATCGCCGCTGCCATATCTCATCATCCATCATCACTATCCATTGGTGTCCATATATACCACCACAAATCCTCCACCAATCCAAGTCCAGTTCGTTTTAGGTTTAGTTTCGAGATCCTTTTGATTTCGGATCCGTGTTTTGCTACCTGCGCAGGTGTCGGAAAAAAAATAAAAAAATTCGGAGTCTGGCACGCTTTGCAGAGCACGTTTTGGCCCAAAAAAAATTCGGCCGAAAATAATTTTTCCCTATCTTGATTTTAGGTTCCCCGGAGCGTTTTGAGACACTTGCTATCATAGTGATTTTTGTCGAAATTTTTGGGTCGTCGCAGCCCCCGGATTGCTCCAAAAAAAATAGTCCAAAAGAAAAATTCGTGCCCGTCTTGCTTATCCGACGTGGCAAGAGTTTTGAGACACTCGCCATTGTAGTGAGTTTTTGAAAAAAAACGAAAAAAAAAATTCCGAGTGTGCTTTTCCCTTGCTTACGTGTATCGTCGTGCTTTTGTTGGTGTTTTAGGCTCGCGTCTCTAGCACGGTCTAGCCTAGGACCAGCACAGTACCGTCGTTGAGCGTTTATTCAACCTTGCATCTCTGAATTGATTATTGCTGACCCTTTTTGCTACCATATTATAAGCCATCCCAGCTCCATATACTTCTACGCCGTGTGCTTGACACCACCTGGCAATCGCTCTATCCAAGCTTTGAGAGTTTTGGCTACAACGGTTGCCGATCACCGCCTGCTACTGGGTAAGAACTGGTAAGAAATTGAGATTCGCTTAAAGGATTTGTGCCACACCACCACCACCACCACGTCCCAGTAGTCTGTAGGTTTCATATTGTGTGTTTCCTATTTCTGCTAACCATGCCAGGATCACACGATGACGAGATCGACTGGGAGAGCATGACCAACAAAGCGCTCTATGATAAATTTCAGCAAATGATGGCTGAGCAGGTACAGGACTTCGTGAACAACTTTGGAGTGGCCATGGAGAAGCTAGATGGTTTGGAGAAGACATTCGACACCAAGATGGACGCCAAGTTCAATGAGGTGCTTGCCCGTCTACCTCCACCAGCTGCAGTTCCTATTCCTTTCGAACAACGAGCGCGACGTGTGCCTCTCGGCCACGCCCAACATCCTGGTACTGTTGATACTGCTGCTACTTCGGTGGCTCGTGCGGCTACTGTCGTTGAGCAGGTTGAAGATTATGATGGTGATTTCGATGATGAGGGAGAGGTTGCTCCAGATCCGCCCCAGGGGCAACCACCACCATACGCACCAGGTCGACCACATGGCTACAACCGTAACGGTAGGGCTGCACCACCCCCGCAGGTACGGGATCATGACCATCTCCCTAAACTTAAATTGAATATTCCGACGTTTGAGGGTAGATATGTTCCTGATATATATCTTACATGGGAGTTAGAAACAGAACAACGTTTTACATGCTTACAATTTCCAGAGGATTGACGTGTTGCTGCTGCTGTTTGTTCATTCACTAGTTTTGCTTGTGTTTGGTGGTCAGAACATTGTAGAATACACCCTGATAATATTCCAACTACTTGGGCTGCTTTGAAAACTGCTATGCGAAATCGTTGGGTGCCACCTTATTATCAACGTGAATTGCTTCAAAATTTGCAGCGTTTAAGACAAGGAAAAAATTCTGTAGAAGAATATTATCAGGAATTACAAACTGGTATGATTAGATGTGGTATTGTTGAGGAGAATGAAGCTATGCTTGCACGTTTTATGGGTGGATTAAATAGAGAGATTCAGACTATTCTAGAGTATAAGGAGTATAACACTATCACTCGTTTATTTCATCTTGCTTGCAAAGCTGAACGTGAAGTGCAGGATCGACAGGCAATGGCGAGAACTACTAATTTTGCAGGCCGTACTTCATCATGGACGCCACGTACCTCCTCTACTTCCGCACGTCCTGCTGCAACACCACCTCCTTCAACCTCCAACTCTAATCGCGGTACCAGGAAACAGGCTCCTACTGCACCCTCTGCGAAGAGCACACCTTCTGGGCCTGCACAGAGTTCTTCTTCATCTATTGCATCCACAGGGCAAACACATGAGGTTATATGTCGTCGTTGCAAGGGTGGAGGTCACTATGCGAGAGAATGCCCTTCCAAGCGTGTAATGATTGTTACTGAGGATGGTGGATATGCGTCCGCTAGTGATTATGATGAGGAGACTTTGGCACTTATTGCAAGTGACGAACAGGGTGGCGAGGATGTAGCACCAGAAACACAATACATGGCTGCTGATTACGCTGACAGGTATGAAAGTTTAGTTGATCAACGTGTTCTCAGTGTGCAGGTTACACACGCTGAGCAAAATCAGAGGCACAACTTGTTCCACACAAAGGGAGTTGTGAAAGAGCGTTCTGTTCGCATCATCATCGATGGAGGGAGTTGCAATAACTTGGCTAGCATGGAGATGATGGAGAAGCTGTCTCTAACCACCAGACCACATCCTCATCCTTATTACATCCAATGGTTCAACAATAGTGGCAAGGTTAAGGTAACACGTACTGTTCGTGTGCATTTTAGCATTGCTACATATTCTGATTATGTGGATTGTGATGTGGTACCCATGCAAGCATGTTCTGTTTTACTTGGTAGACCATGGCAGTTTGATAAAAATTCTATACACCATGGTAGGACAAATCAGTATACTCTTGTTCATAAGGATCATAATATCACTTTGCTTCCTATGTCTCCCGAACATATTATGAAAGATGACATTGCTAGAGCTAGTAAAGCAAAACAGGAGAAAAATAAGAGCGAAAATCAGATTGTAGCGCAGGAATTTGAGCAACACCATACGCATAATAAACCATCATCTAATGTTGCATCCGAAATAAAATTGAAGAGTGGATGTTTACTTGCTACTAAATCTGATATTAATGATTTGGATGTTGCTACATCTGTTTGCTATGATTTTGTATGCAAAGAGGTATTATTTTCATTCGAGGACATGCCTCCCTCTTTGCCTCCTGCTGTCATTAACATTTTGCAGGAGTTCGCTGACGTCTTCCCACAAGACGTGCCACGGGGATTACCGCCTATTCGCGGGATTGAGCATCAGATTGACTTAATTCCCGGTGCATCCCTACCCAACCGTGCGCCCTACCGTACCAATCCAGAGGAGACAAAGGAGATTATGCGTCAAGTACAGGAGCTGCTTGACAAAGGTTATATACTTCAATCCCTTAGTCCTTGTGCTGTTAACTAATGCACCTAGCACTTTCATGAGATTAATGAACGAGGTTTTACGTGCCTTCATTGGACAATTTGTGGTAGTCTATTTTGATGATATATTGATTTTTAGTAGATCTTTGGGGGAACATTTGGAACATCTACGTGCTATTTTTATTGCTCGACGTGATGCACGTTTGCTTGGTAACCTTGGGAAGTGCACCTTTTGCACCGACCGAGTATCTTTTCTTGGCTATGTTGTTACTCCACAGGGAAATGAAGTTGATAAAGCTAAGATTGAAGCTATTGAGAGTTGGCCACCGCCCAAAACGGTCACACAACTGAGGAGTTTTCTTGGCCTCACTGGTTTCTATAGGCGTTTTGTGAGAGATTTCAGCACCATTGCTGCGCCTCTCAATGAGCTTACAAAGAAGGACATGCCTTTTTCTTGGGGTACCGCATAGGAAGAAGCCTTCACGGTCTTGAAAGATAAGTTAACACATGCTCCTTTACTCCAACTTCCTAATTTTAATTAGACTTTCTAGCTTGAATGTGATGCTAGTGGAATTGGGTTAGGAGGTGTGTTATTACAAGATGGTAAACCTGTTGCGTACTTCTCTGAAAAATTGAGTGGGCCTAGTCTGAATTATTCTACTTATGATAAGGAATTATATGCTCTTGTTCGCACTTTGGAAACATGGCAACACTATTTATGGCCCAAAGAATTTGTTATACATTCTGATCATGAATCTTTGAAACATATTAAAAGTCAAGCAAAACTGAACCGTAGACATGCTAAATGGGTTGTTCATTCGGACTTTCCCTTATGTCATTAAACACAAGAAGGGTAAAGAAAATGTTATTGATGATGCTTTGTCTCGTCGTTGTACTATGCTTTCACAACTTGACTTTAAATTATTTGGTTTGTAGACCATCAAAGATCAATATGTGCATGATGCTGAATTTAGAGATGTGTTGCAGCATTGTAAAGAAGGGAGAACATGGAACAAGTTCGTTATTAATGATGGATTTGTGTTTTGTGCTAACAAGCTATGCATTCTAGCTAGCTTCGTTCGTCTTTTGTTGTTACAGGAGGCACACGAAGGAGGTTAATGGGACACTTTGGCATGAAGAAGACGGAGGACGTACTTTCTACACATTTCTTTTGGCCAAAGATGAGATAGGATGTTGAGCGTTTTATTGCTCGCTGCACTACATGTCAAAACGCTAAGTCACGACTCAATCCTCATGGTTTATATATGCCTTTGCCTGTACCTAGTGTTCCTTGGGAGGATATATCTATGGACTTTGTTTTAGGTTTACCTCGAACTAAGAAGGGGAGGGATAGCAGATTTGTTGTCGTGGCTAGATTTTCCAAAATGGCACACTCTATACCATGTCGTAAAAGTGATGCTGCTGCTCATGTTGCTGATTTCTTCTTTCGTGAAATTATTCGGTTGCATGGTGTACCAAATACCATTGTTTCTGATCGTAATGCTAAATTTCTTAGCCACTTTTGGAGATGCTTATGGGCTAAGTTGGGGACTAAACTACTTTTTAGTACTACATGTCATCCCCAAACTGATGGCCAAACTGAAGTAGTCAATAGATCATTGTCTACTATGCTTAGGGCTGTTTTGAAGAATAACCTGAAAATGTGGGAAGAATGCTTGCCTCATATTGAATTTTCTTATAATCGTTCGCTACATTCTACCACTAAGATGTGCCCTTTTGAAGTTGAGTATGGTTTCTTACCTCGTGCACCTATTGATTTGTCGTCTCTTCCATCTTCGGAGAAGGTTAATTTTGATGCTAAAGAATGTGCTGAACTGATATTAAAGATGCATGAGTTAACAAAGGTAAACATTGAGCGTATGAATGCTAAATACAAAATTGCTGGAGATAAGGGTAGAAAACATGTTGTCTTTGCACCTCAAGATCTTGTTTGGTTACATTTGCGTAAGGATAGATTTCCCGATTTGCACAAGTCAAAGCTAATGCCACGTGTTGATGGTCCTTTTAAGGTGTTAGAGAAAATAAATGATAATGCATATAAACTTGAGCTGCCTGTAGAGTTTGGGGTTAGCCCCACTTTTAACATTGCAGATTTGAAGCCTATTTGGGTGAGGAAGACGAGCTTTCGTCGAGGACGACTTCAGTTCAAGAAGGGGAGGATGATGAGGACATCCCTGCTAATGCTACACCCACAACTCCGACTGCTATACATACAGGACCAATTACTAGAGCTCGCGCACGTCAATTGAATTACTAGGTACTTTCGTTTCTTGCAAATCCTTCTAATGTCCATGAACATATGATGCTGCCTAAATTAGATACTTTTGTTTTACTTATGAACGAAGGACCTGGCATGGACAAGAAGGATAACCATGGAAGCGGGATCAAGCATGGAGAAGAAGGTGCGTGTGCGGGAAAGAACAATGGAGCTTCCACTTATGATTTTCGCACTTTGAAGCCACCATAATGGGAGCAAGAAGCCTTGGAGGAAATATGCATGATGCTACTTTATAAAATTCGTCCCTAAGCTAATATAGGTGTTGCACCACCTTATTGTTGGGCCAAGCCCATGTAATTTCGAAATACCATATTATAGGCTGTTTTTAGAATCCGTATGTATGGGGAAACTGAATTAAGGTCGGTTTCGGACCCCTCCTCCAAGGCGGCACGAAATTCCCCTCTATTCCCCCATATATACAGCTCTTAGGGCGTCGTTTTAGGGTTGGGTTTTGTTTAGATTACAAGTTTGCTATAGCTGCAACTTCGCGTTCTTCATTTGTGTTCCACGACCAGACAAAGGCGTCACAGAACCCCACTTCATCAATAAAGCTTTCCTCTTATATTCGCAATATCTAGATTGCAATCTTAGTTTCTTTCTTGTTCTTCATTTGCGTCCAGGAAACAGACCCTCGTGGTCAGGTTGATCATGCTCCGGTGTGGTCAATAACCTCTTTGAGTTGGTTTAGCGATTGCTAAGGCGCGGCATCATCACACGTTCGTAGTCGGATCGTTAAAGTCTACTCCACCAAAAACGATAGCCACCATCTCATCGAAAGACAGGGACAACTTCGCCTATATTATGAGCAATGTTCAGCTAGTCTATGAGCTAAACCATTGCTTACCCTAGAATGGATGTGGCAGAGGTGTATATATTGCAAGTCACAAAGGTGTAAGTGAGGGGCAAAAGAGGTACATGAGCTGTAACTGAAGTCTCTGCGCGCAGGTAGGGCCAAAAGTTTCTATTAAAAATATGCCCTAGAGGCAATACTAAATTAGTTATTCTCATATTTCCTTGTTCATGATAATCGTTTATTATCCATGCCAGAATTCTATTGATGGTAAACTTATATACATGTGTGATCAGGACATGACTACATTGGATACAAACAAAAATGTTGCATACATGCATATTTTTGAGGTGATTTCTTATAAGAATTATGCAATAATTTATTTATGTTATCCGGAACAAAAATACTTCACCTATTTTTATTTTATGCCTAAATGCAGAATGGTCGAACACTTGTATGAACCACGTGTGATGACAAAGAAAGAGGAAATGGTTGGGTGCTATTCAAGAGGTCCTCTAATGTCCAAGGAAACAATTAGGTGTTGTTCAAGAAGTTCTCTCACGTCACTTTTAGCCCAAGAGAAGATAGAGTCCAAGTCTCGCACGTTCTGAACTCAGATTCGGAATGCATAGACACACCTGTCTCAAAACGCCAACAACTTTTTCATACGGACTCGAAATTGGGTGACTCTTTTCTTCTGGAAACTAGATTTCATATGCGTTCCAGCCCAGTTGGAATCACCTTAAAATTCATCCGGATCGCGAAGATATCGACGAAACAATCTGACGTTGCAACAGAATCCGAGTCAAACTACAAGTCCAAAGGTGTTGCATCACCTCCACTTGGGCCCATGGGCCTTGTACGACCTAGGGTTGGTTTTAGGATGTCTTGGGACGTCCTCCCACCTCCTTGGCTGCCACCCCTTGCGCCTATATAAGTAGATCAATCTAGTAGCTTTTCCTTTGGGTTTTGTTTAGTTAAAAGTTAGCCATTGCAACTTCGTGTACTTCGTTTGTGTCCAACGACCAGACTAAGACCGCTTTCGGAACCCCCCCCCCCCCATTATCAATGCTTCATCTATATTCGCAATATTCAGATTGCATTATCATATTCTTGCTTGTTCTTCGATTGCTTGCAGGAATAGACCTTCGTGGTCAGGTTGACCGTGCTCCGGCGTGGTCAATAACCTCTTGGAGATTGGTTTAGCGATTGCTAAGGCGCAACGTCGTGCACGTTCGTAGTCGGATCGTCAAAGTCATCTCCACCAAATAGATAGTTATCATCTCATCGAAAGATCGGGACCCTCGCCTCTATCAAGTGGTATCAGTTTTCAGGTTGCTCGGTGAGAATTTCCAGTTATTCGTAGATTAGATTTATTTTCCTTACCTATTGCCCAAGAAAAAGCCAGAATTTTTTTAGATCTATTCATCTTTTCTCCAAACCAGTCTGAGCCTTTACAATTTTCTTTTCAGTGCTTGCATAGTTGAATTATCGGTTGCATCGTCGTGTCGAGTTGCTGGTCTTAGCGTCTAGTCTTTTAGAGTTTCGAGTTCTATTCACAACTTGTCACGCCGGCGTCGCACCATCTTCATCGCTGCTGCCATATACCACCACCACGCCAGCGTCATCCCTTTCGTTGTCACCCACCACCAACCATCAATTTTCACCACATGCTACCATTGTTCATTGTCATTATCACACTTGAGGTCGTTCACATGTACGCTTGATCCAATCTACATCTTATCTAATTTGTTGGATAGAAAAAAAGTGAGGGATAAAAAAAGAAAAAAAAGTGAGAGAACAAAAAGAGAAGAGAAAAAATAGAGAGAAGAGAAAAAACAAATTTCGGATCTACCTAGACTCAATCTCGTATGTGAATTCAGATTGAAATCTGTTTTGTGCGGTGTTGAGTAAAACAAGCGTATCTTCCTCATACGAACTCGGAATTGAATGATTCTTTTTGCATACGAAAGCTTGAGTTAGTAGCATTCTTTAGAAAAAATATCAGAAATTTCACATAATATTTTCTAGAGGAAAGCTGAAGAGAGAGTTTTGTCTATCTTGCTTGTCTGTCATTTATCATCATTGTCTTTACTGCCATTGTGATCTTCACTTATATCTTGCTGTTGAGAGCTAATTCATATCATCCCTTTCTGATATTTCTCCTACATCGTGACTCCATTAGTGTTCTAGGCTCGCGTCTCTAGTATGGTCTAGCCTAGGACTAGCACAGTACCGTCGTTGAGCGTTTATTCAACATTGCATCTCTGAATTGATTATTGGTAATCTTTTGCTACCATATATTAAGCCTTCCAAGCTCCACATATTTCTACATCGTGTATACATACGTTCACCTGGTAATCGCTTTACCCACTCTTTGGAGATATTGACACCGTCGGTTGCCGGTCGCCACCTGCTGCATGGTAAGAATTTGTAAGACATTGATATTTGCTTTATTGTGAGCGTTTTACCACAACATCCCAGTAGTTCATAGGAACAATATACTTGGATCTTTCTTTCTTGTTTCTACTAGTCATGACAGGATCCAGAGTTGTCAGTTCATGGGCTTCCTCGATCGTGGGAGACATGTCACCACAAAAACCGATACGAGAGATGCAAAGAGATCCAAATGCACATGATCAGGTTAATGTTTCTATACCTCCATTTAATGGCCGATTTAGACCTGCTTTATATATCGAGTGGGAGTTTGAAATAAATGAAATATTTGCTTCCCATAATTTTGTTGCACATAAGAAAGTTAAGGTCACGGTTGGTTCTTTCACTGGCTATGCTTTAGTTTGGTGGAGTGAATATTGTCGGTTACACAAAGATATTATACCTATTACTTGGGATGATTTGAAACTTACCATGAGACACACGTTCGTTCCTGCTTATTATACTCGTGACAAGCTTAAAAAGTTACAATATTTGAAACAAGGTAGTGACACCGTAATGAAATATTATGATGATTTACAAATGACCTTGTTGCATTCCTCATTAGAAGAAAGTGAAGAAGATTTTATGGATAGATTTTGGGGAGGATTAAACCTTGATATTCAGGAGATACTAATTCATGAAAAGTGTTGTTCTATGGATCGTTTGTTTCGTCTTGCTTGCAAAGCTGAACAGGAAATAAATCAATGTGTTGCCCAAAAGGAAATAGAGCGCAAGGTGCACATTCCAAGAGTTGATACCGTTGTTCCTTCAACTACTAGGCATACTGTGACAACCACATCAAATCTTGTGAGGGCTACATAACCTTCACCATGTAACACGTCACCATCGAGAGTGCCTACATCATCTGAGTTGATCATAAGAGGTAATGCCAAAGGTATTGATCTTCCACCTCCACATGAGTATGATGAATGCCTTGTCAATTCCAATGTACCCTATGATGAGCTACCCATTACTTTGATCACACCACCTATTTTAGAGGACTATGTTCATGATTATACTTCCTCATGTGATCAAATGAGTACAATATCAACAATTGTGAGTGCACCCATTGAATTAACTATTGATGAGCAAGAACCGTGTGAATCAGTAAATAAATCTAATTTGGGTCAAATATGTTTGAAAATAATTCTGCCGGTGTTTAATCATTTTGATATGACCTCCAATCTTGGTGATAATTCTGTGTCAAATGACATGTTGCATGTTTGCTTATTTAAGCATGTTGTAGCATCTAAATTTGAAATGATTCACGTTTATTTACCAATATTGGGATGGTTTAATGATGAACATCATGAATCTTTTGATATGAATAAGGACTTCACTTATATGTGGAAACTGAGTTGCAATATTGTGATGCCTTCTACTTCTTGTCATAATATTTTGGCTTTATATTTCATGACATGTGATGAGTGCCCTTGTATATATATGTCACATGTGTCACAACTGAGAACAATAAAAGTGGATGACATATACATATACAATGTGTATGCGTTTTCTCTTTTGGTAGCCACATTTCAGATTAAGCAACGCCGAGGACGGCTTTGTTTTCAAAAAGGGGAGGATGATGAGGACATGACTACCTTGGATACAAACAAAAATGTTGCATACATGCATATTTGTGAGGTGATTTCTTATAAGAATTATGCAATAATTTATTTATGTTATCCGGAACAAAAATACTTCACCTATTTTTATTTTATGCCTAAATGCAGAATGGTCGAACACTTGTATGAACCACGTGTGATGACAAAGAAAGAGGAAATGGTTGGGTGCCATTCAAGAGGTCCTCTAATGTCAAAGGAAACAATTAGGTGTTGTTCAAGAAGTTCTCTCACGTCACTTTTAGCCCAAGAGAAGATAGAGTACAAGTCTCGCACGTTCTGAACTCAGATTCGAAATGCACAGACACACCTACCTCAAAACGCCAACAACTTCTTCATACAGACTCGAAATTGGGTGATTTTTTTTCCTGGAAACTAGATTTCATATGCGTTCCAGGCCAGTTGGAATCACCTTAAAATTCATCTGTATCGCGAAGATATCGACGAAACAATCTGACGTTGCAGCAGAATTCGAGTCAAACTACAAGTCCAAAGGTGTTGCATCACCTCCACTTGGGCCCATGGGCCTTGTATGACCTAGGGTTGGTTTTAGGATGTCTTGGGACGTCCTCCCACCTCCTTGGCCGCCACCCCTTGCTCCTATATAAGTAGATCAACCTAGTAGCTTTTCCTTTGGGTTTTGTTTAGTTAAAAGTTAGCCATTGCAACTTCGTGTACTTCGTTTGTGTCCAACGACCAGACTAAGACCGCTTTCAGACCCCCCCCCCCCATTATCAGTACTTCATCTATATTCGCAATATTCAGATGGCATTATCATATTCTTGCTTGTTCTTCGATTGCTTGCAGGAATAGACCTTCGTGTTCAGGTTGACCGTGCTCCGGCGTGGTCAATAACCTCTTGGAGATTGGTTTAGCGATTGCTAAGGCGCAACGTCGTGCACGTTCGTAGTCGGATCGTCAAAGTCATCTCCACCAAATAGATAGTTATCATCTCATCGAAAGATCGGGACCCTCACCTCTATCAATGTGTGGATACATAGACAACACCATGTCACTAGTAAGCCTCTAATAGACTAGCTCGTTGATCAAAGACGGTCAAGGTTTCCTGGCCATAGACATGAGTTGTCATTTGATAATGAGATCACATCATTAGGAGAATGATGTGATGGACAAGACCCAAACTATGAACGTAGCATATGATTGTGTTAGTTTATTGTTATTGTTTTCTGCATGTCAAGTATCTGTTCGTATGACCATGAGGTCATGCAACTAACTAACACCGGAGCAGTACCTTGTGTGTATCAAATGTCACAACATAACTGGGTGACTATAAAGGTGTTTTATAGGTATCTCCGAGGGTGTCTGTTGAGTTGGCATGCATCAAGACTGGGATTTGTTACTCCGTGTGATAGAGAGGTATCTCGGGGCCCACTCGGTAATACATCATAATAAGCTTGCAAGCAAAGTGACTAATGAGTTAGCCACGGTATCTTGTATTACGGAACGAGTAAAGAGACTTGCCGGTAACGAGATTGAACTAGGTATGGAGATACCGACTATTGAATCTCGGGCAAGTAACATATCGATGAACAAAGGGAACTGCTTACAGGATTAACGGAATCCTTGACATAGAGGTTCAACCGATAAAGATCTTCATAGAATATGTATATGAACAAATATGGGCACCTAGGTCCCGCTATTGGTTATTGACCGTACAGGTGTCTCGGTCATGTCTACATAGTTCTTGAACCCGCAGGCTCTGCACACTTAACATTTGGTGACGATTTGGTATTATTGAGTTATGTATGTTGGTGACTGAATGTTGTTTGCAGTCCTAGGTAAGATCTCCAAGGTCATGGGGAGTTCTGGAATGGTTTGTAGCTAAATATTTATATATGGGAAGTCATATTTTGGCTACCGGAAAAGTTTCGGGTTTTTCCGGTATTGTACCAGGAAACTTCTATAAGGTTTCAGAAACTTCTGAAGGAGTCCGGAAGTCCACCAAGGGTTCCACCACGTCCCAAGGGTTTTCATGGGCTGAGGAGAGGTGCCTTGGCCTTATTGAGCTAAGCGTACAAGTCCCTCAAGGCCCGTGTGGCTTGGGAGAGGTGGAAAGTCCACCTGTTTATGGACAGTGAGGGAATTGGACTAGGAGTCCAACTCCACCCCATAGACTGCATCCTAGGGCTTGGATGTGCTGATCTCCATGCCCCTCCGCCTATATATAGAGGAGAGGGGCGCCTCAAGAGAACACATGAAGCCCTTGGCACCCCTCTTTGTCCCTAGACCGTTTTCTCCGTTCGCGGTTTCGGTAGCGCTAGGCGTAGCCCTACCGGGATAGCACCACCACCACCGCCACCATGTTGTCGTGTTTGCCTTAGAAATCATCTACTACTCCAACCTCGCTTGCTGGATCGAGGAGGCGGAGACATCATCGAGTTGTACGTGTGCTGAATGCGGAGGTGTCGTCTGTTTGGTGCTAGATCAGGACAGATCGTGATTGGATCAGGGGACGGATTGCAAATTGGATCGCACACACGTTCGGCAATATCAATCGCGTTTCTTAATGCTTCCCACTTAGCGATCTACAAGGGTATGTAGATCCACTCCCCCTCTCGTAGTTGTTGATCTCCATAGATAGATCCTGGGTGTTCGTAGGAATTTTTTTGTTTCCCATGCAACGTTCCCCAACAGTGGTATCAGAGCTATGTCTATGCATAGATGATATGCATGAGCAGAACACAAAAGATTTTGTGGGCGTTGATGTTCAGATTGCTTAACTCCTTAGTCTTATCTTAATTTGGCGGTAATGTGGGATGAAGCGGCCCAGACCAACTTTACCTGTCCACGTACGAGAGACGGGTTCCATCGACTGACATGCACTGGTTGCATAAAGATGGCTAGCGGGTGTCTGTCTCTCCCACTTCAGTTGAGTTGGATTCGACTAAGTTCAGTTGAGTTGTTGATCTCCATAGATAGATCGTTGTAGAAGGTTAAAAGGCAACTTGATTATCACCGGTGTGGCTTTGCGTAGGTAAGAATGGTTCTTACTAGTTTTCCATAGCAGCCACGTAAAACTTGATACAACAAAGTAGAGGATGTCTAACTTGTTTTTGCAGGGTATGTTGTTATATGATATGGCCAAAGACATGGTGTGATATATGTGACGTATGAGATGATCATGTTTTGCAATAATTTATATCGACTTGGATGTCGATGAGTATGGCAACTGGCTGGAGCCATAGGGTTGTCTTTAATTAATTTGTGTCATTTGCTTTACTTTATCTCTATGAGTTAGCAATAGTTCTAGAAGCAATAGTTGACGTGACAACCTCATGGCAACGCGTTGATGGATATCAATATGATAGAGATCATGGTGTCATGCCGGTGATGATGGAGATCATGCCGATGCTTTGGAGACGGAGATCAAAAGCACAAGTTCATGGCCATATCATGTCACTTATGATTTGCATGTGATGTTAATCCTTTTTATGCATCTTATTGTGCTTAGGACGATGGTAGCATTATAAGGTGATCCCCCACTAAAATTTCAAGATAAAATTATGTTCTCCCCGAGTGTGCACCATTGCGAAAGTTCATCATTTCAAGCACCACATGATTATCGGGTGTGATAGACTCTACGTTCACATACAACGGGTGCAAGCCAGTTTTGCACATGCGGTAAAGATCTTCGTAGAATATGTAGGAACCAATGTGGACGTCCAAGTCCCGCCATTGGTTATTGACCGTAGAGGTGTCTCGGTCATGTCTACATAGTTCTCGAACCCGCAGGGTCTGCACACTTAAGGTTCGGTGACGTTTCGGTAGTGTAGAGTTATGTATGGTGGTGACCGAAGTTTGTTCGGAGTCCCGGATGAGATCCCGGACGTCACGAGGAGCTCCGGAATGGTCCGGAGGTAAAGATTCATATATAGGAAGTCCCAGTTTGGTTTCCGGAAAAGTTTCGGGCTCATCGGTAGTGTACCGGGAGTGCCGGTAGTGTACCGGGAGTGCCGGGAGTGTACCGGGAGGCCTCCGGGAGGGGTATTTCGACCCCAAGAGGTCCATGGGCTGTGGGAGAATAATAACCAGCCCTTAGTGGGCTGGGAAAACAGCCACAAAGGCCCATGGCGCAGGAGAGAAAGTCCTAAAGCAAAAAGTTGAAAATCAGCCAATAGGAGGCAATCCTACTCCAACTAGGATTGCTTCCCACCTCCTATTTCGGCCGACCCAAAGGCCTTGGCTGCCTCTCCTCTCCTCTCCTCCTATATATACTAGTGGATTGGGTGGGTTTTGGACAGAATTTCCGGCCACGTGCTACCCGTTTCACCGGCACACAGTTTCTCCTCTAGATCGGTTTTCCGCAGCGCTTAGGCGAAGCGCTGCCGGAATCACTCCACCACCATCACCGGAGCGCCGTCACGCTGCCGATGAACTATCTCTCCTCTCCACCTCCTCTTGCTGGATCAAGACGGTGGAGATCGTCATCAAGCTGCACGTGTGCTGAACGCGGAGGTGCCGTCCGTTCGGCGCTAGATCGGAAGGACCGTGATCGAGATCGCGAGACGGTTCGTGATGAGATCGCGGAACGGATCGTGATGAGTTCGTGGGACAGATCGTGATCAAGATCGTGAGACGGATCGTGATGACATCCCGGGACGGATCGTGATGAGTTCACGGGACGGATCGTGATTGGATCGCGGGACTTGCTCCACCACCATCACCGGAGCACCGTCACGCTGCCGGTGAACTCTCTCTCCTCTCCACGTCCTCTTGCTGGATCAAGACGGTGGAGATCGTCATCAAGCTGCACGTGTGCTGAACGCGGAGGTGCCGTCCATTCGGCGCTAGATCGGAAGAACCGTGATCGAGATCGTGAGACGGTTTGTGATGAGATCGCGGGACGGATTGTGCTGAGTTCGCGGGACGGATCGTGATCAAGATCGTGAGACGGATCGTGATGAGATCGCGGGACGGATCGTGATGGGATCGCGGGATGGATCATGATGAGATTGCGGGACGCTCGGCGATTTGGATCGCGAAGATGTTCGACTACACCAACCGCGTTTCCTAACGCTTCCCGCTTAGCGATCTACAAGGGTACGTAGATCCACTCTCCCTCTTGTAGATGATCATCACCATGGATAGGTTTGCTGTGCGTAGGAATTTTTTTGTTTCCCATGCGACATTCCCCAACAGTGGCATCATGAGCTAGGTTGATGGTTCGATGAGATCTCGAGTAGAACACAAAAGGTTTGTTGGCGTTGATGCTTAGATTGCTTCCTCCCTTGGTCGGATTTTGGTTCAGCGGGATTGTAAGATGAAGCGGCCCGGACCAACATTACTCGTACGCTTACGAGAGACCGGTTCCCTCGATGCAACTTGTTGCATAGATGGCTTGCGGGTGACAGTTTCTCTTACTTTAGTTGGATCGGATCCGACAAAGGCGGTCCTTGAGAAGGTTGAAAAGCAATCTATGTATCGCCGTTGTGGTTTATGCGTAGGTGAGCATCGTTCTTGCTAGATACCCGTAGCAGCCACGTAAAACTTGCAACAACAATTAGAGGACGTCTAACTTGTTTTTGCAGGGTATGTTGTGATATGATATGGCCAATTACATGATGTGATATATGTGATGTATGAGATGATCATGTGATGTATAGATTATCACGACTTGCATGTCGATGAGTACGGCAACCGGCAGGAGCCATAGGGTTGTCTTTAATTATTGTATGACCTGCGTGTCAATCATTAAGCGCTATGTAATGCTTTACTTTATCGCTACGGTAGCAATAGTAGTAGAAGCATGCAGGGCGTGACAACCCCGATGGTGACACGTTCATGGAGATCAAGATGATGGAGATCATGGTGTCATGCCGGTGACGATGGAGATCATGCCGGTGCTTTCTAGATGGAGATCAAAAGCACAAGTTCATGGTCATATCATGTCACTTATGATTTGCATGTGATGTTAATCCTTTTTATGCACCTTGTTTTGCTTAGGACGACGGTAGCATTATAAGGTGATCCCTCACTTAATTTCAAGATAAATTGTGTTCTCACCGAGTGTGCACTGTTGCGAAAGTTCGTCATGTTGAGACACCACGTGATGATCGGGTGTGATAGACTCTACGTTCACATACAACGGGTGCAAGCCAGATTTGCACATGCAGAACACTCGGGTTAAACTTGATGAGCCTAGCATGTACAGACATGGCCTCGAAACACAAGAGACCGAAAGGTCGAACATGAGTCATATAGTAGATATGATCAACATGATGATGTTCACCATTGTAGCCACCTCAACTCACGTGATGATCGGACTTGAGTTGGTGAATTTGGATCATGTGTCACTCGACTGATCAGAGGGATGTCAATTTGAGTGGGAGTTCTTAAGTAATATGATTAATTGAACTCATTATCATGAACATAGTCAAAGTGTCTTTGCAAATTATCTTGTAGATTACTAGCTCACGCTGTAGCTCCCTTGTATTTTGTATATGTTCCTAGAGAAATAGAATTGAAAGATGATGGTAGTAATATTGTGGACTGGGTCCGTGATCTGAGGATTGTCCTCATTGCTGCACAGAAGGCTTATGTCCTTAATGCACCGCTCGGTGCGCCAACCCCTCTAGCGTCGTCTGTAGATGTTGTGAACATCTGACAGGCACGTTCTGATGACTACTTGATAGTTTAGTGCGTCATGCGTTACGGCTTAGAATTGAGGCTCCAAAAATGTTTTGAACGTCACGGAACATATGAGATGTTCCTAAGAGCTGAAATTAGGATCTCAGGCTCGTGCCCGTGTTGCGAGATATGATATCTCCAACAAGATTCTTTGCCTGCAAGATGAAAGAGAAGAGCTCAATTGTTGAGCATGTACTCAGATTGTCTGGGTGCTACAATCGCTTGAATCAAGTGGGAGTTGATCTTCCAGATAAGATAGTGATTGACATAGTTCTCCAAGTCACTGTCACTAAGCTACTAGAACTTAGTGATGAACTATAAATTTCCAGGGATAGAAATAATGATTCCTGAGCTGTTCGCGATGTTTTCACACCGCGAAGGTAGAAATCAAGAAGGAGCGTCAAGTGTTGATGGTTAACCAAACCACTAGTTTCGTGAAGGGCAAGAGCAAGGAGGGAAACTTCATGGATAGCAAGTCAGTTGCTGCTCCACTGAAGCAACCCAAAGTTGAACTCAAACCCGAGATTAAGTGCTTCTGTTATGAGGTGAACGGTCGCTGAAGCGGAACAACCCTAGATACTTGGTAGATAAGAAGGCTGGCAACATCGACAGAAGTATATTTGATATACGAGTTATTGATGTGTACCTTGCTAGTACTCCTAGTAGCCCCTGGGTATTGGATACCGGTTCGGTTGCTAAATGTTAGTAACTCGAAATAAAAGCTATAGAATAAACGGAGAACTAGCCAAGGGTGAGGTGACGATATGTGTTGGAAGTGTTTCCAAGGTTGATGTGATCAACATCGCACGTTCTCTCTACCTTCAGGATTAGTGACGAACCTGAATAAATGTTATTTGGTGTTTTGCGTTGAGCATGGACATGATTAGATCATGTTTATTGCAATACGGTTATTCATTTGAATTAGAGAATAATGGTTATTCTGTTTGCATGAATAATACCTTCAATGGTCATGCACCCAGTGAGAATGGTTTGTTGAAATCTTGATTGTAGTACTACACATGTTCATAACATTGATGTCAAAAGATACAAAGTTAATAATGATAGTACCACATATTTGTGGCACTGCCGCAGAATGTCATATTGGTATAAAGCGCATGAAGAAACTCCATGCTGATGGATCTTTAGACTCATTCGATTTCGAATCGGTTGAGACATGCGAACCATGCCTCTTGGGCAAGATGACTAAAGGACCCCGTTGGATGGAGCGGGCAAGTGATTCATTGGAAATGATACATGTTGATGTATGCAATCCAGTGAGTCTTGTAGCGTGAAGTGGATATCGTTATTTTCTTACCTTCACTGATGATTTGAGTAAATATAGTGTATATTTACTTAATGAAACACAAGTCTGAATCGTTTGAAAGGTTCAAGCAAATTCAGAGTGAAGTTTAAGATCATCGTGACAAGAAGATAAAAATAACTGCGATATGATCGTGGAGGTGAATATCTGAGTTACGACTTTGGCATACAACTTAAGACAATGTGAAATTTGTTTCACAACTAATGCCACCTGGAACACCATAGTGTGATGGTGTGTCCGAACATCATAGTCATGCTCTATTGATATAGTGCATACTGTGATGTCTCTTATCGTTTTACTACTATAATTTTTGGGGTTATGCATTAGAGACAACTACATTCACTTTAAATAGGGCATCATCTAAATCCGTTGAGATGACACCGTGTGAATTATGGTTTGATAGAAACCTAAGCTGTCGTTTCTTAATATTTGGGGCTGTGACACTTGTGTGGAAAATGTTTTCACCTAATGAGGTCGAACCCAAGGCGGACAAATGCATCTGCATAGAATACCCTAAGATCAGTTGGGTGAACCTTCAATCTCAGATCCTAGTGCAAAGTGTTTGTTGTTTAAACGGTATCCTTTCTCGAGGAAATGTTTCTCGCGAAAGAATTGAGTGGGAGGAAGTTAGAACTTGATGAGGTTGTTAAACCTTTGTTCAACCAGAGAGTAGCGCAGTGCAGAAAGATGTTTCTGTGAAGCCTACGTTAGTTGAAGAGGAAGTTAATGATGATGATCATGAAGCTTCAGGATCAAGTTACTATCGAACTTCGTAGGTCGACAAGGATGTGTACTGCTCCTAAGTGGTACGACAACTCTGTCTTGGAGATCATGTTGTTGGACAACGATGAACCTACGAGCTATGGAGAAGCGATGATGGGCCCGGATTCCGACAAATGGTTGGAGGCCATGAAATCCGAGATAGGATCCATGTATGAAAACCAAGTGTAGACTTTGGTAGACTTGCTCGTTGGACGGCAGGTCATTGAGTACAAATGGATCTTTAAAATGAAGACAGACATTGATGGTGAATGTCACTATTTGTAAAGCTCGACTTGTTGCAAAGATGTTTGTGACAAGTTCAAGGAGTTGACTACGATGAGACTTTCTCACTCGTAGTGGTGCTAAAGTCTGTTGGAATTATGTTAGCAGTTGCTGTGTTTTCAATTATGAAATCTGGCAGATGGATGTCAAAACATCGTTTCCTTAACTGTTTACTTGAGGAAAGGTTGTATGTGATACAACCGGATGGTTTTGTTAGTCCTAAGGATGCTCAAAGGTGTGCAAGCTTTAGTGATCCTTCTATGGACTGAAGCAAGCATCTCGGAGTTGGAATATACGCTTTGATGAGGTGATCAAAGTTTTAATGTTTATACAAGGTTTACGAGAAACTTGTATTTACAATAAAGTGAGTGGGAGCACTATAGAATTTCTGATAAGTATATGTGGATGACATATTGTTGATCGGAAATAATGTAGGATTTCTGGGAAGCATAAATGGTTGTTTGAAAAGTGATTTTTCAAAGGAAGACCTGGATAAAGCTACCTAATTGTTGAGCTTCAAGATCTATAGAGATAGATCAAGATACTTGATGAGACTTTCAATGAGCACGTACCTTGACAAGATTTTGAAAGAGTTCAAAATGGATCAGTCAGAGAAAGAGTTCTCGCCTGATTTGTAAGGTATAAAATTGAGTATGACTCAATGCCCAGTGACTGCACAAGATAGAAAAAAGATGACTGTCATCACCTATGCTTCAGCCATAGGCTCTATCATGTATGCAATGCTGTGCACAAGACCTGATGTCAGCCTTGCCATAAGTATGGCTGGAAGGTTTCAAAGTGATCCTGGAATGGAGCACTGGACAGCGGTCAAGATTGTCCTTAGTAACTAAAAGACTAAGGAGAAGTTTCTCGATTATGGAGGTGATAAAGAGTTCGTCGTAAAGAGTTACGTCGATGCAAGCTTTAACACCAATCCGGATGACTCGTAGTAGCAATCTGGATACGTATAGTGGAGCAGCCATTTGGAATAGTACCAAGTGGAGTGTGGTAGCAGTGTTTTCGGTTTGACATAGAAATTTGCAAAGTACACACGGATCTGAATATCGCAGACCTGTTGACTATAAGACCTCTCTCACATGCAAAGCATTATCGAGCCCCAGAACTCATTGGGTGTTAGATTCATAACAATGCAAATCACATGGTGATGTGAACTAGATTATTGACTCTAGTGCAAGTGGGAGACTGTTGGAAATATGCCCTAGAGGCAATAGTAAATTAGTTATTATCATATTTCCTTGTTCATGATAATCGTTTATTATCCATGCTATAATTGTATTGATCGGAGACTTAAATGCATGTGTGGATACATAGACAAAACCATGTCCCTAGTATGCCTCTAGTAGACTAGCTCGTTGATCAAAAGATGGTTAAGGTTTCCTAGCCATGGACATGAGATGTCATTTGATAACGGGATCACATCATTAGGAGAATGATGTGGTGGACAAGACCCAAACTACAAACATAGCATATGATCGTGTCAGTTTATTGCTACTGTTTTCTGCATGTCAAGTATATGTTCCTATGACCATGAGATCATGCAACTCACGGATATCGGAGGAGTGCCTTGTGTGTGTCAAACGTCGCAACGTAACTGGGTGACTATAAAGGTGCTCTACAGGTATCTCCGATGGTGTCTGTTGAGTTGGCATGGATCGAGACTGGGATTTGTTGCTCCGTGTGACGGAGAGGTATCTCGGGGCCCACTCGGTAATGCAACATCACAATAAGCCTTGCAAGCAATGTGACTAATTGTTAGTTGCGGGATCTTGTATTACGGAATGAGTAAAGAGACTTGCCGGTAACGAGGTTGAACTAGATATGGAGATACCGACGATCGAATCTCGGGCAAGCAACATACCGAAGAACAAAGGGAACGTTATACGGGATTAACTGAATCCTTGACATAGAGGTTCGACCGATAAAGATCTTCGTAGAATATGTAGGAACCAATGTGGAAGTCCAGGTCCCGCCATTGGTTATTGACCGTAGAGGTGTCTCGATCATGTCTACATAGTTCTCGAACCCGCAGGGTCTGCACACTTAAGGTTCGGTAACGTTTCGGTAGTGTAGAGTTATGTATGGTGGTGACCAAAGTAGGTTCGGAGTCACGGATGAGATCCCGGACGTCACGAGGAGCTCCAGAATGGTCCGGATGTAAAGATTCATATATAGGAAGTCCCAGTTTGGTTTCCGGAAAAGTTTCGGGCTCATCGGTAGTGTACCAGGAGTGTCGGTAGTGTACCGGGAGGCCTCCAGGAGGGGTATTTCGACCCCAAGAGGTCCATGGGCTGTGGTAGAATAATAACCAGCCCTTAGTGGGCTGGGAAAACAGCCACAAAGGCCCATGGCGCAAGAGAGAAAGTCCTAAAGCAAAAAGTTGAAAATCAGCCAATAGGAGGCAATCCTACTCCAACTAGGATTGGAGGTGAAGTAGGATTGCTTCCCACCTCCTATTTCGGCCGACCCAAAGGCCTTGGCTGCCTCTTCTCTCCTCTCCTCCTATATATACTAGTGGATTGGGTGGTTTTTGTACAGAATTTCCGGCCACATGCTACCCGTTCCACCGGTGCATAGTTTCTCCTCTAGATCGTAGTTCCGCAGTGCTTAGGCGAAGCCCTGCCGGAATTGCTCCACCACCATCACCGGAGCGTCGTCACACTGCCGATGAACTCTCTCTCCTCTCCACCTCCTCTTGCTGCATCAAGACGGTGGAGATCGTCATCAAGCTGCACGTGTGCAGAACGCGGAGGTGCCGTCCGTTCGGCGCTAGATCGGAAGAACCGTGATCGAGATCGTGAGACGGTTCGTGATGAGATCGCGGGACGGATCGTGATCAAGATCGTGAGACAGATCATGATGAGATCGCGGGACGGATCGTGATGGGATCGCGGGACGGATCGTGATGAGATCGCGGGATGCTCGGCGATTTGGATCGCGAAGATGTTCGACTACACCAACCGCGTTTCTTAACGCTTCCCGCTTAGCGATCTACAAGGGTACGTAGATCCACTCTCCCTCTCGTAGATGCTCATCACCATGGATAGGTTTGCGTGTGCGTAGGAAATTTTTTGTTTCCCATGCGACGTTCCCCAACATAGACATGCGCGTTTTTGATGAGTACTTGATAGTTCAGTGGGTCATGCGTGATCCTAAATACCCGTGTGATCCTAAAAACAAATTTGAGCGAGAAGAGGAGTAGAATCAAAATTCCTAAGTCAAATACCTCACCAGAGTATAGAAGAGGAGTAAAAAGAAACCTACTCTCTGATATAACTAGGCTCAAAATAGTTTTACTAGACTCAAATCGGCCAAGTTCAATCAAGCAAAGGGCTCCTATGGTCGTATGGCTCTGAATACCACCTTTTCACGCCCAAGATGCGCGCCTATCCATATTTAGGCACGGGGGCCTCGACAAGGATAGAGGCGCATCTTGTCGTTCGCAAGTACAGTATCATCACATACATTTATGAAGAGACGAGTATATGAGTTGGCTTACACTCACCACATGCTAAATTACAATTCCACACAGTTTATTCAAACATCATTCCAAAGACAGGGTCCGACTACGGACGAAATCAAACGAGAAAAGATATGCAATGAAACTGTCTTGCTAGCCTCAAAGATCATGACCACGCCCACTCTACTCGTCTGCATATGTGACGTACATCCTGCCACACTCCTCGTCATACTCCCACTGGAGCTGCGTCACATCATCTGGCACGATCTCATCTGCACCCGCACCTGTATTTGTTGTAGTAATCTGTGAGCCACGGGGACTCAGCAATCTCGTGACCGGGTACCGAGACTATTCAAGCTTGTTGGGTAGGATGGGGGTAAGTGTTTAGTTTGCAACAGCACTAAGCATTTATGGTGGCTAATCTTACGAGAACATGAATGTAAATATGTGGTCTACTTAAACATAACCCCACCGTGTTCTCTCTCGAATCATGTTCACAAGCAGAGACGATCACGGTTACTCACACAGTTGGTGTATTTTCTTGGAGTTTACTTCAAGTTAACTATAACCGGGTGTTAAACAAATATCCAAGGTTCCACACAACCGCGGGCACGACTTTCCGAAAGATTTAACCCTACAGGGGTGCTCCAACTAGTCCATCATAAATTAACAACACTCCGCAGGTATAACATCGAACACGGATCCCGTGATCATCCTAGGCAACTCCAAAGGACTTCTGACACCTCGAGATAGCCCGAAGAAAATCAGAGTCCCTAACGCAAGCCACTCGAGAAAGGTAAAACAAGTCCAGCAAGACCGCCCGATGTGTCGATGAACCCGATAAGAGCCACATATCTCGTTCTCAAGACACGACCGGATTGTCCAAACTTCTGGTAGTGATGAGGACATCCCTACTAATGTTACACCCACCCCGACTGCTATACATACAGGACCAATTACTAGAGCTCGCGCACGTCAATTGAATTACCAGGTACTTTCGTTTCTTGGAAATCCTTCTAATATTCATGAACATATGATGCTGCCTAAATTAGATACTTTTGTTTTACTTATGAATGAAGGACCTATCATGGATAAGAAGGATGACCATTGGAGCGGGATCAAGCATGGAGGAGAAGGTGCGCGCGCGGGGAAGAACATTGGAGCTTCCAGTGATGATTTTCGCACATTGAAGCCACCATAATGGGAGTGGGAAGCTTTGGACGAAATATGCATGATGCCACTTTATAAAATTCGTCCATAGGCTAATATAGGTGCTGCGCCACCTTAATTTTGGGCCAGGCCCATGTAATTTCGAAATACCATATTATAGGCTGTTTTTAGAGTCCGTATGTATGGGGAAACTGACTTAGGGTCGGTTTCGGACCCCTCCTCCAAGGGGCCACGAAATTCCCTTCTATTCCCCCATATATACAGCCCTTAGGGCTTCGTTTTAGGTTTGGGTTTTGTTTAGATTACAAGTTCGCCATAGCAGCAACTTCGCGTTCTTCGTTTGTGTTCCACGACCAGACAAAGGCGTCACAGAACCCCACTTCATCAATAAAGCTTTCCTCTTATATTCGCAATATCCAGATTGCAATCTTAGTTTCTTGCTTGTTCTTCGTTTGCGTGCAGGAAATAGACCCTCGTGGTCAGGTTGATCGTGCTCCGGCGTGGTCAATAACCTCTCAGAGTTGGTTTAGCGATTGCTAAGGCGCGACGTCTCACACGTTCGTAGTCGGATCGTCAAAGTCTACTCCACCAAAAACGATAGCCACCATCTCATCGAAAGACAGGGACAACTTCGCCTATATCAAGTGGTAACAGATTTCCAGGTTGCTCGGTGAGATTTTACCAGTTTTCGTAGTTTAGATCGCATCTGTTCTTCATACCTTTAGTCCACGAAAAAGCCAAAAAAAAATTAGGGTTAGATCATCATATCCGAACCAATCTGAGCCTTTGCATAGTCTTTTCAGTATTTTGCTTTGTTGAATTCGTTGTGTCGAGTTGCTGGTCTTAGTGTCTAGTCCTTTAGAGTTTCGAGTTCTTTTCACAGGTTGTCACGCCGCCACCGCATCATCTTCATAGTTGCCATATACCACCACCATCATCGCCGCTGCCATATCTCATCATCCATCATCACTCTCCATTGGTGTCCATATATACCACCACAAATCCTCCACCAATCCAAGTCCAGTTCGTTTTAGGTTTAGTTTCGAGATCCTTTTGATTTCAGATCCGTGTTTTGCAACCTGCGCAGGTGTCGGAAAAAAAAAAAATTTGCAACCTGCAGTCTGGCACGCTTTGCAGAGCACGTTTTGGCCCAAAAAAATTTCGGCTGAAAATATTTTTTCCCTATCTTGATTTTAGGTTCCCCGGAGCGTTTTGAGACACTTGCTATCATAGTGATTTTTGTCGAAATTTTTGGGTCGCCGCAGCCCCCGGATTGCTCCAGAAAAAAAAAATAGTCCAAAAGAAAAATTCGTGCCCATCTTGCTTATACGACGTGGCAAGAGTTTTGAGACACTCGCCATTGTAGTGAGTTTTTGAAAAAAGAAAAAAAAAAGAAAAAAAAATCCGATTGTGCTTTTCCCTTGCTTAGGTGTATCGTCGTGTTTTTGTTGGTGTTTTAGGCTCGCGTCTCTAGCACGGTCTAGCCTAGGACCAGCACAGTACCGTCGTTGAGCGTTTATTCAACCTTGCATCTCTGAATTGATTATTGCTGACCCTTTTTGCTACCATATTATAAGCCATCCCAGCTTCACATACTTCTACGCCGTGTGCTTGACACCACCTGGCAATCGCTCTATCCAAGCTTTGAGAGTTTTGGCTACAACGGTTGCTGATCACCGCCTGCTACTGGGTAAGAACTGGTAAGAAATTGAGATTCGCTTAAAGGATTTGTGCCACACCACCACCACCACCACGTCCCAGCAGTCTGTAGGTTTCATATTGTGTGTTTCCTGTTTCTGCTAACCATGCCAGGATCACACGATGACGAGATCGACTGGGAGAGCATGACCAACAAAGCGCTCTATGATAAATTTCAGCAAATGATGGCTGAGCAGGTACAGGACTTCGTGAACAACTTTGGAGTTGCCATGGAGAAGCTAGATGGTTTGGAGAAGACATTCGACTCCAAGATGGACGCCAAGTTCAATGAGGTGCTTGCCCGTCTACCTCCACCAGCTGCAGTTCCTATTCCTTTCGAACGACGAGCGCGACGTGTGCCTCTCGGCCACGCCCAACATCCTGGTACTGTTGATACTGCTGCTACTTCGGTGGCTCGTGCGGCTACTGTCGTTGAGCAGGTTGAAGATTATGATGGTGATTTCGATGATGAGGGAGAGGTTGCTCCAGATCCGCCCCATGGGCAACCACCACCATACGCACCAGGTCGACCACATGGCTACAACCGTAACGGTAGGGCTGCACCACCCCCGCAGGTACGGGATCATGACCATCTCCCTAAACTTAAATTGAATATTCCGACGTTTGAGGGTAGATATGTTCCTGATATATATCTTACATGGGAGTTAGAAACAGAACAACGTTTTACATGCTTACAATTTCCAGAGGATCGACGTGTTGCTGCTGCTGTTTGTTCATTCACTAGTTTTGCTTGTGTTTGGTGGTCAGAACATTGTAGAATAGACCCTGATAATATCCCAACTACTTGGGCTGCTTTGAAAACTGCTATGCGAAATCGTTGGGTGCCACCTTATTATCAACGTGAATTGCTTCAAAATTTGCAGCGTTTAAGACAAGAAAAAAATTCTGTAGAAGAATATTATCAGGAATTACAAACTGGTATGATTAGATGTGGTATTGTTGAGGAGAATGAAGCTATGCTTGCACGTTTTATGGGTGGATTAAATAGAGAGATTCAGACTATTCTAGAGTATAAGGAGTATAGCACTATCACTCGTTTATTTCATCTTGCTTGCAAAGCTGAACGTGAAGTGCAGGATCGACAGGCAATGGCGAGAACTACTAATTTTGCAGGCCGTACTTCATCATGGACGCCACGTACCTCCTCTGCTTCCGCACGTCCTGCTGCAACACCACCTCCTTCAACCTCCAACTCTAATCGCGATACCAGGAAACAGGCTCCTACTGCACCCTCTGCGAAGAGCACACCTTTTGGGCCTGCACAAAGTTCTTCTTCATCTATTGCATCCACAGGGCAAACACATGAGGTTATATGTCGTCGTTGCAAGGGTGGAGGTCACTATGCGAGAGAATGCCCTTCCAAGCGTGTAATGATTGTTACTGAGGATGGTGGATATGCGTCCGCTAGTGATTATGATGAGGAGACTTTGGCACTTATTGCAAGTGACGAACAGGGTGGCGAGGATGCAGAACCAGAAACACAATACATGGCTGCTGATTACGCTGACAGGTATGAAAGTTTAGTTGCTCAACGTGTTCTCAGTGTGCAGGTTACACACGCTGAGCAAAATCAGAGGCACAACTTGTTCCACACAAAGGGAGTTGTGAAAGAGCGTTCTGTTCGCATCATCATCGATGGAGGGAGTTGCAATAACTTGGCTAGCATGGAGATGGTGGAGAAGCTGTCTCTATCCACCAGACCACATCCTCATCCTTATTACATCCAATGGTTCAACAATAGTGGCAAGGTTAATTTAACACGTACTGTTCGTGTGCATTTTAGCATTGCTACATATTCTGATTATGTGGATTGTGATGTGGTACCCATGCAAGCATGTTCTGTTTTACTTGGTAGACCATGGCAGTTTGATAAAAATTCTGTACACCATGGTAGGACAAATCAGTATACTCTTGTTCATAAGGATCATAATATCACTTTGCTTCCTATGTCTCCCGAACATATTATGAAAGATGACATTGCTAGAGCTAGTAAAGCAAAACAGGAGAAAAATAAGAGTGAAAATCAGATTGTAGCACAGGAATTTGAGCAACACCATAAGCATAATAAACCATCATCTACTGTTGCATCTGAAATAAAATTGAAGAGTGGATGTTTACTTGCTACTAAATCTGATATTAATGATTTGGATGTTGGTACATATGTTTGCTATGCTTTTGTATGTAAAGAGGTATTATTTTCATTCGAGGACATGCCTCCCTCTTTGCCTCCTGCTGTCATTAACATTTTGCAGGAGTTCGCTGACGTCTTTCCACAAGACGTGCCACCGGGATTACCGCCTATTCGCGGGATTGAGCATCAGATTGACTTAATTCCCGGTGCATCCCTACCCAACCGTGCGCCCTACCGTACCAATCCAGAGGAGACAAAGGAGATTATGCGTCAAGTACAGGAGCTGCTTGACAAAGGTTATATACGTGAATCCCTTAGTCCTTGTGCTGTTCCTATTATTCTAGTGCCTAAAAAGGATGGTACATCGCGCATGTGTGTGGATTGTAGAGGCATTAATAATATTACTATTCGTTATCGTCATCCTATTCCTAGACTAGATGATATGCTTGATGAATTAAGTGGCTCTACAATTTTCTCCAAAGTTGATTTGCGTAGTGGATACCATCAAATTCGTATGAAATTGGGCGATGAATGGAAAACAGCATTTAAAACTAAGTTTGGATTATATGAGTGGCTAGTCATGCCTTTTGGGTTAACTAATGCACCTAGCACTTTCATGAGATTAATGAACGAGGTTTTACGTGCTTTCATTGGACGATTTGTGGTAGTCTATTTTGATGATATATTGATTTTTAGTAGATCTTTGGAGGAACATTTGGAACATTTACGTGCTGTTTTTACTGCGCTACGTGATGCACGTTTGTTTGGTAACCTTGGGAAGTGCACCTTTTGCACCGACCGAGTATCTTTTCTTGGCTATGTTGTTACTCCACAGGGAATTGAAGTTGATACAGCCAAGATCGAAGCTATTGAGAGTTGGCCGCAGCCCAAAACGGTCACACAAGTAAGGAGTTTTCTTGGCCTCGCTGGTTTCTATAGGCGTTTTGTGAGAAATTTCAGCACCATTGCTGCGCCTCTCAATGAGCTTACAAAGAAGGACGTGCCTTTTTCTTGGGGTACCGCACAGGAAGAAGCCTTCACGGTCTTGAAAGATAAGTTAACACATGCTCCTTTACTCCAACTTCCTGATTTTAATAAGACTTTCGAGCTTGAATGTGATGCTAGTGGAATTGGGTTAGGAGGTGTGTTACTACAAGATGGTAAACCTGTTGCGTACTTTTCTGAAAAATTAAGTGGGCCTAGTCTGAATTATTCTACTTATGATAAGGAATTATATGCTCTTGTTCGGACTTTGGAAACATGGCAACATTATTTATGGCCCAAAGAATTTGTTATACATTCTGATCATGAATCTTTGAAACATATTAAAAGTCAAGCAAAACTGAACCGTAGACATGCTAAATGGGTTGAATTCATTGAGACTTTCCCTTATGTCATTAAACACAAGAAGGGTAAAGACAATGTTATTGCTGATGCTTTGTCTCGTCGTTATACTATGCTTTCACAACTTGACTTTAAAATATTTGGTTTGGAGACCATCAAAGATCAATATGTGCATGATGCTGAATTTAGAGACGTGTTGCAGAATTGTAAAGAAGGGAGAACATGGAACAAATTCGTTATTAATAATGGATTTGTGTTTCGTGCTAACAAGCTATGCATTCCAGCTAGCTCTGTTCGTCTTTTGTTGTTACATGAGGCGCACGGAGGAGGATTAATGGGACACTTTGGCGTGAAGAAGACGGAGGACGTACTTGCTACACATTTCTTTTGGCCAAAGATGAGACGGGATGTTGAGCGTTTTGTTGCTCGCTGCACTACATGTCAAAAAGCTAAGTCACGACTCAATCCTCATGGTTTATATATGCCTTTACCTGTACCTAGTGTTCCTTGGGAGGATATATCTATGGACTTTGTTTTAGGTTTACCTCGAACAAAGAAGGGGAGGGATAGCATATTTGTTGTCGTGGATAGATTTTCTAAAATGGCACACTTTATACCATGTCATAAAAGTGATGATGCTGCTCATGTTGCTGATTTGTTCTTTCGTGAAATTATTCGGTTGCATGGTGTGCCAAATACAATTGTTTCCGATCGTGATGCTAAATTTCTTAGCCACTTTTGGAGATGTTTATGGGCTAAGTTGGGGACTAAACTGCTTTTTAGTACTACATGTCACCCCCAAACTGATGGCCAAACTGAAGTAGTCAATAGATCATTGTCTACTATGCTTAGGGCTGTTTTGAAGAATAACCTGAAAATGTGGGAAGAATGCTTGCCTCATATTGAATTTGCTTATAATCGTTCGCTACATTCTACCACTAAGATGTGCCCTTTTGAAGTTGTGTATGGTTTCTTACCTCGTGCACCTATTGATTTGTTGCCTCTTCCGTCTTCGGAGAAGGTTAATTTTGATGCTAAAAAACGTGCTGAATTGATATTAAAGATTCAAGAGTTAACTAAGGAAAACATTGAGCGTATGAATGCTAAATACAAACTTGCTGGAGATAAGGGTAGAAAACATGTTGTCTTTGCACCTGGAGATCTTGTTTGGTTACATTTGCGTAAGGATAGATTTCCTGATTTGCGCAAGTCAAAGCTAATGCCACGTGCTGATGGTCCTTTTAAGGTGTTAGAGAAAGTAAATGATAATGCATATAAACTTGAGCTGCCTGCAGAGTTTGGGGTTAGCCCCACTTTTAACATTGCAGATTTGAAGCCTTATTTGGGTGAGGAAGATGAGCTTCCGTCGAGGACGACGTCAGTTCAAGAAGGGGAGGATGATGAGGACATCCCTACTAATGTTACACCCACCCCGACTGCTATACATACATGACCAATTACTAGAGCTCGCGCACGTCAATTGAATTACCAGGTACTTTCGTTTCTTGGAAATCCTTCTAATATTCATGAACATATGATGCTGCCTAAATTAGATACTTTTGTTTTACTTATGAATGAAGGACCTATCATGGATAAGAAGGATGACCATTGGAGCGGGATCAAGCATGGAGGAGAAGGTGCGCGCGCGGGGAAGAACATTGGAGCTTCCAGTGATGATTTTCGCACATTGAAGCCACCATAATGGGAGTGGGAAGCTTTGGACGAAATATGCATGATGCCACTTTATAAAATTCGTCCATAGGCTAATATAGGTGCTGCGCCACCTTAATTTTGGGCCAGGCCCATGTAATTTCAAAATACCATATTATAGGCTGTTTTTAGAGTCCGTATGTATGGGGAAACTGACTTAGGGTCGGTTTCGGACCCCTCCTCCAAGGGGCCACGAAATTCCCTTCTATTCCCCCATATATACAGCCCTTAGGGCTTCGTTTTAGGTTTGGGTTTTGTTTAGATTACAAGTTCGCCATAGCAGCAACTTCGCGTTCTTCGTTTGTGTTCCACGACCAGACAAAGGCGTCACAGAACCCCACTTCATCAATAAAGCTTTCCTCTTATATTCGCAATATCCAGATTGCAATCTTAGTTTCTTGCTTGTTCTTCGTTTGCGTGCAGGAAATAGACCCTCGTGGTCAGGTTGATCGTGCTCCGGCGTGGTCAATAACCTCTCAGAGTTGGTTTAGCGATTGCTAAGGCGCGACGTCTCACACGTTCGTAGTCGGATCGTCAAAGTCTACTCCACCAAAAACGATAGCCACCATCTCATCGAAAGACAGGGACAACTTCGCCTATATCAGGTAGGCCAAACACAGAGTTGCCCCAGGTGGCCATCGGCAGTTGACATTTTTTGACCAACACTCATGAGGAGCACTGGCCCGGGTTGTTGATTAATCCATGGGGTTGCAAAACCCTATGCAGTTTTATTAAGTTGTTAAGCAAATAGTACCAATGTTGGGTCTTGCCAAACAAGTTTTAATCTCAACCGAATAATCAAGGCGGTCCCCATAACAACCCCGAGCATGTTAGGAGCGTAAAATATGGAAACATAACACCGGTAACAAGTAACTAAGGCGGTAAAAGTGGATCAAAACACCGACCAATAGGCCAAGCCTTCCACCATACCAAGATAAATATGTGCATTAAATTAAATAACAGTTAATATTGTGATATGCCAGATATCCATGTTATCACATGGAAAACAACCTGCACCTGCAACTAAGAACGCTATAAGAGGGGACGAGCAGCGGTAACTTAGCCAAACAAGGTTTGCTAGGATGTGGAGGGGTTAGAGGCTATCATGGCAATGTAGGAGGCTTGACATTCAAGTGGTAGGTAATGCATATGTAACGATAAGAGCGAGACATCTAGCAAAGCAAAAATAGTGTCGGGATCCAGGTACGATCATCTTGCCTGTTGGTTCTTCAGAGGGACAAAGAGCGGGGTCCTCGTAGTGGTACTCTCCTGGATCCTCGTACTCAGGTTCAACACTCACGTCTACCCAAGAAAAAATCACCAATAAACAACGAACCAAGGTGCAATGCACAAACAAGATGATGCATGATTCATTTGAAGTATTTAGCATGGCAATCCTAAACTAGTCATGTTTCACAAGCTATAGTTAAGTTATTTACAATTATGGATAGAATCTCATGTTAAGTTGTATGAACATGCATTTTCATGGCAAATATTGATGTTTCATGCAAAAACGATACAAATGCATATATAGAACGTAGGAAACGGAGTTACGGTTCTCACGCTACGCTCATGGCAAGTTATGAAGGTAAATGCAAGACAATGAAGGCCATGGGCTATTCCTTGGCATTCCAAGGTAGCCACTAGTTAGTCAATGAAAAACCAACCACAATAGAGCCAAAGATCAAACAAAACCATGGAGCATAGCTCCCACAAGTCACAAAACATTAAAACAAACAATCTACCTCAAAACAGCAACATGGCAACTTTCACAGCAAATATCTAGAGCCACAGGAAGTTACCAACCTCAAACAAAGCATGAACAACAACTACACAACATGCTTATCTAATCATCCAACTACACAAATTGGAAAGGAAGCACATATCAATAAGCACGAAGCTCATAAGTTGGCATGATGATACAAATTCTAGGGACTTAGTGAAAATCACAGTTTTTTGGAATCTGAGTTAAGCTGATAGCAAGTTGACAGCAGAAACTAATGGTGATAGATACCACTTCATGGCATGAAAATTAACAGGATGGTAGAGGACAACATCTACTTCAAAACACTAGTAGTGAGCTTGAGCTAAATCACAACATATCACTTGGTAGCACCCACTCATCATGGCATAAAAATATTAATAGATTCTTAGACTTAGAAATAGTTAGCATGTTGAAAACAACAACATTTTAATAGCCACTTTGGAGCATGGTTCCCACTTATATGCAAGATTACCATGTCAAAAGAAAATACCATGGCATTCTACTCATGAAATTCTACCACTTCCATGTTGACACAAAGATCATAGCAAGCATGGATTAATTCTAACTAAAATGACAAAATGGCACTTTGGGACAAAATGACATTTTGTCAAACTTTCTCTAATGACAATACAAGTTGCACCAATGGATTCCTTGTGTATTTCTACCCCAAAATCATATATCATACCCATGTACTTGCATGGAACAACATAGCACAACACTAGCTCAAAAATACCATGCATTCCTATAAGTGAAAACTTACTAAAAATGCTCTTGTTCAAATATGCACATAACCAAATTTAGTAATATACCAGAAAAGGAAAATTCAATTTATATCACATTAAAACATTAAAACACAATAAAAGAAACCAATATGCAGGAGGGCCCACCTGGCATAGTCACCAGGGCCCCCCCGGTTGATGAGAAGTGGGGCCACGGCCCACTTGTCATACACACACTACACCACACACACACAATACACACATACACAGCAAACACACAGACACACAGACACACACAACTCTGGATCTCCCTGCCACAGGGGATCCAACACACACAGGTACACGAACACACAATCACACGGCCACACTAGATCCTGTGTGGCCGCACGGGATCCACATACCACACACCACGAGCACCCAATGAAAAAAGGAAAAAAGGGGGCATGTCGGGGATTCGATCCCATGACCTTGTGGTTGTCGCTCGTTCGACTGACCACTACGCCACTCGTGCTCGTCTAAACAAGAGGGGGTTCTATCTGAAATCTACTAACAGACCTAGCGTAACTAACGAAACTGACGAAAAGCGACACCGGCGACAGACTGACAACGACGACCACTTCGGCGACAACAGGGGCTCTCCGGCGACGCGGACTGGCTAAGGAGGAAGCAGGAATATCGGAGATCCCATTCCCGCGCTTGGGAGCCACACATGCAGAAATAATCGAGCCGCACGAGCTCGAGCAGGAGCATGGCGGCAACCTACGCGACGGCAATGGCGAGGGGAAGGATGGGCTAGCACACTCACAGGGGGTCGACGAGCAGCCGGTCACTCTGAGGGTCGAGGGTGAGGAAGAAGACTCGAAGAAGGCCGGCGACGGGACTCCTCTGGTCACGGATGACGGCGATGACAGGGCAGCGCTGCAGGGGTACTCACCAGGCCCTAGCGCCGGGAACGGGGCACAAGAGCGTCCCTGGACTGCCACACCATCTGCTCGACGATGATGAAGCGGCTGCAGGATGGGAACAACGGCGAGGAGGACTGGCGACCACGGATCTCTGAACCTCACCCCTCTCTGAACCTCGCCTCTCTCTGAACCTCACCTGAGGGGAAGAATAAGGAGGAGGAGGGAGAAGGCTGCAGCAAGGAGGGAAAGAGGGAACCCTAGGCGCGGCGACACACTTATAGGAGGGAGGAGAGCTCACGGCATTGCTCGACGTTCGTGCCAGCTCGGTGTTCACACTCTCTCTCTCTCACGCGTTCTCTACCAAAAAGAGCAAACGACATAGACGGGGCAGGTTGCCGCTAGCACCGGCTGGGCTGCGGACGCACGGGCTGGCTAGGCCACGCTGGGGAGGAAAAGAGGCCCAACGTCGACAGCTCTCTCATAGGAATAAAACAGCAGAGGTTTTCCCCTTTTAAAAAAATCAATAACATAGAAAAAACCCAGAGGAAAAGAAGAGGATTCCTTGGGTTACATGGCCATAAATGGCAAGGGTAGCACTTGGGCTGTTACAACGGGTTTAGGATCGGGCGAATCGTAAGGATTTGATCGGCTCAGGCGTTGTCGTGCAAGAACTGGAGATCAACTCGAGGAGGAAGAAGGACTGCGGATCCCTCCTGTCATGGGAAGAGAAGGGAGAGTGAGACCGATAGGTGGGCCTATCGGGTGCTAACGTGGGCGCTGATGCGCGCGAGGGAGACTACACGTTTGCTGCTGGGCTTCGACCTGTAGTTGCTGGCAATGGGCCGGTTGATAGCGAGTGGGCCTGTTGCACAAGATAGGTTTAGAAGAGGGTTTTCCTATTTTCACTAAATACCACGAAATGAACATGAGGAAATAAATGCAACTAAATTTCATTAAAAAATACCAGAACACTCACAAATACATGTATACCAATATAGAAAATAGTGAACATTTTTACAAACTAACATTTACAGGAAAAAACATATAAGACTTTTGATAAAATTATTTGGGCTTTATGAATGTTCCAAAACTTTTTTTCAACTCCGTATAAATACCCGAAATAATTTTGAAACATTTTCAACTCCTTTCATATTGAAGGAGTCATATTACCTTCACTCTTGTGATTTATTTTTGAGTTAGCTTTGTTTCAATTTTTTGAAATCCAAATAAAAGAATATTCAATTGCCTTCCAATTTAATTATTGAGGAAGTCATGTCATCCTCTCTCATATTTGAATTGGAATTATTATGAATACTCTCAAACCAGCAATAGATCCAAATGAATAATTGGGAAGTCATTTTATTCCCTCTCATTTGATTATTCAATAAATTCCAAAACTTAAAATCCTAGTCAAAACTAACTAACAACAAGCAAGACAAGCAAGTTTTAAATAATTCTATTTAAATAAATAACATTCCAAAATTCTAATTTTTGGGATGTTACAAATCTACCACCCTTAAAATGAATCTCATCCCCGAGATTCGAAAATGGTGGAAAGAAAATGTTAGGGTCAGGGTTCTCCTTGAACATCATCGATTGTTTGAGAGTCTTGGGTGCTATCATCCTTAGAATCAATGTCACGGGGTCTTCAATAATCTTACTGGTTGATGACCTCCTTCAGGCCGAATCGTTTTGCGCCATTGCTAAGCCACTACCAATTCTATCATGGTGGTCATCATGAATGGTTCCTATAGAAAACTGTCTTGGCTTATTCTCATCGTATAACCTACTATTGGCAATGGTTGCCTTCTGCAAGGGTCAAACGTACTACCATTCTAAGGTTCGGGCTTAACAATGATGTCTCTCTACTATAGGTATGTCACTCTAGATTTACCACCCCACATAGCAAGAGCGAATAATAAGAGTAAGTCGTCATGGTGATCAATCCATTCCGCACCCAAATCATTACTTTGTATATGGTCTAGTGAATCTCACAGCCTAACACTCGGGCATCCCCACAAGCATTGTAGATTTCCTCTAGTTCACGAACTAGGTTTGGATAATCCATTGGTTCCGCATGCCAAACAAAACAACTATCGTTCCTTTCAACTCTCAGGTTTGCGTCAACTATTATAAAATGTTGCAGCTTCTTCCAGGCTTCTTCCTTCATCAAGATTGTGCTTGCCTCCTGGCAGATCCTTGTGCTTGGGATTAACTTGAACTGATCACTAGGTTGTAACATAGATAAGGTGGAGATAGAATAAAGACCTAAGGGGGAAAACACTACCCATCTCATGTTAGCAATAAAACCCCAAATCCAACAGAACAACCAAATCACACAAGTCACACCACACAACCAAATCACTGCCCATCTCATGCTTACCGTGCTAGTCCCTGGATCATTAGCTAGCACACACAGTACATGATGTAATATCAAGAATAAACCACATGTCATAATATTGCATCGCAGATCCAAAATTATAATATTACATACCTCATATCTCAAGGCTACCATGCAAACAAAATACAGGGAAAAAGCAAATACAATCTCCATGGAATCCATCAACACCACAGGCAAATGCCGAGTATAGCCATCGTAACCCTACATCGTATCACTCACTCGTCGTATAAAATCTGCAACATGATAAGTTACAGCCACAAGGGTCGGTATGTTGAATGTACTGGCAAGTCACACAGGGAATGATATAACAGACCTACATCTATATGCAAGGTATATCAAGAGGAGATTGCAGTTGTTGTTTTGCAGAAAGCTAATTTTTCCCTGATAACTACATAATAGTCAAATTTCAATTTGCCTTGCTACAATTAAATACATATGGTTGAATTGGGCAATCCAATTCCAGCCTATCCTGTCGTGGATTTGTCACGGTAGATGTCCGGGTGAACGGACTTTAGGTTCGGGGCGGAAGCGCAACTATGTGGAGGCTTGAAGGGGTTGGTCAGAATCAAGAGATGCAGGTTTACCCAGGTTCGGCCCCTCCGATGGAGGTAAAAGCCTACGTCCTGCTTGTCTGGTATTGATGATGAAGAAGATCTCTCGGTTGCAAGGGTGTTGTTTGTCTACCTCTAACCACGAGAGCCTCTAATCTCTTGTCTATCTAAGACATGTCTATTGAGACGTCTAAAAACTTCCCCCTCTCGGGGTGATCCGCCCCTCCTTATATAAGTTGAAGGGGCGGCTTACATGTAGAGTCTAAGTCGGATTGAGACTTAACTTATTATGACTTCCTATTGTGGGCTTCTTCTTCATGGGCTTCTGAGTCTCGGGCTTACACCGAGTGTCTTAGAACCAGGCAGCATAAAGAGCGGCTTAGAACCAGGCAGCTTCAAGACTCATCTTCAGGGACTCATCTTCAGGGACTCATCTTTAGGGACTTACAAACAGGACCTATCTTCAGGGACTCATCTTCAGGGACTCATCTTCTGGGACTCATCTTCAGGGACTTACAAACAGGACTTATCTTCAAGACTCATCTTCAGGGACTCATCTTCAGGGACTCGTCTCCGGGACTTTAACTTTCAGCCGGTCATAACTGTCACCGGGTTACAACTGTCTCCCGAGTCATACCGCGGAGTATATCCCCGACATTATCCCCTAGGTTAGCTTGAATTTATTCATGGTAACATCCTGAAATAGGAATAGTAAATATGTTAAGTGGCCGTCTTATGAAGTGGCTTCTCAGAAATCCGGGTCTTTCTGCATATGAATGAGTCATCTTGAGAATCTTCTTGCTTGTCAATGTCCTTTGAAAAATGTTGGGAATAGAATACCCATATGCCATTGAGTCGGCTTCCAAATATTCTGGCTTAATGAAAAATAAGAAATCCTCATGACATAGATCCGAACTTCCATTGTTATGAAGCAGGGCGGCTTATATAAACCCTGGCGGGTTATGATCTTTTATAATGCCGGGTTATGAATGTTAGTGATGTCGGGTCTAATAACTAAACTCCATAATTAACATCTTGAAAATTCTCCTCAACATTTTTGATATGTCCATATTACCTGTAGCCCGCAAGCTCCAAGATTATCCATGATAACTTGGTGCTTTGCAATAATATATTGGACTGTGTAACCCCCAAGTACCAGGTTGTCTTGCCTGCAGCAGCCTGGGACTTATAAATGTCTTATACCTTATGAAACTTCAGCAGGTGTAGCCCCCAAGGGCCGGCTCATCAGAATGTGATGCGCCGGTTCTTCAATTTTAACCTCATAATCTGTTAAACAACTGAATACTGTAGCCCCCAAGTGCTGGGTCGCATGCCTACAGCAACTTGGGACTTTTAGAAAGTTTGATCTGAACGGTGTAGCCCCCAAGTGTCGGGTCAGTAAGAATTACTAGGCTAGGACTTCAAAAAAAGTAGAAAGGCCGGTTCATCTCCTTGAGATAATATGGTCTTGCTGACGATGTAATGATTTGAAAACCGGCTTGCATTAGCCCCCAAGTGCCATGGTGCGTGCTTGCAGCGACATGGGACTTGCATATTTGATATAAAGTGAAATTAAATAGTGTAGGCCCCAAGTGTCGGGTTGTGTGACTGCGGCGACTCGGGACTGTGTGAGAATAATAACTCATCATAGTGCACCTCAGAAGTTCTCTTGAACTAATATTGATCTGATTTGAAAGAGTCCTTGATCGTGGTTGTAATATAACCCGGAATGAATATCCTGGAATGATTCTTTTGTCTTTGACATGAAATCCCTGCTCGTGGTTGCGATGCAACCCAGCAAATATATATTTGATAAATCCATGGGTGTTGTAGATTACTACAGAGCACAATTGAAGAAACCCAAGAACCGGTCAATTAGATGACACGACATTATATCTGATAGGGCGGCTCTTCAAGAATAATCAACTTTCCAATCTAACGGCGGCTCATCTTAATAGACAAGACCTGCAAAAATAAACAGGACAAAATATGTTCTATATTGATGTAAGGGCGGTTTTGAAAAAGCACAACCCGGAGATGTTTAAATCTTTCATAGCCTTGCTCCTTGTTTCATAATCTTTCTCTGATCCGGCTTGATAAGCCGGATGACATGTGAATATGATGCAATGCAATGTATGATGCAATATGTGATGTAATGCATGATGATCTTGCTTTTTCAAAAACTTATGTGTCGGTTCTTCTGGGTGGACTTGCTAATTAAAACTCCTTATCAGTATAGGGTCTCTATCGAGATTGGCCGTCAATTTCTTAGAGCGGCTCAGGGTCTCTAAGTGAGATTAACTGACAGGAAGTCTAACGTCCCAGAAAGAGACACGGCAGGGGCATGAGTACCCTGGTAGCCCATAAACTGCCTCTCACGTGACATAAATCCATCGTTTTAACCTTAAACAATGCAGGGTCTTTAAGTTTAACTGTCTAAGAGTACGAACGGGCCACATAGCGGAGAGTCGGCAGTAGATGAGAGAGTTTATCCTTGCTTTCCGTAAGCCATCCCTCACGTGACAAGAACCGCCGATTAACCTTAACCAGTACAGGGTCTCTAACGAGATTGGCCGTCAATTTATTTGAACCGACTCAGGGTCTCTAAGCAAGATTAACTGGTAAGAGTTCGGTGGGTCATATAGCGGAACAACATCAGCTTACAGGCAGGTTTAACTATGTTGGCTTAAGAGCCGATCAAGAGGGTATGTAAGCTAAACGCGGTGGGTTGGAAGCCCCCAAATGACCTTGTTGACAGAGTTAACTATTTGGCTTAAGAGCCAATCAATAGGGTGTGATAAGCTAAACCCGACGGATTGGAAGCCCCCTAGATGACCTTGTTGATGGAGTCAACCATTTGGCTTAAGAGCCGATCAATAGGGTGTGATAAGCTAAACCCGGCAGGTTGGAAGCCCCCTAGATGACCTGTTGACGGAGTCAACTTTTTGCACAATTTTGTAAGCCGCCATCTTGTAAGCTGCCATCTTGTATGAAGAAACAGCAAAAGCTCCAAATGAGTTTATGATGATCCAATAAATCCGGGCACCCATGTTTGAATGGTGCATCACGGCAGTTCGTCCTCTTGGGCAACTTTTAATCATCCGCCAATAATGTAATAGCCCCCCAGATTGGGTTTTCTCTTGCAAAGACCCGGGGTTCTCTTTGGAAAACGACCAAATGTGTCTCGCCGTGTCTATAGCCCCCGAGTCTTAAGTTGACTTAAAAAGACGGCTTGATAATCTTCACTGAAAGTTGAGGTTGACCGTGATGGTTTTTACAGATGATCCCGGATGAATTGTTTCAGTAACCCGGCCAATGGTTCATCCCAGCTGGTTGTTGAGTTTAACCGAACTATAGTAGTGGCGACTTGTGCGCCTGTCCGTCAGGCGGCTCGTATAGACGGACACCGCACCGATATATTGATGTAGATCAAACTGTGGGCAGCGTCTTGCACGCGTCCGTTGGGCGATTCAAGTGAACAGGCACGACACCGGCGTGTTACTATAGATCAAACCGCGATGGTGGCGGCTCACGCGCATCTGTTGAGCGGCTTGAGCGAGCAGGTGCAGCACCGACATGTTGATGTAGATTGGATCGCGGGGCGATTCATGTGCGTTCGTTGGATTGTCCAATCCATTCAAATGCTGGCATGGCCTTCCCATTATGAATTATCCTGCGTGTAAATTCGTACGACTCAAGAGTACAAAAATTCTTGATAGAAAGTTTGTGAACAAATTTATTAGGAAAAATATCACCTCATAATAATTTCATCCAATGATGGACATGATCGGCTGATGGAGAACATAGTTTGGTATACATATGCTTTGTGCTGATGAAGATTTGTCCAATCAGATTAGCCAGTTGATCTGTTTCTTAATCCCACCAGTTCACACTTTTTTTATCCCCATACCACCAGCGCAGATGAACCGGGGGGAATCAACCAGCTCAGACCACCACAGCAGCGAGGTGCGATGAAGCCAGGCGCGACTGGTGTAATGACCATAGCATAGCGGCGGGTCGAGGCCGAGGCAAGAAGGTGGCCACGATGCAGCAGCGGCGCCGCGGGTCGTGACGTAGTGCGACGAACGAGGCAACTCGTGGAATAGGTAAAGTCCGTGGCGGCAGCTCAGCCACGGCGTTGGGGGGGCGACGAGCCGGCGAGCAGTGCGATGAGGGTGGCTCGCAGCAGAACAGGCGTGGTGAGCCTACGGGCAGGCACAACCATGGAAGCAGTCGGGCGGCTCACGGTGCGGCCGTGGGAAGCGGAAACTCGGGCAGATGCGCAATGGGAGACCCAGAGCGGGGGCGGCGCAGCATCGGAAGCGGCCCATCGAGGTGAGGCGAGAAAGTTCGCACCCGGTCGACTCGGCATTGACGGCAAAAGCAAGGCGGAGCCGTGGCTAGAGCAGGATCGGAGGCAGCACCGGCGGCTTTGGTAGAGCCGGTGATGGTGGTGACGCAAGTCACGCAGCGTTGCGGGAGGAGCAGAGGCAGCTCGGAGGCGTAACAACATGAAAGCATGGCGAGCCGGTGAGAGCATGGTGCGGTGACTGGTTGGATGGAGGCTTAGAGCAGCGAACGCAGCCGCGGAGGCTCAAGGCTTGGCTATGGAAGCGAGGCCGACCCGAAGCCGACACGGGTATGTGTGGCAATACGGCGGCAGAACAAAGCGAAGTGACAGCGGCGACGCGAGGCTGCTTGATGGAGGCGGGGCAACGCTGGCACGACCCTGACTTGGATACACGTGACCAGACGGTGGCTGAGGCAAAACACCGATAGAGGGCTCAGCGGCTGAGCAGCAGGGGTGAGTCAGCGAGGCACGACTGCGGCCAGCTATTGTGGAGGCGAGGCCGAGCCATGATAGCCGCGGCTGGCACAGAGGAGGCCGATTCCCTGGCAGCTCAAGGCACGGCGGTTCGAGGTGTTGGAAATATGCCCTAGAGGCAATAATAAATTAGTTATTATCATATTTCCTTGTCCATGATAATCGTTTATTATCCATGCTATAATTGTATTGATCGGAGACTTAGATGCATGTGTGGATACATAGACAAAACCATGTCCCTAGTATGCCTCTAATAGACTAGCTCGTCGATCAAAAGATGGTTAAGGTTTCCTAGCCATGGACATGAGATAATCCTTGACATAGAGGTTCGACCGATAAAGATCTTCGTAGAATATGTAGGAACCAATGTGGACGTCCAGGTCCCGCCATTGGTTATTGACCGTAGAGGTGTCTCGGTCATGTCTACATAGTTCTCGAACCCGCAGGGTCTGCACACTTAAGGTTCAGTGACGTTTCGGTAGTGTAGAGTTATGTATGGTGGTGACCGAAGTTTGTTCGGAGTCCCGGATGAGATCCCGGACGTCACGAGGAGCTCCAGAATGGTCCGGAGGTAAAGATTCATATATAGGAAGTCCCAGTTTGGTTTCCGGAAAAGTTTCGGGCTCATCGGTAGTGTACCGGGAGTGCCGGTAGTGTACCGGGAGTGCCGGGAGTGTACCGGGAGGCCTCCGGGAGGGGTATTTCGACCCCAAGAGGTCCATGGGCTGTGGGAGAATAATAACCAGCCCTTAGTGGGCTGGGAAAACAGCCACAAAGGCCCATGGCGCAGGAGAGAAAGTCCTAAAGCAAAAAGTGGAAAATCAGCCAATAGGAGGCAATCCTACTCCAACTAGGATTGGAGGTGAAGTAGGATTGCTTCCCACCTCCTATTTCGGCCGACCCAAAGGCCTTGGCTGCCTCTCCTCTCCTCTCCTCCTATATATACTAGTGGATTGGGTGGGTTTTGGACAGAATTTCCGGCCACGTGCTACCCGTTTCACCGGCGCACAGTTTCTCCTCTAGATCGGTTTTCCGCAGCGCTTAGGCGAAGCCCTGCCGGAATCACTCCACCACCATCACCGGAGCGCAGTCACGCTGCCGATGAACTATCTCTCCTCTCCACCTCCTCTTGCTGGATCAAGACGGTGGAGATCGTCATCAAGCTGCACGTGTGCTGAACGCGGAGGTGCCGTCCGTTCGGCGCTAGATCGGAAGGACCGTGATCGAGATCGCGAGACGGTTCGTGATGAGATCGCGGAACGGATCGTGATGAGTTTGCGGGACAGATCGTGATCAAGATCGTGAGACGGATCGTGATGACATCGCGGGACGGATCGTGATGAGTTCACGGGACGGATCGTGATTGGATCACGGGACAGATCGTGATGAGATCGCGGGACGCTCGGCGATTTGGATCGCGAAGATGTTCGACTACACCAACCGCGTTTCTTAACGCTTCCCGCTTAGCGATCTACAAGGGTACGTAGATCCACTCTCCCTCTCGTAGATGCTCATCACCATGGATAGGTTTGCGTGTGCGTAGGAAATTTTTTGTTTCCCATGCGACGTTCCCCAACAGTGGCATCATGAGCTAGGTTGACGGTTCGATGAGATCTCGAGTAGAACACAAAAGGTTTGTGGGCGTTGATGCTTAGATTGCTTCCTCCCTTTGGTCGGATTTTGGTTCAGCGGGATTGTGAGATGAAGCGACCCGGATCAACATTACTCGTACGCTTACGAGAGACCGGTTCCCTCGACGCAACTTGTTGCTTAGATGGCTTGCGGGTGACAGTTTCTCTCACTTTAGTTGGATCGGATTCGACAAAGGCGGTCCTTGAGAAGGTTGAAAAGAAACTAGTGTCTCACCGTTGTGGTTTTTGCGTAGGTGAGAATTGTTCTTGCTAGATACCCGTAGCAGCCACGTAAAACATGCAACAACAATTAGAGGACGTCTAACTTGTTTTTGCAGGGTATGTTGTGATATGATATGGCCAATTACATGATGTGATATATGTGATGTATGAGATGATCATGTGATGTATAGATTATCACGACTTGCATGTCGATGAATACGGCAACCGACAGGAGCCATAGGGTTGTCTTTAATTATTGTATGACCTGCGTGTCAATCATTAAGCGCTATGTAATGCTTTACTTTATCGCTAGACGGTAGCAATAGTAGTAGAAGCATGCAGGGCGTAACAACCCCGATGGCGACATGTTGATGGAGATCATGATGATGGAGATCATGGTGTCATGCCGGTGACGATGGAGATCATGCCGGTGCTTTCTAGATGGAGATCAAAAGCACAAGTTCATGGCCATATCATGTCACTTATGATTTGCATGTGATGTTAATCCTTTTTATGCACCTTGTTTTGCTTAGGTCGACGGTAGCATTATAAGGTGATCCCTCACTAGAATTTCAAGATAAACTGTGTTCTCCCCGAGTGTGCACCGTTGCGAAAGTTCGTCGTGTTGAGACACCACGTGATGATCGGGTGTGATAGACTCTACGTTCACATACAACGGGTGCAAGCCAGATTTGCACGCGCAGAACACTCGGGTTAAACTTGACGAGCCTAGCATGTACAGACATGGCCTCGGAACACAAGAGACCGAAAGGTCAAACATGAGTCATATAGTAGATATGATCAACATGATGATGTTCACCATTGCAGCCACCTCAACTCACGTGATGATCGGACTTGAGTTGGTGAATTTGGATCATGTATCACTCGAATGATCGGAGGGATGTCAATTTGAGTGGGAGTTCTTAAGTAATATGATTAATTGAACTCATTATCATGAACATAGTCAAAGTGTCTTTGCAAATTATGTTGTAGATTACTAGCTCGCGCTGTAACTCCCTTGTATTTTTATATGTTCCTAGAGAAATAGAATTGAAAGATGTTGGTAGCAAAATTGCGGACTGGGTCCGTGATCTGAGGATTGTCCTCATTGCTGCACAGAAGGCTTATGTCCTTAATGCACCGCTCGGCGCGCCACCCCATCTAGCGTCGTCTATAGATGTTGTGAACATCTGACACGCACGTTTCGATGACTACTTGATAGTTTAGTGCGTCATGCATTACGGCTTAGAATTGAGGCTCCGAAACGTTTTGAACGTCACGAAACATATGAGATGTTCTAAGAGCTGAGATTGTGATCTCAGGCTCGTGCCCGAGTTGCGAGATATAGGATCTCCAACGAGATTCTTTGCCTGCAAGATGAAAGAGAATAGCTCAATCGTTGAGCATGTGCTCAGACTGTCTGGGTACTACATTCGCTTGAATCGAGTGGGAGTTGATCTTCCAGATAAGATAGTGATTGATATAGTTCTCCAAGTCACTATCCCTAAAGCTACTAGAACTTAGTGATGAACTATAATACACAAGGGATAGAAGTATTGATCCCTGAGCTGTTCACGATGTTTGACACCGCGAAGGTAGAAATCAAGAAGGAGCATCAAGTATTGATGGCTAATCAAACCACTAGTTTCGAAAAGGGCAAGAGCAAGGAGGGAAACTTCATGGATAGCAAGTCAGTTGCTGCTCCAGTGAAGCAACCCAAAGTTGAACTCAAACCCGAGACTAAGTGCTTCTATTATGAGGTGAGAGGTCGCTGAAGCGGAACAACCCTAGATACTTGGTAGATAAGAAGGCTGGCAACATCGACAGCAGTATATTTGATATACGAGTTATTGATGTGTACCTTGCTAGTACTCCTAGTAGCACCTGGGTATTGGATACCGGTTCGGTTGCTAAATGTTAGTAACTCGAAATAAAAGCTACGGAATAAATGGAGAACTAGCTAAGGGTGAGGTGACGATGTGTGTTGGAAATGTTTCCAAGGTTGATGTGATCAACATCGCACGCTCTCTCTACCTTCAGGATTAGTGACGAACCTAAATAAATGTTATTTGGTGTTTTGCATTGAGCATGAACATGATTAGATCATGTTTGTTGCAATACGGTTATTCATTTAAGTCAGAGAATAATAGTTATTCTGGTTACATGAATAATACCTTCAATGGTCATGCACCCAGTGAGAATGGTTTGTTGAAATCTTGATCATAGTAATACACATGTTCATAACATTGATGTCAAAAGATACAAAGTTAAATAATGATAGTACCACATACTTGTGGCACTGCCGCAAAATGTCATATTGGTATAAAGCGCATGAAGAAACTCCATGGTGATGGATATTTGGACTCATTCGATTTCGAATCGGTTGAGACATGTGAACCATGCCTCTTGGGCAAGATGACTAAAGGACCCCGTTGGATGGAGCGGGCAAGTGATTCATTGGAAATGATACATGTTGATGTATGCATTCTAGTGAGTCTTTTAGCGTGCAGTGGATATCGTTATTCTCTTACCTTCACTGATGATTTGAGTAGATATAGTGTATATTTACTTAATGAAACACAAGTCTAAATCATTTGAAAGGTTCAAGCAAATTCAGAGTGATGTTTAAAGATCATCGTGACAAGAAGATAAAAATGACTGCGATATGATCGTGGAGGTGAATATCTGAGTCATGAGTTTGGCATACAACTTAAGACAATGTGAAAGTTGTTTCACAACTAAACGCCACCTGGAACACCATAGTGTGATGGTGTGTCCGAACATCATAGTTATGCTCTATTGTATATGGTGCGTGCTATGATGTCTCTTATCGTTTTACTACTATAATTTTGGGGTTATGCATTAGAGACAACTACATTCACTTTAAATAGGGCACCATCTAAATCCGTTGAGATGACACCGTGTGAATTATGGTTTGACAGAAACCCAAGCTGTCATTTCTTAATGTTTGGGGCTGCGATGCTTGTGTGGAAAATGTTTTCACATAATAAGCTAGAACCCAAAGCGGACAAATGTATCTTCATAGAATACCCTAAGAACAGATGGGTATGCCTTCTTTCTCAGATCCGAGTGCAAAGTGTTTGTTGCTAGAATTGGGTCCTTTCTCGAGAAAAAGTTTCTCTCGAAAGAATTGAGTGGGAGGAAGATAGAACTTGATGAGGTTGTTAAACCTTTGTTCAACCAGAGAGTAGCGCAGCGCAGAAAGATGTTTCTGTGAAGCCTATGTTAGTTGAAGAGGAAGTTAATGATGATGATCATGAAGCTTCAGGATCAAGTTACTATCGAACTTCGTAGGTCGACAAGGATGTGTACTGCTCCCAAGTGGTACGACAACTCTGGAGATCATGTTGTTGGACAACGATGAACCTACGAGCTATGGACAAGCGATGATGGGCCCGGATTCCGACAAATGGTTAGAGGCCATGAAATCCGAGATAGGATCCATGTATGAAAACCAAGTATAGACTTTGGTAGACTTGCTCGTTAGACGACAGGTCGTTGAGTACAAATGGACCTTTAGAATGAAGACAGACACTGATGGTGAATGTCACCATTTGTAAAGCTCGACTTGTTGCAAAGTTGTTTGTGACAAGTTCAAGGAGTTGACTACGATGAGACTTTCTCACTCGTAGTGGTGCTAAAGTCTGTTGGAATTATGTTAGCAGTTGTTGTGTTTTCAATTATGAAATCTGGCAGATGGATGTCAAAACATCGTTTCCTTAACGGTTTACTTGAGGAAAGTTTGTATGTGATACAACCAGAATGTTTTGTCAGGCCTAAGGATGCTAAAAGGTGTGCAAGCTTCGGTGATCCTTCCATGGACTGAAGCAAGCATCTCGGAGTTGGAATATACGCTATGATGAGGTGATCAAAGTTTTGATGTTTATACAAAGTTTATGAGAAACTTGTATTTGCAATAAAGTGAGTGGGAGCACTATAGAATTTCTGATAAGTATATGTGGATGACATATTGTTGATCAGAAATAATGTAGAGTTTCTGGAAAGCATAAAACGGTCATTTGGAAAGTGATTTTCAAAGGAAGACCTGGATGAAGCTACCTAATTGTTGAGCATCAAAATCTATGGAGATAGATCAAGATGCTCGATGAGACTTTCAATAAGTGCATACCTTGACAAGATTTTGAAAGAGTTCAAAATGGATCAGTCAGAGAAAGAGTTCTCGCCTGATTTGTAAGGTGTGAAAGTTGAGTGAGACTCAAAGCTCGACAATGGCAGAAGAAAGAGAAAGGACGAACGTCGTCCCCTATGCCTTAGCCATAGGCTCTATATTATGCCATGCTGTGTACCGCACCTGTGTGTGCCTTGCCATGAGTCCGTCAGGGGGTACAAGAGTGAACCAGGAGTGGATCACCGGACAGCGGTCAAGATTATCCTCAGTAACTAAGAGACTGAGGAGATGTTTCTCGATTATGGAGGTGATAAAGAGTTCGTCGTAAGGAGTTACGTCGATACAAGCTTTAACACTAATCCGGATGACTCGTAGTAGCAATCTGGATACGTATAGTGGAGCAGCCATTTGGAATAGTACCGAGCGGAGTGTGGTAGCAGTGTTTACAGTTTGACATAGGTATTTGCAAAGTGCACACGGATCTGAATGTTACAGACCCGTTGACTATAAGACCTCTCTCACATGCAAAGCATGATCGAGCCCCAGAAATCGTTGGGTGTTAGATTCATAACAATGCGAATCACATGGTGATGTGAACTAGATTATTGACTCTAGTGCAAGTGGGAGACTGTTGGAAATATGCCCTAGAGGCAATAATAAATTAGTTATTATCATATTTCCTTGTTCATGATAATCGTTTATTATCCATGCTATAATTGTGTTGATCGGAGACTTAGATGCATGTGTGGATACATAGACAAAACCATGTCCCTAGTATGCCTCTAATAGACTAGCTCGTTGATCAAAAGATGGTTAAGGTTTCCTAGCCATGGACATGAGATGTCATTTGATAACGGGGTCACATCATTAGGAGAATGATGTGATGGACAAGACCCAAACTGCAAACGTAGCATATGATCGTGTCAGTTTATTACTACTGTTTCCGCATGTCAAGTATGTGTACCTATGACCATGAGATCATGCAACTCATAGATATCGGAGGAGTGTCTTGTGTGTATCAAACGTTGCAATGTAACTGGGTGACTATAAAGGTGCTCTACAGGTATCTCCGATGGTGTCTGTTGAGTTGGCATGGATCGAGACTGGGATTTGTTACTCTGTGTGACGGAGAGGTATCTCGGGGCCCACTCGGTAATGCAACATCACAATAAGCCTTGCAAGCAATGTGACTAATTGTTAGTTGCGGGATCTTGTATTACGGAACGAGTAAAGAGACTTGCCAGTAACGAGGTTGAACTAGGTATGGAGATACCGACGATCGAATCTCGGGCAAGTAACATACCGAAGAACAAGGGGAACGTTATACGGGATTAACTGAATCCTTGACATAGAGGTTCGACTGATAAAGATCTTCGTAGAATATGTAGGAACCAATATGGACTTCCAGGTCCCGCCATTGGTTATTGACCGTAGAGGTGTCTCGGTCATGTCTACATAGTTCTCGAACCCGCAGGGTTTGCACACTTAAGGTTCGGTGACGTTTCGGTAGTGTAGAGTTATGTATGGTGGTGACCGAAGTTTGTTCGAAGTCCCGGATGAGATCCTGGACGTCACGAGGAGCTCCGGAATGGTCCGGAGGTAAAGATTCATATATAGGAAGTCCCAGTTTGGTTTCCGGAAAAGTTTCGGGCTCATCAGTAGTGTACCGGGAGTGCCGGTAGTGTACCGGGAGTGCCGGTAGTGTACCGGGAGGCCTTTGGGAGGGGTATTTCGACCCCAAGAGGTCCATGGGCTGTGGGAGAATAATAACCAGCCCTTAGTGGGCTGGGAAAACGGCCACAAAGGCCCATGGCGCAGGAGAGAAAGTCCTAAAGCAAAAAGTGGAAAATCAGCCAATAGGAGGCAATCCTACTCCAACTAGGATTGGAGGTGAAGTAGGATTGCTTCGCACCTCCTATTTCGGCCGACCCAAAGGCCTTGGATGCCTCTCCTCTCCTCTCCTCCTATATATACTAGTGGATTGGGTGGTTTTTGGACAGAATTTCCGGCCACGTGCTACCCGTTTCACCGGTGCACAGTTTCTCCTCTAGAGCGGTTTTCCGCAGCGCTTAGGCGAAGCCCTGCCGGAATCACTCCACCACCATCACCGGAGCGCCGTCACGCTGCCGGTGAACTCTCTCTCCTCTCCACCTCCTCTTGCTGGATCAAGACGATGGAGATCGTCATCAAGCTGCACATGTGCTGAACGCGGAGGTGCCATCCGTTCGGCGCTAGATCGGAAGGACCGTGATCGAGATCGCGAGACGGTTCGTGATGAGATCGCGGAACGGATCGTGATGAGATCGCGGAACGGATCGTGATGAGTTCGCGGGACAGATCGTGATCAAGATCGTGAGACGGATCGTGATGAGATCGCGGGATGGATCGTGATGAGTTCACGGGACGGATCGTGATTGGATCGCGGGATGGATCGTGATGAGATCGCGGGACACTCGGCGATTTGGATCGCGAAGATGTTCGACTACACCAACCGCGTTTCTTAACGCTTCCCGCTTAGCGATCTACAAGGGTACGTAGATCCACTCTCCCTCTCGTAGATGCTCATCACCATGGATAGGTTTGCGTGTGCGTAGGAAATTTTTTGTTTCCCATGCGACGTTCCCCAACACGAGGCGCAACGGCGACTTAAGACGAGGTGACGCGGCTGTGGCGGCTCGAAGTGTAGCGGCCGGCCAACACTGTAGCGGATCAAGACGCAATGGCAACTCAAGGCACGATGGATTCGACACGACGACGCCCCGGACATGCTGCAAGCCCCAAGAGGCAGCCCTCAGCTCGAGGTGGAACACAATCATGGCGGTTTTGATTTGAGTCACGGCATAGGCGCGGTGAGGTGGTGTGATGCGGCGACTCGGAGCAGGCCAGCTCGATGGTGGAGGCGAGGCCAAACCGGCGCGGCTGGGCGGCCAAGGCAGGTCGCTGCGGAGGCACCCTGGCGGGAAGTCGACTCGAGGTGGTGGCTCGGAGCATCCATGGTAGAAGGCGGCTCACGGAGACCCGCGGCGAGATGAGCACAACGATGGAGACGTGCGATTCTTGGTAGGGAGGCAAGACCGGCTGGGCACGGAGGCGGCTCTATAGGATCCCTTTTCTCGCCATGGTAATGTTGAGAGGAAAGAAAACAGGGTGGCCTTGGCGTTCCAACGATGAACTGCTACGGCGATGGCAGTTGTTGCCCGCAGGTGTGGTGGTCTGGTGAGAGGCAGTAGCAGCGATGTGACCCGGCGAAGATTAGAGCTACCCGTTAACGGAGACCGAGTTCGTAACTAAATCCACCTCCGGGTCGTGGGGGATCTATGTACCAAAACCCCCTTTTTTCTTTCCTTTGATTTCTTGACTCCGATTCAAACATAATAGCCGGCTTACGCAATAGTCAATTGAAGCCTTTATTCGATTCAGACCTAATGATTGCAGCAACCTCTTGCCCCCTGGTACTTTGGCACAAACACGAAATTCCCGTGCGATAGATTGCAACACGGATCGTACGAGGATCGCTCAGAACGCAGGAGTCACGACGAAGCTATCGACAAATTTGATGGCGATTGGACATATTGAAACCCAAATCCATGCGTAGGTGAATCCTTGTGAGTCGGCTTAAGATCCGGTCAATTGTGATCTTCTTGATCCCTGTGGGGATCCCTTTAAGAACACAACATCACCGTGCGCAAGCCCCACGGTGGGCGCCAACTGTCGTGGATTTGTCATGGAAGATGTCCGGGGTGAACGGACTTTAGGTTCGGGGCAGAAGCACAACTATGCGGCGGCTTGAAGGGGTTGGTCAAAATCGAGAGATGCGGGTTTACCCAGGTTCGACCCCTCTGATGGAGGTAAAAGCCTATGTCCTGCTTGTCTGGTGTTGATGATGAAAAAGATCTCTCGGTTACAAGGGTGTTGTTTGGCTACCTCTAACCCGGAGAGCCTTTAATCTCTTGTCAATCTAAAACCTGTCTATAGAAACGTCTAAAAACTTCCCTCTCTCGGGGCGACCCGCCCCTCCTTATATAAGTTCAAGGGACGGCTTACATGTAGAGTCTAAGTCGGATTGAGACTTAACTTATTATGACTTCGTATTGTGGGCTTCTTCTTCATGGGCTTCTGAGTCCCGGGCTTACATCGGGCGGCTTAGAACCAGGCAGCTTAGAACAAGGTTGTTTACAACCGTGCGGCTTAGAACCAAGCAGCTTCAAGACTCATCTTCAGGGACTCATCTTCAGGGACTTACAAACATGACTTATCTTCAGGGACTCATCTTCAAGGACATACAAACATGAATTATCTTCAGGGACTCATCTTCAGGGACTTATCTTCTGTGACTCATCTTCAGGGACTTATAAACATGACTTATCTTCAAGACTCATCTTCAAGGACTCATCTTCAGGGACTCGTCTCCGAGACTTTAACTTTCAGCCGGTCATAACTGTCACTGAGTTACAACTGTCTCCCAGGTCATTACGCGGGGTACACTACCTGAATCAAAAGATTTGTCGTCTGCCACCTCTTTGTCGTCCGCTAGCGGACGACAAAGAGTAGCTTTGCCATCAGCTAGCATAAAGCAGACGACAAAGGGTGGCTTTGCCATCAACAACTTCTTTGCCGTCCGCTAGCGGACGACAAAGAGGGAAGGGACCCACCCTAAACCCAGCCCACAACTTGACCTAACGGCCCCCCCTCTTTGCCATCCGCTAGCAAACGGCAAAGAGGGGGCTAACTAATGGCTAACGCCCCCGGCCCGCCTCTCTCTCTCTCTCCCTCTCTCCTCCCCATTGGCTGCTGCCCGCCTCTCTCTCTCTTTCTCTCCCTCTCTCTCTTTCTAGCCCGCCCCCCGCCACCGCCCGTGCCCCCCCCCACCGCCCCCACCCCCACCGCCCGCGCCCACCGCCGGCCGCCGCCCCCGCCCGTCACCCCCCACCGCCCCCACCCTCGCCGCCCGCGCCCACCGCCGCCCGCGCCCCCCATCCCCACCGCCGCCCGCCGCCCCACCAGCCCGCCCCTCTCTCTCTCCCCGGCGCCCCCGACACCCCACCGCCACCGCCCCCGACGCCCCACCGCCGGCGCCCCAGCGTCGACCATGCCGTCCACGTCCTCCACGACCGCGGCCCCGCCCGCCCGCTCCTCCCGCTCGCCGTCGCCAAGATCCTCCGTGCCCTCGCGCTGCAGAAGAGCCCCGGCCTCCTCATCCTCGGCAAGCAGGTCCGCTGCCCCGTCTTCGATTTGGCCTTGATTCACTATATGTTCATTACACAGGATATATGATAGATAACATTACATTGACGTGGTTATCTGCCATGCTATAGATCGCTCTATTGCTCAAATGGAAATGTTTCTCCTACTGTTTCGAGGTTAATAAAACGTTTGGAGTGTTTCTTTCTCATAAGGGAGTTTAAGGATAAGGTAAATGTTTTTGTGATTGCCTGAAGGGCATGGATATCTGTGTTTGTTTTCTTCCTGTTGACTTAGCTGCTTACCTTTTCTTTACCCCCGATACGACACCCCGACACCCCGACACGGCACCCCGACACCCCGACACCCTGACACGGCACCCCAGACCCCGACACAGCACCCCTACCCCGACACCCCGACACCACGATATGGCACCCCGACACCTCGACACCCCGACATGGCACCCCAAAAACCCGACACCCCGACACGGCACCCCGATCCCCGACACGACACCCCGACACCCCGACACGACACCGCCGACACCTCGACTCCCAACATGACACCCCGACACCCCGACACAGCACCCCTACCCCGACACGACACCCCCAACACCCCGACCCCGACACGACACCCCCGACACCCCGACCCCCTGACACAGCACCCCTACCCCAACACGGCACCCCAGACCCCGACACAGCACCCTACCCCGACACGACACCCCCGACACCCCGATCCCTGACACGACACCCCGACACGGCACCCCCGACCCCGACACAACACCCCTACCCTGACACGACACCACCGACACCCCGATCCCCGACACGACACCCCGACACGACACCCCAGACCCCGACACAGCACCCCTACCCCGACACGACACCCCCGGCACCCCGACCCCGACACGACACATACATTATTAATTATTATTATAATGTGAGGTATTCAATTACTATTATGTACATATATATTATTAATTAGTTCATGTTATTAGGTATTCAATTTTTTATGTTGAACTAATTTCGTTCACTCTTTGTCATTGTAGGTGTTGACAAATGGTGGGTGGGGGTCGAGAGGGCTCTGAGCCTCCTTCCTCGGCGTGTGCTGGGAGGGGTGCTATTATTCCACCCTAGCAACTCCGAAGAGCGTTGGTACATAGCATGCAGACACCGGCGGCGCTTCTTCTTCGACCAGGAGAGGTCGGGGGAAGCCGAAGAGAGGTGCTAGAGGTAGGAAGGCTGCTGCGCCTTCCTCGCCGCCACCCCCAGCTGATTCTCCCGACCACAGGAGTGCTCCATCTCAGATGGACTCCTCTGACTTGGACCCGTCTCGGACTCCGGTCCACGAGCCTCGGGTCACCGAGCCTTCGTCCCAGGAGACTCCGGTCCTAGAGTCTTCGTCCCAGGAGACTCGGGTCCCAGAGTCTTCGTCCCACGTGACTCCGGAGGCTAGTGGCCATGCTGATGGTGGCGAGGACAATTTGTTTGAGGACACCTATAGCGAGGGCGAGCTGGTTGAGAAGGGCAAGAAGGTCTACCAGCATGGTTGTACAAAGCTGCCGCCCGTGCCGACTGATAAAGGCGAAGTTGTCCCTGTCTTTCGATGAGATGGTGGCTATCGTTTTTGGTGGAGTAGACTTTGACGATCCGACTACGAACGTGTGAGCCGTCGCGCCTTAGCAATCGCTAAACCAACTCTGAGAGGTTATTGACCACGCCGGAGCACGATCAACCTGACCACGAGGGTCTATTTCCTGCACGCAAACGAAGAACAAGCAAGAAACTAAGATTGCAATCTGGATATTGCGAATATAAGAGGAAAACTTTATTGATGAAGTGGGGTTCTGTGACGTCTTTGTCTGGTCGTGGAACACAAACGAAGAACGCGAAGTTGCTGCTATGGCAAACTTGTAATCTAAACAAAAACCCCACCCTAAAACGAAGCCCTAAGGGCTGTATATATGGGGGAATAGAAGGGAATTTCGTGGCCCCTTGGAGGAGGGGTCCGAAACCGACCCTAAGTCAGTTTCCCCATATATACGGAATCTAAAAACAGCCTATAATATGGTATTTCGAAATTACATGGACCTGGCCCAAAAATAAGGTGGCGCAGCACCTATATTAGCCTATGGACGAATTTTATAAAGTGGCATCATGCATATTTCGTCCAAGGCTTCCCGCTCCCATTATGGTGGCTTCAATGTGCGAAAATCATCACTGGAAGCTCCATTGTTCTTCCCCGCACGCGCACCTTCTCCTCCATGCTTGATCCCGCTCCAATGGTCATCCTTCTAATCCATGCTAGGTCCTTCATTCATAAGTAAAACAAAAGTATCCAATTTAGGCAGCATCATATGTTCATGAATATTAGAAGGATTTCCAAGAAACGAAAGTACCTGGTAATTCAATTGACGTGCGCGAGCTCTAGTAATTGGTCCTGTATGTATAGCAGTCGGGGTGGGTGTAACATTAGTAGGGATGTCCTCATCATCCTCCCCTTCTTGAACTGACGTCGTCCTCGACGGAAGCTCATCTTCCTCACCCAAATAAGGCTTCAAATCTGCAATGTTAAAAGTGGGGCTAACCCCAAACTCTGCAGGCAGCTCAAGTTTATATGCATTATCATTTATTTTCTCTAACACCTTAAAAGGACCATCAGCACGTGGCATTAGCTTTGACTTGCGCAAATCAGGAAATCTATCCTTACGCAAATGTAACCAAACAAGATCTCCAGGTGCAAAGACAACATGTTTTCTACCCTTATCTCCAGCAAGTTTGTATTTAGCATTCATACGCTCAATGTTTTCCTTAGTTAACTCATGAATCTTTAATATCAATTCAGCACGTTCTTTAGCATCAAAATTAACCTTCTCCGAAGACGGAAGAGGCAACAAATCAATAGGTGCACGAGGTAAGAAACCATACACAACTTCAAAAGGGCACATCTTAGTGGTAGAATGTAGCGAACGATTATAAGCAAATTCAATATGATTCTTCCCACATTTTCAGGTTATTCTTCAAAACAGCCCTAAGCATAGTAGACAATGATCTATTGACTACTTCAGTTTGGCCATCAATTTGGGGGTGACATGTAGTACTAAAAAGCAGTTTAGTCCCCAACTTAGCCCATAAACATCTCCAAAAGTGGCTAAGAAATTTAGCATCACGATCGGAAACAATTGTATTTGGCACACCATGCAACCGAATAATTTCACGAAAGAACAAATCAGCAACATGAGCAGCAGCATCACTTTTATGACATGGTATAAAGTGTGCCATTTTAGAAAATCTATCCACGACAACAAATATGCTATCCCTCCCCTTCTTTGTTCGAGGTAAACCTAAAACAAAGTCCATAGATATATCCTCCCAAGGAACACTAGGTACAGGTAAAGGCATATATAAACCATGAGGATTGAGTCGTGACTTAGCTTTTTGACATGTAGTGCAGCGAGCAACAAAACGCTCAACATCCCGTCTCATCTTTGGCCAAAAGAAATGTGTAGCAAGTACGTCCTCCGTCTTCTTCACGCCAAAGTGTCCCATTAATCCTCCTCCGTGCGCCTCCTGTAACAACAAAAGACGAACGGAGCTAGCTGGAATGCATAGCTTGTTAGCACGAAACACAAATCCATTATTAATAACGAACTTGTTCCATGTTCTCCCTTCTTTACAATTCTGCAACACGTCTCTAAATTCAGCATCATGCACATATTGATCTTTGATGGTCTCCAAACCAAATATTTTAAAGTCAAGTTGTGAAAGCATAGTATAACGACGAGACAAAGCATCAGCAATAACATTATCTTTACCCTTCTTGTGTTTAATGACATAAGGGAAAGTCTCAATGAATTCAACCCATTTAGCATGTCTACGGTTCAGTTTTGCTTGACTTTTAATATGTTTCAAAGATTCATGATCAGAATGTATAACAAATTCTTTGGGCCATAAATAATGTTGCCATCTTTCCAAAGTCCGAATAAGAGCATATAATTCCTTATCATAAGTAGAATAATTCAGACTAGGCCCACTTAATTTTTCAGAAAAGTACGCAACAGGTTTACCATCTTGTAGTAACACACCTCCTAACCCAATTCCACTAGCATCACATTCAAGCTCGAAAGTCTTATTAAAATCAGGAAGTTGGAGTAAAGGAGCATGTGTTAACTTATCTTTCAAGACCGTGAAGGCTTCTTCCTGTGCGGTACCCCAAGAAAAAGGCACGTCCTTCTTTGTAAGCTCATTGAGAGGCGCAGCAATGGTGCTGAAATCTCTCACAAAACGCCTATAGAAACCAGCGAGGCCAAGAAAACTCCTTACCTGTGTGACCGTTTTGGGCTGCGGCCAACTCTCAATAGCTTCAATCTTGGCTGTATCAACTTCAATTCCCTGTGGAGTAACAACATAGCCAAGAAAAGATACTCGGTCGGTGCAAAAGGTGCACTTCCCAAGGTTACCAAACAAACGTGCATCACGTAGCGCAGTAAAAACAGCACGTAAATGTTCCAAATGTTCCTCCAAAGATCTACTAAAAATCAATATATCATCAAAATAGACTACCACAAATCGTCCAATGAAAGCACGTAAAACCTCGTTCATTAATCTCATGAAAGTGCTAGGTGCATTAGTTAACCCAAAAGGCATGACTAGCCACTCATATAATCCAAACTTAGTTTTAAATGCTGTTTTCCATTCATCGCCCAATTTCATACGAATTTGATGGTATCCACTACGCAAATCAACTTTGGAGAAAATTGTAGAGCCACTTAATTCATCAAGCATATCATCTAGTCTAGGAATAGGATGACGATAACGAATAGTAATATTATTAATGCCTCTACAATCCACACACATGCGCGATGTACCATCCTTTTTAGGCACTAGAATAATAGGAACAGCACAAGGACTAAGGGATTCACGTATATAACCTTTGTCAAGCAGCTCCTGTACTTGACGCATAATCTCCTTTGTCTCCTCTGGATTGGTACGGTAGGGCGCACGGTTGGGTAGGGATGCACCGGGAATTAAGTCAATCTGATGCTCAATCCCGCGAATAGGCGGTAATCCCGATGGCACGTCTTGTGGAAAGACATCAGCGAACTCCTGCAAAATGTTAATGACAGCAGGAGGCAAAGAGGGAGGCATGTCCTCGAATGAAAATAATACCTCTTTACATACAAAAGCATAGCAAACATATGTAGCAACATTCAAATCATTAATATCAGATTTAGTAGCAAGTAAACATCCACTCTTCAATTTTATTTCGGATGCAACAGTAGATGATGGTTTATTATGCTTATGGTGTTGCTCAAATTCCTGTGCTACAATCTGATTTTCACTCTTATTTTTCTCCTGTTTTGCTTTACTAGCTCTAGCAATGTCATCTTTCATAATATGTTCGGGAGACATAGGAAGAAAAGTGATATTATGATCCTTATGAACAAGAGTATACTGATTTGTCCTACCATGGTGTACAGAATTTTTATCAAACTGCCATGGTCTACCAAGTAAAACAGAACATGCTTGCATGGGTACCACATCACAATCCACATAATCAGAATATGTAGCAATGCTAAAATGCACACGAACAGTACGTGTTACCTTAACCTTGCCACTATTGTTGAACCATTGGATGTAATAAGGATGAGGATGTGGTCTGGTGGTTAGAGACAGCTTCTCCACCATCTCCATGCTAGCCAAGTTATTGCAACTCCCTCCATCGATGATGATGCGAACAGAACGCTCTTTCACAACTCCCTTTGTGTGGAACAAGTTGTGCCTCTGATTTTGCTCAGCGTGTGTAACCTGCACACTGAGAACACGTTGAGCAACTAAACTTTCATACCTGTCAGCGTAATCAGCAGCCATGTATTGTGTTTCTGGTTCTGCATCCTTGCCACCCTGTTCGTCACTGGCAATAAGTGCCAAAGTCTCCTCATCATAATCACTAGCGGACGCATATCCACCATCCTCAGTAACAATCATTACACGCTTGGAAGGGCATTCTCTCACATAGTGACCTCCACCCTTGCAACGATGACATATAACCTCATGTGTTTGCCCTGTGGATGCAATAGATGAAGAAGAACTCTGTGCAGGCCCAGAAGGTGTGCTCTTCGCAGAGGGTGCAGTAGGAGCATGTTTCCTGGTATCGTGATTAGAGTTGGAGGTTGAAGGAGGTGGTGTTGCAGCAGGACGTGCGGAAGTAGAGGAGGTACGTGGCGTCCATGATGAAGTACGGCCTGCAAAATTAGTAGTTCTCGCCATTGCCTGACGATCCTGCACTTCACGTTCAGCTTTGCAAGCAAGATGAAATAAACGAGTGATAGTGTTATACTCCTTATACTCTAGAATAGTCTGAATCTCTCTATTTAATCCACCCATAAAACGTGCAAGCATAGCTTCATTCTCCTCAACAATACCACATCTAATCATACCAGTTTGTAATTCCTGATAATATTCTTCTACAGAATTTTTTCCTTGTCTTAAACGCTGCAAATTTTGAAGCAATTCACGTTGATAATAAGGTGGTACCCAACGATTTCGCATAGCAGTTTTCAAAGAAGCCCAAGTAGTTGGAATATTATCAGGGTGTATTCTACAATGTTCTGACCACCAAACACAATAAAAACTAGTGAATGAACAAACAGCAGCAGCAACATGTCGATCCTCTGGAAATTGTAAGCATGTAAAACGTTGTTCTGTTTCTAACTCCCATGTAAGATATATATCAGGAACATATCTACCCTCAAACGTCGGAATATTCAATTTAAGTTTAGGGAGATGGTCATGATCCCGTACCTGTGGGGGTGGTGCAGCCCTACCGTTACGGTTGTAGCCATATGGTCGACCTGGTGCGTATGGTGGGGGTTGCCCCTGGGGCGGATCTGGAGCAACCTCTCCCTCATCATCGAAATCACCATCATAATCTTCAACCTGCTCAACGACAGTAGCCGCACGAGCCACCGAAGTAGCAGCAGTATCAACAGTACCAGGATGTTGGGCGTGGCCGAGAGGCACACGTCGCGCTCGTCGTTCGAAAGGAATAGGAACTGCAGCTGGTGGAGGTAGACGGGCAAGCACCTCATTGAACTTGGCGTCCATCTTGGCGTCGAATGTCTTCTCCAAACCATCTAGCTTGTCCATGGCCACTCCAAAGTTGTTCACGAAGTCCTGTACCTGCTCAGCCATCATTTGCTGAAATTTATCATAGAGCGCTTTGTTGGTCATGCTCTCCCAGTCGATCTCGTCATCGTGTGATCCTGGCATGGTTAGCAGAAATAGGAAACACACAATATGAAACCTACAGACTATTGGGACGTGGTGGTGGTGGTGGTGTGGCACAAATCCTTTAAGCGAATCTCAATTTCTTACCAGTTCTTACCCAGTAGCAGGAGGTGATCGGCAACCGTTGTAGCCAAAACTCTCAAAGCTTGGATAGAGCGATTGCCAGGTGGTGTCAAGCACACGGCGTAGAAGTATGTGGAGCTGGGATGGCTTATAATATGGTAGCAAAAAGGGTCAGCATTAATCAATTCAGAGATGCAAGGTTGAATAAACGCTCAACGACGGTACTGTGCTGGTCCTAGGCTAGACCGTGCTAGAGACGCGAGCCTAAAACACCAACAAAAGCACGACGATACACGTAATCACGAGTCCAAAAAAAAAAGAGGCGCAAAAAAAAACGAAAAAAAAACAGAGTGTGCTCTTCCCTTGATTACGTGTATCGTCGTGCTTTTGTTGGTGTTTTAGGCTCGCGTCTCTAGCACGGTCTAGCCTAGGACCAGCACAGTACCGTCGTTGAGCGTTTATTCAACCTTGCATCTCTGAATTGATTATTGCTGACCTTTTTTGCTACCATATTATAAGCCATCCCAGCTCCACATACTTCTACGCCGTGTGCTTGACACCACCTGGCAATCGCTCTATCCAAGCTTTGAGAGTTTTGGCTACAACGGTTGCCGATCACCGCCTGCTACTGGGTAAGAACTGGTAAGAAATTGAGATTCGCTTAAAGGATTTGTGCCACACCACCACCACCACCACGTCCCAGTAGTCTGTAGGTTTCATATTGTGTGTTTCCTATTTCTGCTAACCATGCCAGGATCACACGATGACGAGATCGACTGGGAGAGCATGACCAACAAAGCGCTCTATGATAAATTTCAGCAAATGATGGCTGAGCAGGTACAAGACTTCGTGAACAACTTTGGAGTGGCCATGGAGAAGCTAGATGGTTTGGAGAAGACATTCGACACCAAGATGGACGCCAAGTTCAATGAGGTGCTTGCCCGTCTACCTCCACCAGCGGCAGCTCCTCTTCCTTTTGAACGACGAGCGCGACGTGTGCCTCTCGGCCACGCCCAACATCCTAGTACTGTTGATACTGCTGCTACTTCGGTGGCTCGTGCGGCTACTGTCGTTGAGCAGGTTGAAGATTATGATGGTGATTTCGATGATGAGGGAGAGGTTGCTCCAGATCCGCCCTAGGGGCAACCACCACCATACGCACCAGGTCGACCACATGGCTACAACCGTAACGGTAGGGCTGCACCACCCCCGCAGGTACGGGATCATGACCATCTCCCTAAACTTAAATTGAATATTCCGACGTTTGAGGGTAGATATGTTCCTGATATATATCTTACATGGGAGTTAGAAACAGAACAACGTTTTACATGCTTACAATTTCCCGAGGATAGACGTGTTGCCGCTGCTGTTTGTTCATTCACTAGTTTTGCTTGTGTTTGGTGGTCAGAACATTGTAGAATACACCATGCTAATATTCCAACTACTTGGGCTGCTTTGAAAACTGCTATGCGTAATCGTTGGGTGCCACCTTATTATCAACGTGAGTTGCTTCAAAATTTGCAGCGTTTAAGACAAGGAAAAAATTCTGTAGAAGAATATTATCAGGAATTACAAACTGGTATGATTAGATGTGGTATTGTTGAGGAGAATGAAGCTATGCTTGCACGCTTTATGGGTGGATTGAATAGAGAGATTCAGACTATTCTGGAGTATAAGGAGTATAACACTATCACTCGTTTATTTCATCTTGCTTGCAAAGCTGAACGTGAAGTGCAGGATCGACAGGCAATGGCGAGAACTACTTTTTCTGCAGGTCGCACTTCATCATGGACGCCACGTACCTCCTCTACTTCCACACGTCCTGCTGCAACACCACCTACTTCAACCTCCAACTCCAACCGCGATACCAGGAAACAGGCTCCTCCTCCACCCTCTACCAAGAGCACACCTTCTGGGCCTGCACCGAGCTCTTCTTCATCTATTGCATCCACAGGGCAAACACATGAGGTTATATGCCGTCGTTGCAAGGGTGGAGGTCACTTTGCGAGAGAATGCCCTTCCAAGCGTGTCATGATTGTTACTGAGGATGGTGGATATGCGTCTGCTAGTGATTATGATGAGGAGACTTTGGCTCTCATTGCAAGTGAAGAACACAATGGCGACGATGCAGAACCAGAAACACACTACATGGCTGCTGATTACGCTGACAGGTATGAAAGTTTAGTTGCTCAACGTGTTCTCAGTGTGCAGGTTACACAGGCTAAGCAAAATCAGAGGCACAACTTGTTCCACACAAAGGGAGTTGTGAAGGAGCGTTCTATTCGCATCATCATCGATGGAGGGAGTTGCAATAACTTGGCTAGCATGGAGATGATGGAGAAGCTGTCTCTAACCACCAGACCACATCCTCATCCTTATTACATCCAATGGTTCAACAATAGTGGCAAGGTTAAGGTAACACGTACTGTTCGTGTGCATTTTAGCATTGCTACATATTCTGATTATGTGGATTGTGATGTGGTACCCATGCAAGCATGTTCTGTTTTACTTGGTAGACCATGGCAGTTTGATAAAAATTCTGTACACCATGGTAGGACAAATCAGTATACTCTTGTTCATAAGGATCATAATATCACGTTGCTTCCTATGTCTCCCGAACATATTATGAAAGATGACATTGCTAGAGCTAGTAAAGCAAAACAGGAGAAAAATAAGAGTGAAAATCAGATTGTAGCACAGGAATTTGAGCAACACCATAAGCATAATAAACCATCATCTACTGTTGCATCCGAAATAAAATTGCAGAGTGGATGTTTACTTGCTACTAAATCTGATATTAATGATTTGGATGTTGCTACATCTGTTTGCTATGCTTTTGTATGCAAAGAGGTATTATTTTCATTCGAGGACATGCCTCCCTCTTTGCCTCCTGCTGTCATTAACATTTTGCAGGAGTTCGCTGACGTCTTTCCACAAGACGTGCCACCGGGATTACCGCCTATTCGCGGGATTGAGCATCAGATTGACTTAATTCCCGGTGCATCCCTACCCAACCGTGCGCCCTATCGTACCAATCCAGAGGAGACAAAGGAGATTATGCGTCAAGTACAAGAGCTGCTTGACAAAGGTTATATACGTGAATCCCTTAGTCCTTGTGCTGTTCCTATTATTCTAGTGCCTAAAAAGGATGGTACATCGCGCATGTGTGTGGATTGTAGAGGCATTAATAATATTACTATTCGTTATCTTCATCCTATTCCTAGACTACATGATATGCTTGATGAATTAAGTGGCTCTACAATTTTCTCCAAAGTTGATTTGCGTAGTGGATACTATCAAATTCGTATGAAATTGGGAGATGAATGGAAAACAGCATTTAAAACTAAGTTTGGATTATATGAGTGGCTAGTCATGCCTTTTGGGTTAACTAATGCACCTAGCACTTTCATGAGATTAATGAACGAGGTTTTACGTGCTTTCATTGGACGATTTGTGGTAGTCTATTTTGATGATATATTGATTTTTAGTAGATCTTTGGAGGAACATTTGGAACATTTACGTGCTGTTTTTACTGCGCTCCGTGATGCCCGTTTGTTTGGTAACCTTGGGAAGTGCACCTTTTGCACCGACCGAGTATCTTTTCTTGGCTATGTTGTTACTCCACAGGGAATTGAAGTTGATAAAGCCAAGATTGCAGCTATTGAGAGTTGGCCGCAGCCCAAAACGGTCACACAAGTAAGGAGTTTTCTTGGCCTCGCTGGTTTCTATAGGCGTTTTGTCAGAGATTTCAGCACCATTGCTGCGCCTCTCAATGAGCTTACAAAGAAGGACGTGCCTTTTTCTTGGGGTACCGCACAGGAAGAAGCCTTCACGGTCTTGAAAGATAAGTTAACACATGCTCCTTTACTCCAACTTCCTGATTTTAATAAGACTTTTGAGCTTGAATGTGATGCTAGTGGTATTGGGTTAGGAGGTGTGTTATTACAAGATGGTAAACCTGTTGCGTACTTTTCTGAAAAATTAAGTGGGCCTAGTCTGAATTATTCTACTTATGATAAGGAATTATATGCTCTTGTTCGGACTTTGGAAACATGGCAACATTATTTATGGCCCAAAGAATTTGTTATACATTCTGATCATGAATCTTTGAAACATATTAAAAGTCAAGCAAAACTGAACCGTAGACATGCTAAATGGGTTGAATTCATTGAGACTTTCCCTTATGTCATTAAACACAAGAAGGGTAAAGACAATGTTATTGCTGATTCTTTGTCTCGTCGTTATACTATGCTTTCACAACTTGACTTTAAAATATTTGGTTTGGAGACCATCAAAGATCAATATGTGCATGATGCTGAATTTAGAGACGTGTTGCAGAATTGTAAAGAAGGGAGAACATGGAACAAGTTCGTTATTAATGATGGATTTGTGTTCCGTGCTAACAAGCTATGCATTCCAGCTAGCTCCATTCGTCTTTTGTTGTTACAGGAGGCGCACGGAGGAGGATTAATGGGACACTTTGGCGTGAAGAAGACGGAGGACGTACTTTCTACACATTTCTTTTGGCCAAAGATGAGACGGGATGTTGAGCGTTTTGTTGCTCGCTGCACTACATGTCAAAAAGCTAAGTCACGACTCAATGCTCATGGTTTATATATGCCTTTGCCTGTACCTAGTGTTCCTTGGGAGGATATATCTATGGACTTTGTTTTAGGTTTACCTCGAACAAAGAAGGGGAGGGATAGCATATTTGTTGTCGTGGATAGATTTTCCAAAATGGCACACTTTATACCATGTAATAAAAGTGATGATGCTGCTCATGTTGCTGATTTGTTCTTTCGTGAAATTATTCGATTGCATGGTGTACCAAATACAATTGTTTCAGATCGTGATGCTAAATTTCTTAGCCATTTTTGGAGATGTTTATGGGCTAAGTTGGGGACTAAACTACTTTTTAGTACTACATGTCATCCCCAAACTGATGGACAAACTGAAGTAGTCAATAGATCATTGTCTACTATGCTTAGGGCTGTTTTGAAGAATAACCTGAAAATGTGGGAAGAATGCTTGCCTCATATTGAATTTGCTTATAATCGTTCGCTACATTCTACCACTAAGATGTGCCCTTTTCAAGTTGTGTAAGGTTTCTTACCTCGTGCACCTATTGATTTGTTGCCTCTTCCATCTTCAGAGAAGGTTAATTTTGATGCTAAAGAACGTGCTGAATTGATATTAAAGATGCATGAGTTAACGAAGGAAAACATTGAGTGTATGAATGCTAAATACAAACTTGCTGGAGATAAGGGTAGAAAACATGTTGTCTTTGCACCTGGTGATCTTGTTTGGTTACATTTGCGTAAGGATAGATTTCCTGATTTGCGCAAGTCATAGCTAATGCCCCGTGCTGATGGTCCTTTTAAGGTGTTAGAGAAAATAAATGATAATGCATATAAACTTGAGCTGCCTGCAGAGTTTGGGGTTAGCCCCACTTTTAACATTGCAGATTTGAAGCCTTATTTGGGTGAGGAAGATGAGCTTCTGTCGAGGACGACTTCAGTTCAAGAAGAGGAGGATGATGAGGACATCCCTACTAATGTTACACCCACCCCGACTGCTATACATACAGGACCAATTACTAGAGCTCGCGCACGTCAATTGAATTACCAGGTACTTTCGTTTCTTGGAAATCCTTCTAATATTCATGAACATATGATGCTGCCTAAATTAGATACTTTTGTTTTACTTATGAATGAAGGACCTATCATGGATAAGAAGGATGACCATTGGAGCGGGATCAAGCATGGAGGAGAAGGTGCGCGCGCGGGGAAGAACAATGGAGCTTCCAGTGATGATTTTCGCACATTGAAGCCACCATAATGGGAGTGGGAAGCTTTGGACGAAATATGCATGATGCCACTTTATAAAATTCGTCCATAGGCTAATATAGGTGCTGCGCCACCTTAATTTTGGGCCAGGCCCATGTAATTTCGAAATACCATATTATAGGCTGTTTTTAGAGTCCGTATGTATGGGGAAACTGACTTAGGGTCGGTTTCGGACCCCTCCTCCAAGGGGCCACGAAATTCCCTTCTATTCCCCCATATATACAGCCCTTAGGGCTTCGTTTTAGGTTTGGGTTTTGTTTAGATTACAAGTTCGCCATAGCAGCAACTTCGCGTTCTTCGTTTGTGTTCCACGACCAGACAAAGGCGTCACAGAACCCCACTTCATCAATAAAGCTTTCCTCTTATATTCGCAATATCCAGATTGCAATCTTAGTTTCTTGCTTGTTCTTCGTTTGCGTGCAGGAAATAGACCCTCGTGGTCAGGTTGATCGTGCTCCGGCATGGTCAATAACCTCTCAGAGTTGGTTTAGCGATTGCTAAGGCACGACGTCACACGTTCGTAGTCGGATCGTCAAAGTCTACTCCACCAAAAACGATAGCCACCATCTCATCGGAAGACAGGGACAACTTCGCCTCTATCAAGGACCAGCATAGTACCGTCGTTGAGCGTTTATTCAACCTTGCATCTCTGAATTGATTATTGCTAACCCTTTTTGCTACCATATTATAAGCCATCCCAGCTCCACATACATCTACGTCGTGTGTTTGACACCACCTGGCAATCGCTCTATCCAAGCTTTGAGAGTTTTGACAACAACGGTTGCCGATCATCGCCTGCTGCTGGGTAAGAACTGGTAAGAATTTGAGATTCGCTTAAAGGATTCGTGACACACCACCACCACCACCACCACGTCCCAGTAGTCCGTAGGTTTCATATTCTTGTGTGTTTCCTATTTGCTAACCATGCCAGGATCACACGACAATGAGATCGACTGGGAGAGCATGACCAACAAAGCGCTATATGATAAATTTCAGCAAATGATGGCTGACCAGGTACAAGACTTCGTGACCAACTTTGGAGAGGCCATGGAGAAGCTAGATGGTTTGGAGAAGACCTTTGACACCAAGATGGACGCCAAGTTCAATGAGGTGCTTGCCCGTCTACCACCACCAGCTGCAACTCCTATTCCTTTCGAACGACGAGCACGACGTGTGCCTCTCAGCCAAGCCCAACATACTGGTACTGTTGATACTGCTGCTATTTCTGTGGCTCGTGCTGCTACTGTCGTTGAGCAGGTTGACGATTATGATGGTGATTATGATGATGAGGGAGAGGTTGCTCTCGATCAGCCTCAGGGGCAACCACCACCATACGCACCAGGTCGACCACATGGCTACAACCGTAACGGTAGGGCTGCCCCACCCCCTCAGGTACGGGATCATGACCATCTCCCTAAACTTAAATTGAATATTCCGACGTTTGAGGGTAGATATGTTCCTGATATATATCTTACATGGGAGTTAGAAACAGAACAATGTTTTACATGCTTACAATTTCCTGACGATAGACGTGTTGCAGCTGCTGTTTGTTCATTCACTAGTTTTGCTTGTGTTTGGTGGTCAGAACATTGTAGAATACACCATGCTAATATTCCAACTACTTGGGCTGCTTTGAAAACTGCTATGCGTAATCGTTGGGTGCCACCTTATTATCAACGTGAATTGCTTCAAAATTTGCAGCGCTTAAGACAAGGAAAATTTTTTGTAGAAGAATATTATCAGGAATTACAAACTAGTATGATTAGATGTGGTATTGTTGAGGAGAATGAAGCTATGCTTGCACGTTTTATGGGTGGATTAAATAGAGAGATTCAGACTATTCTGAAGTATAAGGAGTATAACACTATCACTCGTTTATTTCATCTTGCTTGCAAAGCTGAACGTGAAGTACAGGATCGACAGGCAATGGCGAGAAATACTTTTTCTGCAGGTAGCACTTCATCATGGACATCGCGTACCTCATCTACTTCCACACGTCCTGCTGCAACACCACCTACTTCAACCTCCAACTCCAACCGCGATACCAGGAAACAGGCTCCTACTCCACCCTCTACGAAGAGCACACCTTCTGGGCCTGCACAGAGCTCTTCTTCATCTATTGCATCCACAGGGCAAACACATGAGGTTATATGTCGTCGTTGCAAGGGTGGAGGTCACTTTGCGAGAGAATGCCCTTCAGAGCGTGTCATGATTGTTACTGAGGATGGTGGATATGCGTCTGCTAGTGATTATGATGAGGAGACTTTGCCTCTCATTGCAAGTGAAGAACACGATGGCGCCGATGCAGAACCAGAAACACACTACATGGCTGCTGATTACGCTGACAGGTATGAAAGTTTAGTTGCTCAACGTGTTCTCAGTGTGCAGGTTACATAGGCTGAACAAAATCAGAGGCACAACTTGTTCCACACAAAGGGAGTTGTGAAGGAGCGTTCTATTCGCATCATCATCGATGGAGGGAGTTGCAATAACTTGGCTAGCATGGAGATGGTGGAGAAGCTGTCTCTAACCACCAGACCACATCCTCATCCTTATTACATCCAATGGTTCAACAATAGTTGCAAGGTTAAGGCAACACGTATTTTTCGTGTGCATTTTAGCATTGCTACATATTCTGATTATGTGGATTGTGATGTGGTACCCATGCAAGCATGTTCTGTTTTACTTGGTAGACCATGGCAGTTTGATAAAAATTCTGTACACCATGGTAGGACAAATCAGTATTCTCTTGTTCATAAGGATCATAATATCACTTTGCTTCCTATGTCTCCCGAACATATTCTGAAAGATGACATTGCTAGAGCTAGTAAAGCAAAACAGGAGAAAAATAAGAGTGAAAATCAGATTGTAGCACAGGAATTTGAGCAACACCATAAGCATAATAAACCATCATCTACTGTTGCATCCGAAATAAAATTGAAGAGTGGATGTTTACTTGCTACTAAATCTGATATTAATGATTTGGATGTTGCTACATCTGTTTGCTATGCTTTTGTATGCAAAGAGGTATTATTTTCATTCGAGGACATGCCTCCCTCTTTGCCTCCTGCTGTCATTAACATTTGCAGGAGTTCGCTGACGTCTTTCCACAAGACGTGCCACCGGGATTACCGCCTATTCGCGGGATTGAGCATCAGATTGACTTAATTCCCGGTGCATCCCTACCCAACCGTGCGCCCTATCGTACCAATCCAGAGGAGACAAAGGAGATTATGCGTCAAGTACAGGAGCTGCTTGACAAAGGTTATATACGTGAATCCCTTAGTCCTTGTGCTGTTCCTATTATTCTAGTGCCTAAAAAGGACGGTACATCGCGCATGTGTGTGGATTGTAGAGGCATTAATAATATTACTCGTTATCGTCATCCTATTCCTAGACTAGATGATATGCTTGATGAATTAAGTGGCTCTACAATTTTCTCCAAAGTTGATTTGCGTAGTGGATACCATCAAATTCGTATGAAATTGGGAGATGAATGGAAAAAAGCATTTAAAACTAAGTCTGAATTATATGAGTGGCTAGTCATGCCATTTGGGTTAACTAATGCACCTAGCACTTTCATGAGATTAATGAACGAGGTTTTACGTGCTTTCATTGGACGAGTTGTGGTAGTCTATTTTGATGATATATTGATTTTTAGTAGATCTTTGGAGGAACATTTGGAACATTTACGTGTTGTTTTTACTGCGCTATGTGATGCACGTTTGTTTGGTAACCTTGGGAAGTGCACCTTTTGCACCGACCGAGTATCTTTTCTTGGCTATGTTGTTACTCCACAGGAAATTGAAGTTGATAAAGCCAAGATTGAAGCTACTGAGAGTTGGCCACAGCCCAAAACGGTCACACAAGTAAGGAGTTTTCTTGGCCTCGCTGGTTTCTATAGGCATTTTGTGAGAGATTTCAGCACCATTGTTGCGCCTCTCAATGAGCCTACAAAGAAGGACGTGCCTTTTTCTTGGGTACCGCACAGGAAGAAGCCTTCACGGTCTTGAAAGATAAGTTAACACATGCTCCTTTACTCCAACTTCCTGATTTTAATAAGACTTTCGAGCTTGAATGTGATGCTAGTGGAATTGGGTTAGGAGGTGTGTTATTACAAGATGGTAAACCTGTTGCGTACTTTTCTGAAAAATTAAGTGGGCCTAGTCTGAATTATTCTGCTTATGATAAGGAATTATATGCTCTTGTTCGGACTTTGGAAACATGGCAACATTATTTATGGCCCAAAGAATTTGTTATACATTCTGATCATGAATCTTTGAAACATATTAAAAGTCAAGCAAAACTGAACCGTAGACATGCTAAATGGGTTGAATTCATTGAGACTTTCCCTTATGTCATTAAACACAAGAAGGGTAAAGAAAATGTTATTGCTGATGCTTTGTCTCGTCGTTATACTATGCTTTCACAACTTGACTTTAAAATATTTGGTTTGGAGACCATCAAAGATCAATATGTGCATGATGCTGAATTTAGAGACGTGTTGCAGAATTGTAAAGAAGGGAGAAGATGGAACAAGTTTGTTATTAATGATGGATTTGTGTTCCGTGCTAACAAGCTATGCATTCCAGCTAGCTCCGTTCGTCTTTTGTTGTTATAGGAGGCGCACGGAGGAGGATTAATGGGACACTTTGGCGTGAAGAAGACGGAGGACGTACTTTCTACACATTTCTTTTGGCCAAAGATGAGACGGGATGTTGAGTGTTTTGTTGCTCGCTGCACTACATGTCAAAAAGCTAAGTCACGACTCGATCCTCATGGTTTATATATGCCTTTGCCTGTACCTAGTGTTCCTTGGGAGGATATATCTATGGACTTTGTTTTAGGTTTACCTCGAACAAAGAAGGGGAGGGATAGCATATTTGTTGTAGTGGATAGATTTTCCAAAATGGCACACTTTATACCATGTAATAAAAGTGATGATGCTGCTCATGTTGCTGATTTGTTCTTTCGTGAAATTATTCGATTGCATGGTGTACCAAATACAATTGTTTCAGATCGTGATGCTAAATTTCTTAGCCATTTTTGGAGCTGTTTATGGGCTAAGTTGGGGACTAAACTGCTTTTTAGTACTACATGTCATCCCCAAACTGATGGCCAAACTGAAGTAGTCAATAGATCATTGTCTACTACGCTTAGGGCTGTTTTGAAGAATAACCTGAAAATGTGGGAAGAATGCTTGCCTCATATTGAATTTGCTTATAATCGTTCGCTACATTCTACCACTAAGATGTGCCCTTTTGAAGTTGTGTATGGTTTCTTACCTCGTGCACCTATTGATTTGTTGCCTCTTCCATCTTCGGAGAAGGTTAATTTTGATGCTAAAGAACGTTCTGAATTGATATTAAAGATGCATGAGTTAACGAAGGAAAACATTGAGCGTATGAATGCTAAATACAAAATTGCTGGAGATAAGGGTAGAAAACATGTTGTCTTTGCACCTGGAGATCTTGTTTGGTTACATTTGCGTAAGGATAGATTTCCTGATTTGCGCAAGTCAAAGCTAATGCCACGTGCTGATGGTCCTTTTAAGGTGTTAGAGAAAATAAATGATAATGCATATAAACTTGAGCTGCCTGCAGAGTTTGGGGTTAGCCCCACTTTTAACATTGCAGATTTGAAGCCTTATTTGGGTGAGGAAGATGAGCTTCCGTCGAGGACGACTTCAGTTCAAGAAGGGGAGGATGATGAGGACATCCCTACTAATGCTACACCCACAACTCCGACTGCTATACATACAGGACCAATTACTAGAGCTCGCGCACATCAATTGAATTACCAGGTACTTTCGTTTCTTGCAAATCCTTCTAATGTTCATGAACATATGATGCTGCCTAAATTAGATACTTTTTATTTACTTGTGAATGAAGGACCTGGCATGGACAAGAAGGATGACCATTGGAGCGGCGTCAAGCATGGAGAAGAAGGTGCGCGCGCGGGAAAGAACAATGGAGCTTCCAGTGATGATTTTCGCACTTTGAAGCCACCATAATGGGAGCAAGAAGCCTTGGACGAAATATGCATGATGCCACTTTATAAAATTCGTCCCTAGGCTAATATAGGTGTTGCGCCACCTTATTTTTGGGCCAGGCCCATGTAATTTCGAAATACCATATTATAGGCTATTTTTAGAGTCCGTATGTATGGGGAAACTGAGTTAGGGTCGGTTTCGGACCCCTCCTCCAAGGGGCCACGAAATTCCCCTCTATTCCCCCATATATACAGCCCTTAGGGCGTCGTTTTAGGTTTGGGTTTTGTTTAGATTATAAGTTCGCCATAGCTGCAACTTCGCGTTCTTCGTTTGTGTTCCACAACCAGACAAAGGCGTCACAGAACCCCACTTCATCAATAAAGCTTTCCTCTTATATTCGCAATATCCAGATTGCAATCTTAATTTCTTGTTTGTTCTTCGTTTGTGTGCAGGAAACAGACCCTCGTGGTCAGGTTGATCGTGCTCCGGCGTGGTCAATAACCTCTCAGAGTTGGTTTAGCGATTGCTAAGGCGCGGCGTCATCACACGTTCGTAGTCGGATCGTCAAAGTCTACTCCACCAAAACGATAGCCACCATCTCATCGAAAGACAGGGACAACTTCGCCTCTATCACCTAGGGGTTACACATGGTCGGTTACATGCTGAAGAGATAAACATGCCTATCTACGATTAACGACTTGGAGGATACGTCATGGATCCTCGAGGATTCCATCCTGGCGATGGTGACCCTGATCATCCAATGCCCACATTGCGGCCCATACAGTTCGGCCCATAAGCAATAAGTCGTCTATCCGAGGACCCCCTAATCTAGGACTCCCTCACCATTATCAAATGACATATCATGTCTATGGCTAGGAAACCTTTACCATATTTGATCAACGAGCTAGTCTATTAGAGGCATACTAGGGACTTGGTGTTGTCTATGTATCCACACATGTATCTGAGTTTCCGATCAATACAATCTACCATGGATAATAAAAGATTATCATGAACAAGGAAATATGATAATAACTAATTTATTATTGCCTCTAGGGCATATTTCCAACAGTCTCCCACGTGCACTGGAGTCAATAATGCTCACATCGTTATGCAATTTACATTTTTATGAATCTCACACCTAATGAGTTATGACGTTTGATCATATTTTGCATGTGAGAGAGGTTTTAGTCAACAGGTCTGCAACTTTCAGATCCGTGTGTACTTTGCAAATCTCTATGTCATACTATAGATACTGCTATGATGCTCCACTTGGAGCTATTCCAAATGGCTGCTCCACTATACGTATCCGGATTGCTACTAAGATTCATCTGGATTGGTGTTAAAGCTTGCATCGACGTAACCTTTTAAGATGAACTCTTTATCACCTCCATAATCGAGAAATATTTCCTTAGTACTCTATTTACTAAGGATAATTTTAACCGCTATCCAGTGATCCACTCCTGGATCACTCTTATACCCCTTGACAGACTCATGGCAAGGCACACACAGGTGTGGTACACAGCATGTCATACTATATAGAGCCTATGGCTAAGGCAAAGGGGACGACCTTCATCCTTTCTCTTTCTTCTGTCGTGGTCGAGCTTTGAGTCTTACTCAACTTCACACCTTAGAAATCAGGCAAGAATTCCTTCTTTGACTGATCCATTTTGAACTCTTTCAAAATCTTGTCAAGGTATGTACTCATTGAAAGTCTTATCAAGCATCTTGATCTATCTCTATAAATCTCGATGCCCAACAATTAAGTAGCTTTATCCAGGTCTTCCTTTGAAAATCTCTTTTCAAACAACCGTTTATACTTTCCAGAAATTCTACATTATTTCTGATCAACAATATGTCAACCACATATACTTATCAGAAATTCTATAGTGCTCCCACTCACATGCTTGTAAATACAAATTTCTCATAAACTTTGTATAAACCCAAAAACTTTGATCACCTCATCAAAGTGTATATTCCAATTTCAAGATGCTTGCACCAGTTCATAAAAGGATCATTGGAGCTTGCATACCTTTTAGCATCCTTAGGACTAACAAAACCTTATGGTTGTATCACATGCAACCTTTCCTCAAGGAAACTGTTAAAGAAACGATGTTTTGGCATCCATCTGCCATATTTCATAATTGACAAATGCATCAACTGCTAACATTATTCCAACAGACTTTAGCGTTGCTACGAGTGAGAAAGTCTCATTGTAGTCATGTCCTTGAACTTGTCGGAAACTTCTTTGCAGCAAGTCGAGCTTTATAAATGGTGACATCCACCATCAGCGTTTGTCTTCTTCTTTAAAGGTCCATTTCTACTCAACGGCCTACCGTTCAACGGGCAAGTCTACCAAAATCAATACTTGGTTTTCGTACATGCATCCTTTCTCGGATTTCATGGCTCCTAGCCATTTGTTGGAATCCGGTCCCACCATTGTTTCTTCATAGTTCGTAGGCTCATTGTTCACTAACAACATGATTGACGTACCACACAGGGGCAGTACGAGTCCTTGTCGACCTATGAGGTTCAGCAGAAACTCGATCCGAAGCTTCATGATCATCATCATTTGCTTCCTCTTCACTTGGTGTAGGCGTCACAGAAACATCTTTCTACATCATGCTACCCAACTGAAGTGATGGTTCAACAACCTCATCAAGTTCTACTTTCCTCCTACTCAATTCTTTCGAGAGAAACTCTTTCTCGAGAAAGGACCCGTTTTTAGCAACAAACACTTTGCTCACGGATCTGAGATAGAAGTTATACCCAACTATTTCCTTAGGGTCTCCTATGAAGATGTACTTTTCTGCTTTGGGTTCGAGCTTATGAGACATAAGCGTCGCACTCCCAAACTCTGAGAAATGACGGCTTAGGTTTCTGCCAAACCATAATTCACACAGTGTCATCTCAACGGATTATGGTGGTTCCCTATTTAAACTGAATTAGTTGTCTATAATGCATAACCCCAAAACGATAGTGGCAAAACGATAAGTGACATGATAGTACGCACCATATCCAATAGAGCATGACTAAGACGTTCGGACACACCATCACACTATCATGTTCTAGGTAGTGTGAGTCGTGGAACAACTTCCACATTGTCTTAAGTTGTATACCAAACTCGTAACTCAGATATTCACCTCCACGATCACATCGTACACATTTTATCTTCTTGTCACGATGATCTCAAACTTCACTCTGAATTTGCTTGAACTTTTGAAACGTTTAGACTTGTGTTTCATTAAGTAAATATACCAATATTTACTCAAATCATCAGTGAAGGTAAGAAAACAACGACATCCACCGCACGCTACAACACTCATTGGACCGCATACATCAACATGTATTATTTCCAATAAGTCACTTGCCCGCTCCATCATATCGGAAAACGGGGTCTTAGTCATCTTGCCCATGAGGCATGGTCCGCATGTCTCAACCGATTCAAAATTGAATGAGTCCAAAGATCCGTCAGCATGGAGTTTCTTCATGCTCTTAACACCAATATGACATTTAGCGGCAGTGCCACAAGTATGTGGTACTATCATTATTAAATTTGCATCTTTTGGCATCAATATTATGAACATGTGTATCACTACAATCGAGATTCAATTAACCATTCACATTGGGTGCATGACCAATGAAGGTTTTATTCATGTAAACAGAATAACTATTATTCTCTGACTTAAATGAATAATCATATTGCAATAAAGACGATCTAATCATGTTCATGCTCAACGTAAAAAACAAATAACATTTATTTATATTCAACACTAATCCGGAAGGTAGAGGGAGCGTGCGATGGTGATCACAGCAACCTTGGTAACATTTCCAACACACATCGTTACCTCACCCTTAGCCAGTCTCTGTTTATTCCGTAGCTTTTACTTCGAGTTACTAACATTAGCAACCAAACACGTATCTAATAATGAGGTGCTACTAGGAGTGCTAGTAAGGTACACATCAATAACACGTATATCAAATATACTTCTATTGATGTTGCCAGCCTTCTTATCTGCCAAGTATCTAGGGTTGTTTCGTTTAAGAATATCGTTCTCCTCATAATAGAAGCACTTAGTCTCGGGTTGGGGTTCAACCTTGGGTTTCTTCACTAGAGCGGCAATTGGCTTGCCATTCCTAAAGTTTTTCCCTTCTTGCCCTTGTCCTTCTTGAAACTAGTTGTTTTACTAACCATCAACACTTGATGCTCCTTATTGATTTCTACCTTCATGGTGTCAAACATTGCGAACATCCCAGGGATCATCTTCTCCATCCCTGGCATGGTATAGTTCAACACGAAGCTCTAGCAGCTTGGTGGCAGTGACTTGGAGAACAATAACAATCACTATCTTATCTGGAAGATCAACTCCCACTCGATTCAAGCGATTGTAGCACCCAAACAATCTGAGTACATGCTCACTAATTGAGATATTCTCCTTCATCTTGCAGGCAAAGAATCTTGTTGGAGGTCTCATACCTCTCAACACGGGCATGAGCCTGGAATCTCAATTCCAGCTCTTCGAAAATCTCATATGCTTCGTGACGTTCAGAACATCTTTGGAGCCTCAATTCTAAGCCGTAATGCATGACGCACTTAACTATCAAGTAGTCATCACAACGTGCATGTCAGATGTTCACAACATCCAGAGACGATGCTAGAGGGGGGTGGTGCACCAAGCGGTGCATCAAGGACACAAGCCTTCTATGCATCAATAAGGACAATCCTAAGTTTACGGACCTAGTCCGCATAATTGCTACCATCATCTTTGAAATCTATTTTCTCTAGGGACGTATTAAAAACACAGGGGAGCTACAACGCGAGCTATTGATCTACAATATGATTTTGCAAAGACAACTTTAGACTATGTTCATGATAAGGAGTTTAGTTAATCATATTACTTAAAAACTCCCACTCAAATTGACATCCCTTTGGTCATCCGAGTGCTACATGATCCAAATTAACCAACCCAAATCCGATCATCACGTGAGATGAGGTGGTGTCAATGGTGAACATCTCCATGTTGATCATATCTACTATATTACTCATGTTCAACCTTTTGGTATCTTGTGTTCCGAGGCCCTGTCTGTACATGCTAGGCTCGTCAAGTTCAACCTGAGTGTTCTCTACGTGAAACACTAGCTTGCACCCGTTGTATGGGAATGCAGAGTCTATCACACTCGATCATCACGTGGTGTCTCGAAACGACGAACTTTGGCAACGATGCACACTCGGGGAGAACACAATTTTATCTTGAAATTTTAATGAGGGGTCACCTTATAATGCCACCGTCGTCCTAAGCAAAATAAGATGCATAACAGGATTAACATCACATGCAAATCATAAGTGACATGATATGTGATAGAGGTGAAGTTGTCCCTGTCTTTCGATGAGATGGTGGCTATCGTTTTTGCTGGAGTAGACTTTGACGATCCGACTACGAATGTGTGATGATGCCGCGCCTTAGCAATCGCTAAACCAACTCCGAGAGATTATTGACCACGCCGAAGCACGATCAACCTGACCACGAGGGTCTGTTTCCTGCACGCAAACGAAGAACAAGCAAGAAACTAAGATTGCAATCTAGATATTGCGAATATAAGACAACATGTTTTCTACCCTTATCTCCAGCAATTTTGTATTTAGCATTCATACTCTCAGTGTTTTCCTTCGTTAACTCATGCATCTTTAATATCAATTCAGCACGTTCTTTAGCATCAAAATTAACCTTGTCCGAAGATGGAAGAGGCAACAAATCAATAGGTTCACGAGGTAAGAAACCATACACAACTTCAAAAGGGCACATCTTAGTGGTGGAATGTAGCGAACGATTATAAGCAAATTCAATACGAGGCAAGCATTCTTCCCACATTTTCAGGTTATTCTTCAAAACAGCCCTAAGCATAGTAGACAATGATCTATTGACTACTTCAGTTTGGCCAACAGTTTGGGGATGACATGTAGTACTAAAAAGCAGTTTAGTCCCCAACTTAGCCCATAAACATCTCCAAAAGTGGCTAAGAAATTTAGCATCACGATCTGAAACAATTGTATTAGGCACACCATGCAACCGAATAATTTCACGAAAGAACAAATCAGCAACATGAGCAGCATCATCACTTTTATTACATGGTATAAAGAGTGCCATTTTGGAAAATCTATCCACGACAACAAATATGCTATCCCTCCCCTTCTTTGTTCGAGGTAAACCTAAAACAAAGTCCATAGATATATCCTCCCAAGGAACACTAGGTACAGGCAAAGGCATATATAAACCATGAGGATTGAGTCGTGACTTAGCTTTTTGACATGTAGTGCAGCGAGCAACAAAACGCTCAACATCCCGTCTCATCTTTGGCCAAAAGAAATGTGTAGAAAGTACGTCCTCCGTCTTCTTCATGCCAAAGTGTCCCATTAATCCTCCTCCGTGCGCCTCCTGTAACAACAAAAGATGAACGGAGCTAGCTGGAATGCATAGCTTGTTAGCACGGAACACAAATCCATCATTAATAACGAACTTGTTCCATGTTCTCCCTTCTTTACAATGCTGCAACACATCTATAAATTCAGCATCATGCAAATATTGATCTTTGATGGTCTCCAAACCAATATTTTAAAGTCAAGTTGTGAAAGCATAGTATAACGACGAGACAAAGCATCGGCAATAACATTTTCTTTACCCTTCTTGTGTTTAATGACATAAGGGAAAGTCTCAATGAATTCAACCCATTTAGCATGTCTACTGTTCAGTTTTGCTTGACTTTTAATATGTTTCAAAGATTCATGATCAGAATGTATAACAAATTCTTTGGGACATAAATAATGTTGCCATGTTTCCAAAGTCCGAACAGGAGCATATAATTCCTTATCATAAGTAGAATAGTTCAGACTAGGCCCACTCAATTTTTCAGAAAAGAACGCAACAGGTTTACCATCTTGTAATAACACACCTCCTAACCCAATTCCACTAGCATCACATTCGAGCTCGAAAGCCTTATTAAAATCAGGAAGTTGGAGTAAAGGAGCATGTGTTAACTTATCTTTCAAAACCTTGAAGGCTTCTTCCTGTGCGGTACCCCAAGAAAAAGGCACGTCCTTCTTTGTAAGCTCATTGAGAGGCGCAGCAATGGTGCTGAAATCTCTCACAAAACGCCTATAGAAACCAGCGAGGCCAAGAAAACTCCTCACTTGTGTGACCATTTTGGGTTGTGGCCAACTCTCAATAGCCTCAATCTTGGCTTTATCCACTTCAATTCCCTGTGGAGTAACAACATAGCCAAGAAAAGATACTCGGTCGGTGCAAAAGGTGCACTTCCCAAGGTTACCAAACAAACGTGCATCACGTAGAGCAATAAAAACAGCACGTAGATGTTCCAGATGTTCCTCCAAAGATCTAATAAAAATCAATATATCATCAAAATAGACTACCACAAATCGTCCAATGAAAGCACGTAAAACCTCGTTCATTAATCTCATGAAAGTGCTAGGTGCATTAGTTAACCCAAAAGGCATGACTAACCACTCATATAATCCAAACTTAGTTTTAAATGTTGTTTTCCATTCATCTCCGAATTTCATACGAATTTGATGGTATCCACTATGCACATCAACTTCGGAGAAAATTGTAGAACCACTTAATTCATCAAGCATATCATCTAGTCTAGGAATAGGATGACAATAACGAATAGTAATATTATTAATGCCTCTACAATCCACACACATGCGCGATGTACCATCCTTTTTAGGCACTAGAATAATAGGAACAGCACAAGGACTAAGGGATTCGTGTATATAACCTTTGTCAAGCAGCTCCTGTACTTGACGCATAATCTCCTTTGTCTCCTCTGGATTGGTAAGGTATGGTGCACGGTTGGGTAGGGATGCATCGGGAATTAAGTCAATCTGATGCTCAATCCCGCGAATAGGTGGTAATCTCGATGGCACGTCTTGTGGGAAGACGTCAGCAAACTCCTGCAAAATGTTAATGACAGCAGGAGGCAAAGAGGGAGGCATGTCCTCGAATGAAAATAATACCTCGTTGCATACAAAAGCATAGCAAACAGATGTAGCAACATCCAAATCATTAATATCAGATTTAGTAGCAAGTAAACATCCACTCTTCAATTTTATTTCGGATGCAACATTAGATGATGGTTTATTATGCTTATGGTGTTGCTCAAATTCCTGTGCTACAATCTGATTTTCACTCTTATTTTTTTTCCTGTTTTGCTTTACTAGCTCTAGCAATGTCATCTTTCATAATATGTTCCGGATACATAGGAAGCAAAGTAATATTTTGATCCTGATGCACAAGAGTATACTGATTTCTCCTACCATGGTGTACAGAATTTTTATCAAACTGCCATGGCCTACCAAGTAAAACAGAACATGCTTGCATGGGTACCACATCACAATCCACATAATCAGAATATGTAGCAATGCTAAAATGCACACGAACTGTACGTGTTACCTTAATCTTGCCACTATTGTTGAACCATTGGATGTAATAAGGATGAGGATGTGGTCTGGTGGTGAGAGACAGCTTCTCCACCATCTCCATGCTAGCCAAGTTATTGCAACTCCCTCCATCGATGATGACACGAACAGAACGCTCCTTCACAACTCCCTTTGTGTGGAATAAGTTGTGCCTCTGATTTTGTTCAGCCTGTGTAACCTGCACACTGAGAACACGTTGAGCAACTAAACTTTCATACCTGTCAGCGTAATTAGCAGCCATGTAGTGTGTTTCTGGTTCTGCATCGTCGCCATCGTGTTCTTCACTTGCAATGAGAGACAAAGTCTCCTCATCATAATCACTAGCGGACGCATATCCACCATCATCAGTAACAATCATTACACGCGTGGAAGGGCATTCTCTCGCAAAGTGACATCCACCCTTGCAACGACGACATATAACCTCATGTGTTTGCCCTGTGGATGCAATAGATGAAGAAGAGCTCTGTGCAGCCCCAAAAGGTGTGCTCTTCGTAGAGGGTGGAGTAGGAGCCTGTTTCCTGGTATCGTGGTTGGAGTTGGAGGTGGGAGTAGGTGGTGTTGCAGCTGGACGTGCGGAAGTAGAGGAGGTACGTGGCGTCCATGATGAAGTGCGACCTGTAGAAAAAGTAGTTCTCGCCATTGTCTGTCGATCCTGCACTTCACGTTCAGCTTTGCAAGCAAGATGAAATAAACGAGTGATAGTGTTATACTCCTTATACTCTAGAATCTCATTGTAAGGCATGCATGCAGTAGAGTAGTGGTAAAAATCTCATTGTAAATGGAGCTGGTTAGGTAGGTTTGAAGCAGCAAACTTGGGGATGATCTACTGGGAGTTACTGTAGGGAATTATGGATAAAACCTTGTCTAGTAGCCCTAGGTATGGAAGGACTATACTCCCACCAATGTGTAGCTCAGGAAAATGATTCTACAGAACACTTGTAGTAGAAAGGCACCATTGCTGCCATAAGGTAGGTTTAGATGAACTGCTCATATTTTCCACATGAGCCTGTCATATTTGGGTTTGGTTTGATGCATTAGTATGCAAATGAGGTTGTGGAAAAGTTTGGGGTCATTAGCATGATCAGAAGGGAGGGAGAGGTGCTGTTATGGTAAAAAGAGAGGGAATAAGAGAGAGTTACCACCCAAATAATTGACCAGAGGCCATGGAAAAGTTAGTGGAGGTAGAAGAGGGTTATAATATGCTTTGGTAAAAAGTTGGGGGCAAGGGGAATCTTTTTGGGTCCACTTTGCTTGTCCACAAGTTTATGGCTGAAGGTGTTTGTGCTGTGATTGGGCTAGTAAGGGGAATCCTACGACCTTGAGATTTACCAGGGGTAAATGGTAAGTCCATTTGGTCCTGATCACAAGTTTTGAGATGATTTGAAGAAAGTTGACAATGTAAACTTGGTAAACCCTAGAAATGGAGAGAAATGGATTTCTATAGATCTGATCCTGCAATTCTATTCCCCGTGATGCACCAGTTGATGTAGCATCATCATTTGGGTAATAGAGAATGCCCACACAGTTTGGGATCAATAGGAGTATTTCACAATGTAAAGTTGATCAAATTTGGCTCTGGACATGAATGGCTTTAGGATATTTTGGTGAACCAAAACAATTGGGATTGAGATGAAACTTTGCAACATGACCACATATATCATATGTGACATGCTAGAATTTTCCTGGATTTATTTGATAATATTTCTTATAGAAATATTTCAAATGCTTGAAATAGGCAGAAATGGTTTTGAGGGGTTTTGTCCAATATTTTGAACATGACCATGTGTTTAAACTCTTATATATGGACCATATATGTCCATTGAGGTTTCGTAAATTTTCTCAAATATTTTTAAAGCATTTAAATACTTTTTTCCTATAAAAGACCATTTCTGGCCTTAAGATAAAGCCTTTAAGTAAAATATGAAAATAATCTTTTAAAATAATATTTGTGGTTTTGGGAAGTTATATATATAGTAGGTTCCAAATAAAGCATTTGGGGAAAAAGGATCCACCCCAATTTGGGGACTTGCAGTGCAAATCTCAAATCAGGGGTTTTTGCAAACCTAATTTTAATAAAACCTTTTTGGCCAAAATAATATTTTGTAAACATATAATTAAGTCCTATTCACATGGCATGATCATTGGGCAAGAATGGGGAGCAAGGAAAAGAGTGTTGAGAGTAGGAAGGATTTTATGAATATAGAGCACAAGAAAGCAAACAAGCAATCAACAATCAAGTCAAGCATCACAAGCACAGAAAAAGTTTCAATTGGCCCTAATTTTTGATTCATGATATCTTAGTCATGAGGCAAATCAGAGGGTGTGACATGGGGTTCAACCTTGGGTTTCTTCACTAGAGCGGCAACTGGCTTGCCATTCCTAAAGATTTTCCCTTCTTGCACTTGTCCTTCTTGAAACTAGTTGTTTTACTAACCATCAACACTTGATGCTCCTTATTGATTTCTACCGTCATGGTGTCAAACATTGCGAACATCCCAGGTATCATCTTCTCCATCCCTAGCATGTTATAGTTCAACATGAAGGTCTAGCAGCTTGGTGGCAGTGACTTGGAGAACTATCAATCACTATCTTATTTGGAAGATCAACTCCCACTCAATTCAAGCGATTGTAGCACCCAAACAATCTGAGTACATGCTCCCTAATTGAGATATTCTCCTTCATCTTGCAGGCAAAGAATCTTGTTGGAGGTCTCATACCTCTCAACACGGGCATGAGCCTGAAATCTCAATTCCAGCTCTTCGAAAATCTCATATGCTTCGTGACGTTCAGAACGTCTTTGGAGCCTCAATTCTAAGCCGTAATGCATGACGCACTAAACTATCAAGTAGTCATCACAACGTGTCTGTCAGATGTTCACACCATCTAGAGACGACACTAAAGGGGGTGGTGCACCAAGCGGTGCATCAAGGACACAAGCCTTATATGTAGCAATGAGGACAATCCTATGTTTACGGACCTAGTCCGCATAATTGCTACCATCATCTTTACACTCGGGGAGAACACAATTTTATCTTGAAATTTTAATGACGGATCACCTTATAATGCTATCGTCGTCCTAAGCAAAATAAGATGCATAACAGGATTAACATCACATGCAAATCATAAGTGACATGATACGGCCATGAACTTGTGCTTGAGATCTCCATCTCCAAAGCATCGGCATGATCTCCATCGTCACCAGCATAACACCATGATGTCCATCACCATGATGTCCACCATTGTTGATGAGGACATCCCTACTAATGTTACACCCACCCCGACTGCTATACATACAGGACCAATTACTAGAGCTCGCGCACGTCAATTGAATTACCAGGTACTTTCGTTTCTTGGAAATCCTTCTAATATTCATGAACATATGATGCTGCCTAAATTAGATACTTTTGTTTTACTTATGAATGAAGGACCTATCATGGATAAGAAGGATGACCATTGGAGCGGGATCAAGCATGGAGGAGAAGGTGCGCGCGCGGGGAAGAACATTGGAGCTTCCAGTGATGATTTTCGCACATTGAAGCCACCATAATGGGAGTGGGAAGCTGTGGACGAAATATGCATGATGCCACTTTATAAAATTCGTCCATAGGCTAATATAGGTGCTGCACCACCTTAATTTTGGGCCAGGCCCATGTAATTTCGAAATACCATATTATAGGCTGTTTTTAGAGTCCGTATGTATGGGGAAACTGACTTAGGGTCGGTTTCGGACCCCTCCTCCAAGGGGCCACGAAATTCCCTTCTATTCCCCCATATATACAGCCCTTAGGGCTTCGTTTTAGGTTTGGGTTTTGTTTAGATTACAAGTTCGCCATAGCAGCAACTTCGCGTTCTTCGTTTGTGTTCCGCGACCAGACAAAGGCGTCACAGAACCCCACTTCATCAATAAAGCTTTCCTCTTATATTCGCAATATCCAGATTGCAATCTTAGTTTCTTGCTTGTTCTTCGTTTGCGTGCAGGAAATAGACCCTCGTGGTCAGGTTGATCGTGCTCCGGCGTGGTCAATAACCTCTCAGAGTTGGTTTAGCGATTGCTAAGGCGCGACGTCTCACACGTTCGTAGTCGGATCGTCAAAGTCTACTCCACCAAAAACGATAGCCACCATCTCATCGAAAGACAGGGACAACTTCGCCTATATCAAGTGGTATCAGATTTCCAGGTTGCTCGGTGAGATTTTACCAGTTTTCGTAGTTTAGATCGCATCTGTTCTTCATACCTTTAGTCCACGAAAAAGCCAAAAAAAAAATTAATTAGGGTTAGATCATCATATCCGAACCAATCTGAGCCTTTGCATAGTCTTTTCAGTATTTTGCTTTGTTGAATTGGCGGTTACATCGTTGTGTCGAGTTGCTGGTCTTAGTGTCTAGTCCTTTAGAGTTTCGAGTTCTTTTCACAGGTTGTCACGCCACCACCGCATCATCTTCATAGTTGCCATATACCACCACCATCATCGCCGCTGCCATATCTCATCATCCATCATCACTCTCCATTGGTGTCCATATATACCACCACAAATCCTCCACCAATCCAAGTCCAGTTCGTTTTAGGTTTAGTTTCGAGATCCTTTTGATTTCGAGATCCAAGTCCATCATCACTTTTGCTACCTGCGCAGGTGTCGGAAAAAAAAAAAAAAAAAAAAAAAAAAAAAAAAAAAAAAGAGTCTGGCACGCTTTGCAGAGCACGTTTTGGCCCAAAAAAATTTCGGCTGAAAATATTTTTTCCCTATCTTGATTTTAGGTTCCCCGGAGCGTTTTGAGACACTTGCTATCATAGTGATTTTTGTCGAAATTTTTGGGTCGTCGCAGCCCCCGGATTGCTCCAGAAAAAAAAAAATAGTCCAAAAGAAAAATTCGTGCCCATCTTGCTTATACGACGTGGCAAGAGTTTTGAGACACTCGCCATTGTAGTGAGTTTTTGAAAAAAAAAAAAGAGGCGCCGAAAAAAAAAAAAAAAAAAAAGAGGCGCCGAAAAAAAAAAAAAACGAAAAAAAAAATTCTGATTGTGCTTTTCCCTTGCTTAGGTGTATCGTCGTGTTTTTGTTGGTGTTTTAGGCTCGCGTCTCTAGCACGGTCTAGCCTAGGACCAGCACAGTACCGTCGTTGAGCGTTTATTCAACCTTGCATCTCTGAATTGATTATTGCTGACCCTTTTTGCTACCATATTATAAGCCATCCCAGCTCCACATACTCCTACGCCGTGTGCTTGACACCACCTGGCAATCGCTCTATCCAAGCTTTGAGAGTTTTGGCTACAACGGTTGCCGATCACCGCCTGCTACTGGGTAAGAACTGGTAAGAAATTGAGATTCGCTTAAAGGATTTGTGCCACACCACCACCACCACCACGTCCCAGCAGTCTGTAGGCTTCATATTGTGTGTTTCCTATTTCTGCTAACCATGCCAGGATCACACAATGACGAGATCGACTGGGAGAGCATGACCAACAAAGCGCTCTATGATAAATTTCAGCAAATGATGGCTGAGCAGGTACAGGACTTCGTGAACAACTTTGGAGTTGCCATGGAGAAGCTAGATGGTTTGGAGAAGACATTCGACTCCAAGATGGACGCCAAGTTCAATGAGGTGCTTGCCCGTCTACCTCCACCAGCTGCAGTTCCTATTCCTTTCGAACGACGAGCGCGACGTGTGCCTCTCGGCCACGCCCAACATCCTGGTACTGTTGATACTGCTGCTACTTCGGTGGCTCGTGCGGCTACTGTCGTTGAGCAGGTTGAAGATTATGATGGTGATTTCGATGATGAGGGAGAGGTTGCTCCAGATCCGCCCCATGGGCAACCACCACCATACGCACCAGGTCGACCACATGGCTACAACCGTAACGGTAGGGCTGCACCACCCCCGCAGGTACGGGATCATGACCATCTCCCTAAACTTAAATTGAATATTCCGACGTTTGAGGGTAGATATGTTCCTGATATATATCTTACATGGGAGTTAGAAACAGAACAACGTTTTACATGCTTACAATTTCCAGAGGATCGACGTGTTGCTGCTGCTGTTTGTTCATTCACTAGTTTTGCTTGTGTTTGGTGGTCAGAACATTGTAGAATACACCCTAATAATATTCCAACTACTTGGGCTGCTTTGAAAACTGCTATGCGAAATCGTTGGGTGCCACCTTATTATCAACGTGAATTGCTTCAAAATTTGCAGCGTTTAAGACAAGGAAAAAATTCTGTAGAAGAATATTATCAGGAATTACAAACTGGTATGATTAGATGTGGTATTGTTGAGGAGAATGAAGCTATGCTTGCACGTTTTATGGGTGGATTAAATAGAGAGATTCAGACTATTCTAGAGTATAAGGAGTATAACACTATCACTCGTTTATTTCATCTTGCTTGCAAAGCTGAACGTGAAGTGCAGGATCGACAGGCAATGGCGAGAACTACTAATTTTGCAGGCCGTACTTCATCATGGACGCCACGTACCTCCTCTGCTTCCGCACGTCCTGCTGCAACACCACCTCCTTCACCCTCCAACTCTAATCGCGATACCAGGCAACAGGCTCCTACTGCACCCTCTACGAAGAGCACACCTTTTGGGCCTGCACAGAGTTCTTCTTCATCTATTGCATCCACAGGGCAAACACATGAGGTTATATGTCGTCGTTGCAAGGGTGGAGGTCACTATGCGAGAGAATGCCCTTCCAAGCGTGTAATGATTGTTACTCAGGATGGTGGATATGCGTCCGCTAGTGATTATGATGAGGAGACTTTGGCACTTATTGCAAGTGACGAACAGGGTGGCGAGGATGCAGAACCAGAAACACAATACATGGCTGCTGATTACGCTGACAGGTATGAAAGTTTAGTTGCTCAACGTGTTCTCAGTGTGCAGGTTACACACGCTGAGCAAAATCAGAGGCACAACTTGTTCCACACAAAGGGAGTTGTGAAAGAGCGTTCTGTTCGCATCATCATCGATGGAGGGAGTTGCAATAACTTGGCTAGCATGGAGATGGTGGAGAAGCTGTCTCTATCCACCAGACCACATCCTCATCCTTATTACATCCAATGGTTCAACAATAGTGGCAAGGTTAAGGTAACACGTACTGTTCGTGTGCATTTTAGCATTGCTACATATTCTGATTATGTGGATTGTGATGTGGTACCCATGCAAGCATGTTCTGTTTTACTTGGTAGACCATGGCAGTTTGATAAAAATTCTGTACACCATGGTAGGACAAATCAGTATACTCTTGTTCATAAGGATCATAATATCACTTTGCTTCCTATGTCTCCCGAACATATTATGAAAGATGACATTGCTAGAGCTAGTAAAGCAAAACAGGAGAAAAATAAGAGTGAAAATCAGATTGTAGCACAGGAATTTGAGCAACACCATAAGCATAATAAACCATCATCTACTGTTGCATCTGAAATAAAATTGAAGAGTGGATGTTTACTTGCTACTAAATCTGATATTAATGATTTGGATGTTGCTACATATGTTTGCTATGCTTTTGTATGTAAAGAGGTATTATTTTCATTCGAGGACATGCCTCCCTCTTTGCCTCCTGCTGTCATTAACATTTTGCAGGAGTTCGCTGACGTCTTTCCACAAGACGTGCCACCGGGATTACCGCCTATTCGCGGGATTGAGCATCAGATTGACTTAATTCCCGGTGCATCCCTACCCAACCGTGCGCCCTACCGTACCAATCCAGAGGAGACAAAGGAGATTATGCGTCAAGTACAGGAGCTGCTTGACAAAGGTTATATACGTGAATCCCTTAGTCCTTGTGCTGTTCCTATTATTCTAGTGCCTAAAAAGGATGGTACATCGCGCATGTGTGTGGATTGTAGAGGCATTAATAATATTACTATTCGTTATCGTCATCCTATTCCTAGACTAGATGATATGCTTGATGAATTAAGTGGCTCTACAATTTTCTCCAAAGTTGATTTGCGTAGTGGATACCATCAAATTCGTATGAAATTGGGCGATGAATGGAAAACAGCATTTAAAACTAAGTTTGGATTATATGAGTGGCTAGTCATGCCTTTTGGGTTAACTAATGCACCTAGCACTTTCATGAGATTAATGAACGAGGTTTTACGTGCTTTCATTGGACGATTTGTGGTAGTCTATTTTGATGATATATTGATTTTTAGTAGATCTTTGGAGGAACATTTGGAACATTTACGTGCTGTTTTTACTGCGCTACGTGATGCACGTTTGTTTGGTAACCTTGGGAAGTGCACCTTTTGCACCGACCGAGTATCTTTTCTTGGCTATGTTGTTACTCCACAGGGAATTGAAGTTGATACAGCCAAGATCGAAGCTATTGAGAGTTGGCCGCAGCCCAAAACGGTCACACAAGTAAGGAGTTTTCTTGGCCTCGCTGGTTTCTATAGGCGTTTTGTGAGAAATTTCAGCACCATTGCTGCGCCTCTCAATGAGCTTACAAAGAAGGACGTGCCTTTTTCTTGGGGTACCGCACAGGAAGAAGCCTTCACGGTCTTGAAAGATAAGTTAACACATGCTCCTTTACTCCAACTTCCTGATTTTAATAAGACTTTCGAGCTTGAATGTGATGCTAGTGGAATTGGGTTAGGAGGTGTGTTACTACAAGATGGTAAACCTGTTGCGTACTTTTCTGAAAAATTAAGTGGGCCTAGTCTGAATTATTCTACTTATGATAAGGAATTATATGCTCTTGTTCGGACTTTGGAAACATGGCAACATTATTTATGGCCCAAAGAATTTGTTATACATTCTGATCATGAATCTTTGAAACATATTAAAAGTCAAGCAAAACTGAACCGTAGACATGCTAAATGGGTTGAATTCATTGAGACTTTCCCTTATGTCATTAAACACAAGAAGGGTAAAGACAATGTTATTGCTGATGCTTTGTCTCGTCGTTATACTATGCTTTCACAACTTGACTTTAAAATATTTGGTTTGGAGACCATCAAAGATCAATATGTGCATGATGCTGAATTTAGCGACGTGTTGCAGAATTGTAAAGAAGGGAGAACATGGAACAAGTTCGTTATTAATAATGGATTTGTGTTTCGTGCTAACAAGCTATGCATTCCAGCTAGCTCCGTTCGTCTTTTGTTGTTACAGGAGGCGCACGGAGGAGGATTAATGGGACACTTTGGCGTGAAGAAGACGGAGGACGTACTTGCTACACATTTCTTTTGGCCAAAGATGAGACGGGATGTTGAGCGTTTTGTTGCTCGCTGCACTACATGTCAAAAAGCTAAGTCACGACTCAATCCTCATGGTTTATATATGCCTTTACCTGTACCTAGTGTTCCTTGGGAGGATATATCTATGGACTTTGTTTTAGGTTTACCTCGAACAAAGAAGGGGAGGGATAGCATATTTGTTGTCGTGGATAGATTTTCTAAAATGGCACACTTTATACCATGTCATAAAAGTGATGATGCTGCTCATGTTGCTGATTTGTTCTTTCGTGAAATTATTCGGTTGCATGGTGTGCCAAATACAATTGTTTCCGATCGTGATGCTAAATTTCTTAGCCACTTTTGGAGATGTTTATGGGCTAAGTTGGGGACTAAACTGCTTTTTAGTACTACATGTCACCCCCAAACTGATGGCCAAACTGAAGTAGTCAATAGATCATTGTCTACTATGCTTAGGGCTGTTTTGAAGAATAACCTGACAATGTGGGAAGAATGCTTGCCTCATATTGAATTTGCTTATAATCGTTCGCTACATTCTACCACTAAGATGTGCCCTTTTGAAGTTGTGTATGGTTTCTTACCTCGTGCACCTATTGATTTGTTGCCTCTTCCGTCTTCGGAGAAGGTTAATTTTGATGCTAAAGAACGTGCTGAATTGATATTAAAGATTCATGAGTTAACTAAGGAAAACATTGAGCGTATGAATGCTAAATACAAACTTGCTGGAGATAAGGGTAGAAAACATGTTGTCTTTGCACCTGGAGATCTTGTTTGGTTACATTTGCGTAAGGATAGGTTTCCTGATTTGCGCAAGTCAAAGCTAATGCCACGTGCTGATGGTCCTTTTAAGGTGTTAGAGAAAGTAAATGATAATGCATATAAACTTGAGCTGCCTGCAGAGTTTGGGGTTAGCCCCACTTTTAACATTGCAGATTTGAAGCCTTATTTGGGTGAGGAAGATGAGCTTCCGTCGAGGACGACGTCAGTTCAAGAAGGGGAGGATGATGAGGACATCCCTACTAATGTTACACCCACCCCGACTGCTATACATACAGGACCAATTACTAGAGCTCGCGCACGTCAATTGAATTACCAGGTACTTTCGTTTCTTGGAAATCCTTCTAATATTCATGAACATATGATGCTGCCTAAATTAGATACTTTTGTTTTACTTATGAATGAAGGACCTATCATGGATAAGAAGGATGACCATTGGAGCGGGATCAAGCATGGAGGAGAAGGTGCGCGCGCGGGGAAGAACATTGGAGCTTCCAGTGATGATTTTCGCACATTGAAGCCACCATAATGGGAGTGGGAAGCTGTGGACGAAATATGCATGATGCCACTTTATAAAATTCGTCCATAGGCTAATATAGGTGCTGCACCACCTTAATTTTGGGCCAGGCCCATGTAATTTCGAAATACCATATTATAGGCTGTTTTTAGAGTCCGTATGTATGGGGAAACTGACTTAGGGTCGGTTTCGGACCCCTCCTCCAAGGGGCCACGAAATTCCCTTCTATTCCCCCATATATACAGCCCTTAGGGCTTCGTTTTAGGTTTGGGTTTTGTTTAGATTACAAGTTCGCCATAGCAGCAACTTCGCGTTCTTCGTTTGTGTTCCGCGACCAGACAAAGGCGTCACAGAACCCCACTTCATCAATAAAGCTTTCCTCTTATATTCGCAATATCCAGATTGCAATCTTAGTTTCTTGCTTGTTCTTCGTTTGCGTGCAGGAAATAGACCCTCGTGGTCAGGTTGATCGTGCTCCGGCGTGGTCAATAACCTCTCAGAGTTGGTTTAGCGATTGCTAAGGCGCGACGTCTCACACGTTCGTAGTCGGATCGTCAAAGTCTACTCCACCAAAAACGATAGCCACCATCTCATCGAAAGACAGGGACAACTTCGCCTATATCAATTGTGTTGCCATCGGGGTTGTCGCGCTCGCCATGCTTCTACTACTATTTCTACCGCTTAGCGATAAAGTAAAGCATTACATAGCGCTTAATGATTGACATGCAGGTCATACAATATTGAAACACAACCCTATGGTTCCTGGTGGTTGCTATACTCAACGACATGCAAGTCATGATATTCTATAAAAAACATAATCATCTCATCCATCACATATATTTCATCATGTAATTGGCCATATCACATCACAACATACCCTGCAAAAACAAGTTAGACGTCCACTAATTGTTGTTGCATGTTTTACCTGGCTGCTACGAGTATCTAGCAAGAACAATTCTTACCTACGCAAAAACCACAACGGTGATACACAAATTGCTATTCAACCTTCTCAAGGACCGCCTTTGTCGAATCCGATCCAACTAGAGTAGGAGAGACAGGCACCCGCCAGCCATCTTTATGCAACAAAGTCACATGTTAGTCGATGGAACCGGTCTCTTGTAAGCGTATGAGTAAGGTTGGTTCAGGCCGCTTCATCCCACCATACTGCTGAATCAAGAAAAGACCAAGGGAGGAAGTAATCTGAGCATCCACGCCCACAAACTCCTTTGTGTTCTACTCGTGATCTCATCTATGCATAGACCTAGCTCATGATGCCTTGTTGGGGAACATTGCATGGGAAACAAAAAAATTCTATGCTTCACCAAGATCAATATAGGAGATGAGCATCTACGAGAGGAGAGACCGGATCCACATACCCTTGTAGATCGCTAAGAGGAAGCGTTAAGAAATGCGGTTGATGTAGTTGAACGTCTTCGCGATCCAATCGCAAGTGGTCCCGCGATCCAATCACGATCTAGCACCGAACGGACGGCACATCCGCGTTCAACGCACGTACAACTTGATGACGCCTTCACCTCCTCAATCCAGCGAGCGATGGTGAAGTAGTAGATGTGTTCCGACAGCACGACGACATGGTGACAGTGGTGGTGAAGAACAATATCCGTAGGGCTTCTCCAAGCATAATGGAAACTATGACGGAGGATAAACTAGAGGGGACAGGGTTGCCGGCAAATGGCTCGAGGACTTCTTGATGTGTTCCTGGTGCTAGCCCTGCCACTCTATTTATATGTTGAGCCCTGGCATCGAAACTTGGTGAAAGAGCCTCCTCAAAGTCAGTTGGGCCCACAAGGCAAGAGTCCTCCTCGGACTCCAAGACCAAACGCAAAGGTCTTCAGTGTCTGGCCCTAGATGCCAGGGTTTCTGGTGTGTGGCCCCTTGTAACAGCCCGAGACTGACGCTGTAGAAGATTCCCCTTTAATTCCATTGTTGTTGTGTGATTCGTTTGGTTGTCGCATTCATCATCGCATCATTGGTATCACCTGCATAGCATTGACACTTCGTTGTCATTGTATTCAAAACTTTCATTCGTTTGTAGTTGTCGGTTCTCCTTGTTGAGTGTTTCGAGACCAACCACACACGCACGCACCCGTGGCATCGGAAAAAAATGTTCTTAAAAGCGCATGAAAAATACTCTCTGAATGGGTCAAACTTTGGCATGCGGTCTTGATATAGTGTAGATAGACCGCCTGCCAAATTTCGTTGCAACCAGAGTCCGTTAGATACCCAAACGGTTAAACCTATAGCGACACTATAGTCGGTCAAACCATGGATTTGGTATTGTAATACTTTTTGCCGGGCCGTCCGTCTTCATGCTCTGCTATGCCTAGCCCCTCTGCTCAATGCACAACCCTCTCCCGCGTGCCCGATAGCTTCCCCAAACCCAAAATATACTGTCATGACCGTTGGATCCGGATCAACCCCGTAATACCCCAAACCATCATCGGGTTTTCAATTGGACACCCTAGCCTATTTATTCTCGGCCGTCTGATCAAATCGGAGGGTCTGGATCAGCCTCTAAATCCCCCTACCTATTTAAGCGGCCGCAACCCTAGCCTAACCCTAGACCATTTCCCTGTCTCATCCATCCACATCCTCAGCCCCTGCCTCCTCCCGCAGATTTCCAACAGTCAGGAGCCCGAGCTCCTCCTCATGCCAATGGAGCCCGAAGCCGACCAGCGAGCAGCTCCTCTCGCACTCCACCACGCCAGCGCCCGGGACCTCTCCTTCCCCTCGTGTCTCCTTTTTCTCCCAGCTCTCCCTCTCAGCTTGCTCCCTCTCTTCCTCTATTCGAATAGGTTGTGCCATGGCTGCTGAAGGACCTCTGCCCGAGCTCCAAGTCAGGCAACAAAGCTGCCGATGTGGAGACCTGTGCCCCTGCGGTTCCTGCGTTGCCTTCGTCAGATCCGTGCCAAGACCCGCCTTTGTTGCTCCCAAGCCCCGACTTCCACCGCAGGAAACCGTCACTAGCGGCCGCATTGACCGCCCGTCGCCTCGCCCCGGACCACCACACCGGCGTAGCAAGGTGAGGAACCGCACCACCAGTTTTCTACATGCCCGCCATAGCTCAGCCGCCCCTGCCGCTGGTGCATTTGCTCGCTGGAGATATCTCTGTTTTCCCTGTTCGGCGTGGGAATGAAAGCTCGTTGTTTTGATTGTATAAATAGACGAGTGCCTATGTTATAAAAATGTTTAGAGTAGTAGCGTTGTGGCAAGTGCCTTGCACGAGACACACGGGGTCCTGGGTTCGAATACTAGGCTCACCCCATTTTTTGTTCCTTTTTTTCCTGCTCTAATGATGTTGCATTTAGATCTATTGGCCTAGTACCAGTAGGATTTGACCCATGTATTTTTTTATGTCCGTGTGAATTTAGCAATTAAACAAATCATGCATAAGTGCAAACATGCCATCATATTGAAAAGCTAATAACTAATTAATCGTGCATCGGATTGAAATGATTTAGATATGTAGAATGTTTAGAATCTCGTGTAGATTCACAATATCCAACTCTCATATGTGTTTAAAAATGTTTAACTTGCTGTTTGCATTTTTTGTGTGTAAATGACATGCTAAAATGATTTGTTTCATAACTATTAAATCGTAGCTCAGTTTGAAATGATCCACATATGTAACTTGACTAGAAAAACGTTTAGAGTCTCATGACACTTTTTATTTTCATGTTCAACAAATATAAAATATGTGATAGGCAGATCTGTACCAAGCTTAAAATATGCATATGAGGGTGTTTCGGGAATGTTATATGTTGCTTTTGGCCTCATTGAAAATGCCTAGATGATGTAGTTGCTTGTGCTTCACCTATTGCCACGTTTTATAACATTTAATGTTGATGTGTACCTAAATAGGAGTGAACTAAGTAATTCAAATGTGGAGTTTCGTCAATATGCAACTCGTTGCATATTGAGCTTCACTTAATGTGTAGAAGTTGATTGTTGTGCTTTGCCATGTCATGCATAACTTGTATCATATTTGATTATGCATCATGTCATGCATATGTTGTGGTATTTTTTGTGTGTTGATTGTTGTTTCCGGATTCCTTCTTCTCGATAGAGTTCCGAAAGCGTTCGAAGTCTGAGGATTCGTTCGACTACGTTGGATCGTCTTCTTCACGGACTCCTTCTTCTTCCAAGCAGGATCTCAGGCAAGATGACACATTTCCCTGGATATCACTACCATCATTGCTATGCTAATTGTCTCGCTTCCACCGCTATGTCTCGCTACCTACCACTTGTTTGTCAAGCCTCCCAACATTGCCATGATAAGCCTCTAACCCCTTCACATCCCAGCAAACCTTTGTTTGGCTATGTTACTTCTTGCTCAGCCCTTCTTATAGCATTTCTAGCTACAGGTGCAATTGCTTCCATGTGTCAACATGGAAAGTCTTTTGTTATCATAATATTATTGCTATTTAATTTAATGCACATATATATACTTGGTAAACGGTGGAAGGCTTGGCCAATTTCTCGGTGTTTTGTTCCATCTTTGCCGCCATAGTTACTTGTGTACCAGTGTTATGTTCCATACTGAGCGCTCCTAGCATGCTCGGGGTTGTTATGGGGACCCCTTGGGTTTTGTTTTGGGATAAAACTCTTCTGGCAACGCCCAACATTGGTACTATATTTGTGCAATATAATTATACTAAACACCGTTTCTAAAGCATAGGGCGTCATGAACTCAAGGAGTAATTTAACATAATACAGGGCGCAAGTGTTGCTGGTGCTGGTCGAAAACAGAGCATTGTGCGGGGTCACCCCGGGGAAACTCGGGGGATTTCCATCGGGCCACCGTACGCGTCGCGTATCCGTCGTGTCTTGAGAACGAGATACACGGCTTCTATCGGGATCTTTGAGACGTCGGGAGGCCTTGGTGGACTTGATTTACCTTTCTGGAACGTCTTGTGCGCAGGATTTTGATGACACTTCGGGCTATCTAGAAGTTGAGATTTTTCATCGGGATTCCACAAATATTATGGGTGATTCCGCGGTTGAGGAATTCCTACGTGGCATGTGGTTAGTTTGTGATGGATGAGTTGGAGCACCCCTGCAGGGTTAAATCTTTCAGAAAGCCATGCTCGCGGCTATGTGGCAACTTGGAAACTTTGTTTAACACCCGGTCATAGTAAACTTGAAGTAAACTCAAATAAATTACACCAACTGTGTGCGTAACTATGACTGTCTCTTCTCGTGAGTCCTTATCCGAGAGAGAATACGGTGGGGTTATGTTTGACATAAGTAGGTCTTCAGGATCACTTAGTGATCATTACTAGTTCACATCCGTTATGCATAGACCACCATACTTTACTTTCCGTATTAGTAAGTTAGACACTCAAATAAATGCTTAGTTGGTTGCTGCGGCCGCACCACTTAACCATACCCCACCCATTAAGCTTTGCTAGTCTTGATAGTTGATACCCTTGGAAATGAGATTGTTGAGTCCCTGTGGCTCACAGATTACTACAACAAAAGTTGCAGGTACAGGTAATGTGATGATTTGACGTGAGCGTGATGCTTGTTTTGATTTGGAGTTCTTCTTCTTCGTCGTCATCAATCTAGGATGGGTTCCAGGCGGCAGATTGGGATAGCACGGATGGATGTCATTTTATCATTTGTTTTTGTCCGTAGTCGGACCCTGCTCTTCTATATGATGTTTGAATATGTTGTTGTACTGATGTGATCTTGATGTAGTTTGTGGCGAGTGTAAGACAATTCCATATACTCATCTCTTATGTACATGTACTTGTAATTATATCCATTCTTGCGAAACAACGAGATGTACTTCTATCCCTATCGAGGCCCTCGTGCCAAAATAAGGATAGGATCGCATCTTGGGCGTTACAACTTGGTATCAGAGCCTGTACCGACCTAGGAGCCCCCTTGATTGATCGAACTTGGCCGAGTCGAGTCTAGTAAAAAAAAATTTTGAGTCTAGTTATATATCGGAGAGTAGGTTTCTTTTAGTCCTCTTCTATACTTTGGTGAGGTATTCGAGTGAGGAATTTTATTCTACTCCTCTTCTCGCTCAAATTTTTTTAGGATCACGCTAGTATTGTTGGGATCGTTCTTATATCTTTGTGACGAAAACATTGTCTTGGTGCCTCCTGACATTAGGGGTTGTGGCAGTATCCCAGGAAGTTGAGCTCCGAGGTGTTGTCGTCACATTTGTATCGTTGCACTTCCGGAATACCAGAGGTCACCGAAATCGAAAACGCTTCTATACTCTTTGTGGTGAGAGCAGTTTGGCGCCACCCAGTACTGGGGAGAGCGATCAAATGTATTGTCACAGCTAGTATATCAGATGTTTTTTGAAGGTCTGAGGTACACGATTTCTGAGGTTTGCTTGGTTATGTGTTGACGGATGGATATAGTTGGAGTGTAGGGCTTGTTAGTTGTGTGAGATATTTTGCCTCCCTGTATCCCCAACACCCGATTGCATAACCGAAAGATTTTGAGAGTTCTTAGGTGGGAATTCAAGTAGTTGCCTAGATTATCTTCCAACATATCATGATGTGAGGTTGGGGTTCAACATCTAGTGGCTTGTTTATTCACGATCATTTTTACAGAGGACTGTCTCGGTATGCTTCGTCAAGCCTTGTAGTTCCCTACGCCTAGGGAGCATATTCGAGCATCATGTCAATATGACAATCCAATGTACGATCGAGCCTCTGCGAATTTTACAACGAAAATATCGAACAGAATCTCTATTATGTATTTGTTTTCGGCTCGTTTCGTAAGCCTCATCCTTTGTTTTGTTTTTGAATATGGTAATTCGAGTTGCTTCGATGTCAAGTGGCGATTTCATATTTCCTAAGATGTGTTCTCATATTCTGTGGGAATGCTAATTATTTTACTCAATCAAGTTGTCAAATCAATTCTTTTCATCTGGTGTGCTCTCTTCAAGTGAATTCAATCCTTTCAATAATTGCAAGATCTATCCTCTTATTCTTTCCCAGAGTTCATCCCATCTATCCCAATTTGTCTTTGTTTTTCCCCACCCTCCCACGCTTTTTCTTCAACGATTAAATTCTCATCCAAATGCCTTTATTTTCATCGATGCTTCCGCTATCTTTTCATTTGTATCATATCCGGTGATTCATTGTGAAGATCCTCAAGTGATTCGAATTCATCATTTCGTTATTCTTGTTTTCCTTCTCGGCACATTCAATTCAAGATCTCAGTGTTCTTCATATCCTTTTCATTTGCGAAAAGTTTTCCGTGTGTATAATTCTTGTCCAAGTATCTCTTGTTTCTCATCTCTCTTTATTCTATCTGGAGTGCTGAAGATATCTCAGAAGACTTTCATTTCCATTCATATCATCTTAAATTATTTCGAGGTTCTCACCTCATCAAGTTCTTAATTTTTCTGGTGCAGTATCACTTTCTAAGCAATTGTCTCAACGGTGGTTCTTTTCAGTGGGCTCATAACCCATAGGTTTTCCCCCAAGATCTTACCTGGCTCTTCTAATCTTGTTGGGAGATCTCAAGCTCTTGTCAAATGACGTAAGAATGTGTTCCATCAGTCATATTCGTTTTCCAAGATCACTTATAAATCTTTTCCATCGTTGGATAAACCTTTCCTTATTCATTATTCTGGAGAGTCTCGGTAATTCTTGATGTTCTATCTTGTCATCATTCTTAGCTTGGAAGACCAAAGGAGAGTTTCTCTTAAATCTTGCTCATTCACTTGAAGATTCATGGTTTCAGCTTGTTAATATCCTCTCTAATTGTTTTCGATCATGGAAAAACACCTTTCATATCTATCCAGAGCATTTCAGAGTTGTTTTCATTCTTGATCCTCTGAAGGCCATCACTTCGAAGATTTGTTCATTCTCAGCTTTCAGATTTCGTTCTCAAATTCTTCTCAATTGTTGTCTCTTCGTTCGTATCTCAATTATTCCGGTGCTTGTTCAATATTTCCCTAGGCGGATCGTGATCTCTTCATTCTCATGTTTTCCCATCCGTATTTCAATTCTTATCGGTGCTTCGTTGAAAACTCCTTCAGCAGCTTGTATATCTCTCTTAAATCCTTTTCAAGAGGAATAAGTCGTGTGCCGAATCCGTTGCTTGTCATCAATTTAACTTGACGAAGGATAAGCATAACATAATTCGTATTCGTGTCTCATCAAGGTGATTTCAATCCTTCTTCCAGGGTGTTCATGGCATCAAATTCTTGGTTCTAAGTTGTTCATCTTTTCTTTCTAGAGTTCCAAGTTTTTCTCAGATATCTCTTTGTGAAGTTTCATCTAAAGCATAGCAACGCCTCAATCTTGTCATTTTGCAACCTTCAATGTCAAACTTCATCCTTTCATTCCGATGCTTCTTCATGGTGGTTTGTTAAGGATGTAATTCTTCTCGAAGTGTTCTTCAAGATTCATGTTGGAGGTGCTCAAGTGTTCCTTATCTTGGATTTCTAAGTTCAATTCCTTCTCCATTGTCATTTGATATGGTGTTATTAAATTCTGGATTATGAGGAGTCTTGAAGGAAAATTGTCAAGAATAAGAGAAGTAAACCCATCTTGTCTTCTTGGAGTTATCTTGGGTTGGATTTCACCTAAAGCATTTCCTAAGGATTGTTGCTATCACGGTGTCATAAATGATCCAAGTTCTCTCCTCCTCTTCTTTGTGAAAGAAGTTTTTCATCTCTTTTGCTCCCAAGCAATCCTTGTTTTGTCAGTGGCTGGTTATCACCTCATTATTTTGAGATGTTGTCTATAAGCCCACATCAAGCATATTCTTTTTGTTGTTGATTTTCCAACAACTCCATTCAATCCTCCTTGGTAGGGATGCTTTTCAAGTTTAATTGTGGTAGAAGTTGTCATTTCTTGTTCGTTCTTTTCCTTCCATCATTCTAGCTTCTATTCTTTTGTTTCGGAGGCATTGTGATGTTGATCCCTTTGTTCCATCATATAGTTTTGTTAATATCATGTTCTTCCCTTTCTTGTCCATTTAACCAGAGTGTTGTGTTCTTTTTCAAGTTCTCCACTCTTATCAAAATTTGTCCCTCTATCGTACCGAAGTAGTGCCAAAATTTCTTTTGAATTCTTGCTTGTTTCCCATATCATCCTTCTTCTCTTGGTTTCACTCCTTTGTCAGAGAAGCAACCAAGTTTCACCTCTTCTCTTTCTCTTCCCCTTCTCGTTCTAAGATCTTGGGTCGAGATCTCTTGTAAGTAGAGGAGAGTTGTAACACCCCGGGACCGACGCTCCAGAAGATTACCCTTTAATTCCATTGTTGTCATGTGATTTGTCTAGTTGTCGCATTCATCATCACATCATTCACACCACCTGCATAGCATCGACACTTTGTTGTCATCATTTTCAAAACTTCATTCGTTTGTAGTTGTCGATTCTCCCCGTTGAGCGTTTCGAGACCAACCACACATGCACGTGCCCGTGGCATCGGTAAAAAAAGTTCTTAAAAGCGCACGAAAAGTATTCTCTGAATGAGTCAAAATTTGGCGTGTGGTCTTCATATAATGTAGCTAGAACGCCTACCAAATTTCGTCACAACTAGAGTCCGTTTGATACCCGAACCATTAAACCTATAGCGGCACTATAGCCGGTCAAACTGTGGATGTTTTTGGTATTGTAAAACTTGTTGCTGGGATGCCCGTCTTCCCGCTCTGCTTTGCCTAGCTCCGCTGCTCAATATACAACCCTCTCGCGCGTGCCCGATAGCTTGCCCGAACCCAAAATATACGTTCGTGACCGTTGGATCCGGATCAACCCCGTAATACGCCAAACCATCATCAGTTTTTCAATTGGACACCCTAGCCTATTTATTCTTGACCGTCCGATCGAATCAGAGGGTCCGGATCAGCCTCTAAATCCCCCTACCTATTTAAGCAGTTGCATCCCTAGGCTAACCCTAGACGATTTCCCTGTCCCATCCATCCACTCCCTCAGCCGCCGCCAGTCACATCTTCCTCGGGATCCATCCCGACCACCTCCCTTGTTTTCAGCCTACACCTAGATCCGATCAATCCTCGTGCCCACCTCTAGATCGAGAATGAGGCTCGATCTCCAGTTTCTCGATCATGTGCTGCCCCTGCCACCTCACGCAGATTTCTAACAACCAGGAGCCCGAAGCCGACCAGCGAGCAGCTCCTCTCGAGCTCCACCAGGCCAGCACCTGAGACATCTCCTTCCCCTTGTGTCTCCTTTTTCTCCCACCTCTCCCTATCATCTTGCTCCCTCTCCTCCTCTGTTCGAACAGGTTGTGCCATGGCTGCCGAAGGACCTCCGCCCGAGCTCCAAGTCAGGCAACAAAGTCGCCGCTATGGAGACCTGTGCCCCAGCGGTTCCTGTGCTGCTTTGTCGGATCCGTGCCAAGGCCCGCCTCCATTGCTCCCAAGCCTCGACGCTTGCAGCCACTGGCTGTGCCCTGCCTCGTCTTCGTCCGCAGTAGGAAACCATCACCAGCGGGCGCGTTGACCCCCCTCGCCTCGCCCTGGACCACCACGCCGGCATAGCAAGGTGAGGAATCGGCCCCACCAGTTTTTTGCATGCCTGCCATAGCTCAGCCGCCCCTGCTGCTGGTGCATTTACTCACTAGAGACATCTCTGCTTTCCCGGTTTGGCGTGGGGAAGAAAACTCGGTCTTTTGATTGTATAAATAGATGAGTGCCTCTATTATAAACATGTTTAGAGCAGTAGCGCTGTGGCAAGTGCCTTGCACGAGACACAGGGGGTCCTGGGTTCGAATCCAAGGCTCACCCCATTTTTTTATTCCTTTTTCAATCTCTAATGATATTGCATTCAGATATGTTGGCCCAGTAGCAGTAGGATTCGACCCACGTATTTTTTTATGTCCCAGCAAATTTAGCAATTAATCAAATCATGCATAAGTGCAAACATGCCATCATATTGAAAAGCTACTAACTAATTAATCGTGCATCGGATTGAAATGATTTAAATATGTAGAATGTTCAAAATTTCGTATAGATTCACCATATCCAACTCTCATATGTGTTTAAAATGTTTAACTTGTTGTTTTCATTTATTTTGCATAAATGACATGCTAAATGATTTATTTCATAACTATTAAACCGTAGCTCCGTTTAAAATGATCCACATATGTAACTTGACTAGAAAAACGTGTAGAATCTCATGGCACACTTTATTTTCATGTTCAACAAATATAAAATATGTGATAGGCAGATCTGTACCAAACTTAAATGCCTAGATGACGTAGTTGTTTGTGCTTCACCTCTTGCCATATTTTATAACATTTAACATTGATGTGTACCTAAATGGGAGTGAACTAAGTAATTCAAATGTGGAGTTTTGTCAATATGCAACGTCAATATGCAACTCGTTGCATACTGAGCTTCATGATGAGGACATCCCTACTAATGTTACACCCACCCCGACTGCTATACATACAGGACCAATTACTAGAGCTCGCGCACGTCAATTGAATTACCAGGTACTTTCGTTTCTTGGAAATCCTTCTAATATTCATGAACATATGATGCTGCCTAAATTGGATACTTTTGTTTTACTTATGAATGAAGGACCTAGCATGGATAAGAAGGATGACCATTGGAGCGGGATCAAGCATGGAGGAGAAGGTGCGCGTGCGGGGAAGAACAATGGAGCTTCCAGTGATGATTTTCGCACATTGAAGCCACCATAATGGGAGCGGGAAGTCTTGGACGAAATATGCATGATGCCACTTTATAAAATTCGTCCATAGGCTAATATAGGTGCTGCGCCACCTTATTTTTGGGCCAGGCCCATGTAATTTCGAAATACCATATTTTAGGCTGTTTTTAGAGTCCGTATATATGGGGAAACTGACTTAGGGTCGGTTTCGGACCCCTCCTCCAAGGGGCCACGAAATTCCCTTCTATTCCCCCATATATACAGCCCTTAGGGCTTCGTTTTAGGGTGGGTTTTGTTTAGATTACAAGTTTGCCATAGCAGCAACTTCGCGTTCTTCGTTTGTGTTCCACGACCAGACAAAGGCGTCACAGAACCCCACTTCATCAATAAAGCTTTCTCTCATATTCGCAATATCCAGATTGCAATCTTAGTTTCTTGCTTGTTCTTCGTTTGCGTGCAGGAAATAGACCCTCGTGGTCAGGTTGATCGTGCTCCGGCGTGGTCAATAACCTCTCAGAGTTGGTTTAGCGATTGCTAAGGCGCAACGTCTCACACGTTCGTAGTCGGATCGTCAAAGTCTACTCCACCAAAAACGATAGCCACCATCTCATCGAAAGACAGGGACAACTTCACCTCTATCAAGTGGTATCAGATTTCCAGGTTGCTCGGTGAGATTTTACCAGTTTTCGTAGTTTAGATCGCATCTGTTCTTCATACCTTTAGTCCACGAAAAAGCCACAAAAAAAAATTAGGTTAGATCATCATATCCGAACCAATCTGTGCCTTTGCATAGTCTTTTCAGTATTTTGCTTTGTTGAATTTGCGGTTACATCGTCGTGTCGAGTTGCTGGTCTTAGTGCCTAGTTCTTTAGAGTTTCGAGTTCTATTCACAAGTTGTCACGCCGCCAACGCATCGTCTTCATAGTCGCCATATACCACCACCATCATCCCCGCTGCCAGTTATCCATTGGTGTCCATATATACCACCACCAATCCGAGTCCAGCTCGTTTTAAATTTAGTTTCGAGATCTTTTTGATTTCGGATTCGCGTTTTGCTACCTGTGTAGGTGTCGGGAAAAAAAAGAAAAAAAAAAGAGTCTGGCACGCTTTGCAGAGCACGTTTTGGCCCAAAAATATTTCGGCCAAAAATATTTTTTCCCTATCTTGATTTTAGGTTCCCCGGAGCGTTTTGAGACACTTGCTATCATAGTGATTTTTGTCGAAATTTTTGGGTCGTCGCAGCCCCGGATTGCTCCAGAAAAAAAAATAGTCCAAAAGAAAAATTCGTGCCCATCTTGCTTATACGACGTGGCAAGAGTTTTGAGACACTCGCCATTGTAGTGAGTTTTTGAAAAAAAAACAAAAGAGGCGCCGAAAAAAAAAACGAAAAAAAAATCCGAGTGTGCTTTTCCCTTGCTTACGTGTATCGTCGTGTTTTTGTTGGTGTTTTAGGCTCGTGTCTCTAGCACGGTCTAGCCTAGGACCAGCACAGTACCGTCGTTGAGCGTTTATTCAACCTTGCATCTCTGAATTGATTATTGCTGACCCTTTTTGCTACCATATTATAAGCCATCCCAGCTCCACATACTTCTACGCCGTGTGCTTGACACCACCTGGCAATCGCTCTATCCAAGCTTTGAGAGTTTTGGCTACAACGGTTGCCGATCACCGCCTGCTACTGGGTAAGAACTGGTAAGAAATTGAGATTCGCTTAAAGGATTTGTGCCACACCACCACCACCACCACGTCCCAGCAGTCTGTAGGTTTCATATTGTGTGTTTCCTATTTCTGGTAACCATGCCAGGATCACACGATGACGAGATCGATTGGGAGAGCATGACCAACAAAGCGCTCTATGATAAATTTCAGCAAATGATGGCTGAGCAGGTACAGGACTTCGTGAACAACTTTGGAGTGGCCATGGAGAAGCTAGATGGTTTGGAGAAGACATTCGACACCAAGATGGACGCCAAGTTCAATGAGGTGCTTGCCCGTCTACCTCCACCAGTTGCAGTTCCTATTCCTTTCGAACGACGAGCGCGACGTGTGCCTCTCGGCCACGCCCAACATCCTGGTACTGTTGATACTGCTGCTACTTCGGTGGCTCGTGCGGCTACTGTCGTTGAGCAGGTTGAAGATTATGATGGTGATTTCGATGATGAGGGAGAGGTTGCTCCAGATCCGCCCCATGGGCAACCACCACCATACGCACCAGGTCGACCACATGGCTACAACCGTAACGGTAGGGCTGCACCACCCCCGCAGGTACGGGATCATGACCATCTCCCTAAACTTAAATTGAATATTCCGACGTTTGAGGGTAGATATGTTCCTGATATATATCTTACATGGGAGTTAGAAACAGAACAACGTTTTACATGCTTACAATTTCCAGAGGATCGACGTGTTGCTGCTGCTGTTTGTTCATTCACTAGTTTTGCTTGTGTTTGGTGGTCAGAACATTGTAGAATACACCCTGATAATATTCCAACTACTTGGGCTGCTTTGAAAACTGCTATGCAAAATCGTTGGGTGCCACCTTATTATCAACGTGAATTGCTTCAAAATTTGCAGCGTTTAAGACAAGGAAAAAATTCTGTAGAAGAATATTATCAGGAATTACAAACTGGTATGATTAGATGTGGTATTGTTGAGGAGAATGAAGCTATGCTTGCACGTTTTATGGGTGGATTAAATAGAGAGATTCAGACTATTCTAGAGTATAAGGAGTATAACACTATCACTCGTTTATTTCATCTTGCTTGCAAAGCTGAACGTGAAGTGCAGGATCGACAGGCAATGGCGAGAACTACTAATTTTGCAGGCCATACTTCATCATGGGCGCCACGTACCTCCTCTGCTTCCGCACGTCCTGCTGCAACACCACCTCCTTCAACCTCCAACTCTAATCGCGATACCAGGAAACAGGCTCCTACTGCACCCTCTGCGAAGAGCACACCTTTTGGGCCTGCACAGAGTTCTTCTTCATCTATTGCATCCACAGGGCAAACACATGAGGTTATATGTCGTCGTTGCAAGGGTGGAGGTCACTATGCGAGAGAATGCCCTTCCAAGCGTGTAATGATTGTTACTGAGGATGGTGGATATGCGTCCGCTAGTGATTATGATGAGGAGACTTTGGCACTTATTGCAAGTGACGAACAGGGTGGCGAGGATGCAGAACCAGAAACACAATACATGGCTGCTGATTACGCTGACAGGTATGAAAGTTTAGTTGCTCAACGTGTTCTCAGTGTGCAGGTTACACACGCTGAGCAAAATCAGAGGCACAACTTGTTCCACACAAAGGGAGTTGTGAAAGAGCGTTCTGTTCGCATCATCATCGATGGAGGGAGTTGCAATAACTTGGCTAGCATGGAGATGGTGGAGAAGCTGTCTCTATCCACCAGACCACATCCTCATCCTTATTACATCCAATGGTTCAACAATAGTGGCAAGGTTAAGGTAACACGTACTGTTCGTGTGCATTTTAGCATTGCTACATATTCTGATTATGTGGATTGTGATGTGGTACCCATGCAAGCATGTTCTGTTTTACTTGGTAGACCATGGCAGTTTGATAAAAATTCTGTACACCATGGTAGGACAAATCAGTATACTCTTGTTCATAAGGATCATAATATCACTTTGCTTCCTATGTCTCCCGAACATATTATGAAAGATGACATTGCTAGAGCTAGTAAAGCAAAACAGGAGAAAAATAAGAGTGAAAATCAGATTGTAGCACAGGAATTTGAGCAACACCATAAGCATAATAAACCATCATCTACTGTTGCATCTGAAATAAAATTGAAGAGTGGATGTTTACTTGCTACTAAATCTGATATTAATGATTTGGATGTTGCTACATATGTTTGCTATGCTTTTGTTTGTAAAGAGGTATTATTTTCATTCGAGGACATGCCTCCCTCTTTGCCTCCTGCTGTCATTAACATTTTGCAGGAGTTCGCTGATGTCTTTCCACAAGACGTGCCACCGGGATTACCGCCTATTCGCGGGATTGAGCATCAGATTGACTTAATTCCCGGTGCATCCCTACCCAACCGTGCGCCCTACCGTACCAATCCAGAGGAGACAAAGGAGATTATGCGTCAAGTACAAGAGCTGCTTGACAAAGGTTATAAACGTGAATCCCTTAGTCCTTGTGCTGTTCCTATTATTCTAGTGCCTAAAAAGGATGGTACATCGCGCATGTGTGTGGATTGTAGAGGCATTAATAATATTACTATTCGTTATCGTCATCCTATTCCTAGACTAGATGATATGCTTGATGAATAAAGTGGCTCTACAATTTTCTCCAAAGTTGATTTGCGTAGTGGATACCATCAAATTCGTATGAAATTGGGCGATGAATGGAAAACAGCATTTAAAACTAAGTTTGGATTATATGAGTGGCTAGTCATGCCTTTTGGGTTAACTAATGCACCTAGCACTTTCATGAGATTAATGAACGAGGTTTTACGTGCTTTCATTGGACGATTTGTGGTAGTCTATTTTGATGATATATTGATTTTTAGTAGATCTTTGGAGGAACATTTGGAACATTTACGTGCTGTTTTTACTGCGCTACGTGATGCACGTTTGTTTGGTAACCTTGGGAAGTGCACCTTTTGCACCGACCGAGTATCTTTTCTTGGCTATGTTGTTACTCCACAGGGAATTGAAGTTGATACAGCCAAGATCGAAGCTATTGAGAGTTGGCCGCAGCCCAAAACGGTCACACAAGTAAGGAGTTTTCTTGGCCTCGCTGGTTTCTATAGGCGTTTTGTGAGAAATTTCAGCACCATTGCTGCGCCTCTCAATGAGCTTACAAAGAAGGACGTGCCTTTTTCTTGGGGTACCGCACAGGAAGAAGCCTTCACGGTCTTGAAAGATAAGTTGACACATGCTCCTTTACTCCAACTTCCTGATTTTAATAAGACTTTCGAGCTTGAATGTGATGCTAGTGGAATTGGGTTAGGAGGTGTGTTACTACAAGATGGTAAACCTGTTGCGTACTTTTCTGAAAAATTAAGTGGGCCTAGTCTGAATTATTCTACTTATGATAAGGAATTATATGCTCTTGTTCGGACTTTGGAAACATGGCAACATTATTTATGGCCCAAAGAATTTGTTATACATTCTGATCATGAATCTTTGAAGCATATTAAAAGTCAAGCAAAACTGAACCGTAGACATGCTAAATGGGTTGAATTCATTGAGACTTTCCCTTATGTCATTAAACACAAGAAGGGTAAAGACAATGTTATTGCTGATGCTTTGTCTCGTCGTTATACTATGCTTTCACAACTTGACTTTAAAATATTTGGTTTGGAGACCATCAAAGATCAATATGTGCATGATGCTGAATTTAGAGACGTGTTGCAGAATTGTAAAGAAGGGAGAACATGGAACAAGTTCGTTATTAATAATGGATTTGTGTTTCGTGCTAACAAGCTATGCATTCCAGCTAGCTCCGTTCGTCTTTTGTTGTTACAGGAGGCGCACGGAGGAGGATTAACGGGAAACTTTGGCGTGAAGAAGACGGAAGACGTACTTGCTACACATTTCTTTTGGCCAAAGATGAGACGGGATGTTGAGCGTTTTGTTGCTCGCTGCACTACATGTCAAAAAGCTAAGTCACGACTCAATCCTCATGGTTTATATATGCCTTTACCTGTACCTAGTGTTCCTTGGGAGGATATATCTATGGACTTTGTTTTAGGTTTACCTCGAACAAAGAAGGGGAGGGATAGCATATTTGTTGTCGTGGATAGATTTTCTAAAATGGCACACTTTATACCATGTCATAAAAGTGATGATGCTGCTCATGTTGCTGATTTGTTCTTTCGTGAAATTATTCGGTTGCATGGTGTGCCAAATACAATTGTTTCCGATCGTGATGCTAAATTTCTTAGCCACTTTTGGAGATGTTTATGGGCTAAGTTGGGGACTAAACTGCTTTTTAGTACTACATGTCACCCCCAAACTGATGGCCAAACTGAAGTAGTCAATAGATCATTGTCTACTATGCTTAGGGCTGTTTTGAAGAATAACCTGAAAATGTGGGAAGAATGCTTGCCTCATATTGAATTTGCTTATAATCGTTCGCTACATTCTACCACTAAGATGTGCCCTTTTGAAGTTGTGTATGGTTTCTTACCTCGTGCACCTATTGATTTGTTGCCTCTTCCGTCTTCGGAGAAGGTTAATTTTGATGCTAAAGAACGTGCTGAATTGATATTAAAGATTCATGAGTTAACTAAGGAAAACATTGAGCGTATGAATGCTAAATACAAACTTGCTGGAGATAAGGGTAGAAAACATGTTGTCTTTGCACCTGGAGATCTTGTTTGGTTACATTTGCGTAAGGATAGATTTCCTGATTTGCGCAAGTCAAAGCTAATGCCACGTGCTGATGGTCCTTTTAAGGTGTTAGAGAAAGTAAATGATAATGCATATAAACTTGAGCTGCCTGCAGAGTTTGGGGTTAGCCCCACTTTTAACATTGCAGATTTGAAGCCTTATTTGGGTGAGGAAGATGAGCTTCCGTCGAGGACGACGTCAGTTCAAGAAGGGGAGGATGATGAGGACATCCCTACTAATGTTACACCCACCCCGACTGCTATACATACAGGACCAATTACTAGAGCTCACGCACGTCAATTGAATTACCAGGTACTTTCGTTTCTTGGAAATCCTTCTAATATTCATGAACATATGATGCTGCCTAAATTGGATACTTTTGTTTTACTTATGAATGAAGGACCTAGCATGGATAAGAAGGATGACCATTGGAGCGGGATCAAGCATGGAGGAGAAGGTGCGCGTGCGGGGAAGAACAATGGAGCTTCCAGTGATGATTTTCGCACATTGAAGCCACCATAATGGGAGCGGGAAGTCTTGGACGAAATATGCATGATGCCACTTTATAAAATTCGTCCATAGGCTAATATAGGTGCTGCGCCACCTTATTTTTGGGCCAGGCCCATGTAATTTCGAAATACCATATTTTAGGCTGTTTTTAGAGTCCGTATATATGGGGAAACTGACTTAGGGTCGGTTTCGGACCCCTCCTCCAAGGGGCCACGAAATTCCCTTCTATTCCCCCATATATACAGCCCTTAGGGCTTCGTTTTAGGGTGGGTTTTGTTTAGATTACAAGTTTGCCATAGCAGCAACTTCGCGTTCTTCGTTTGTGTTCCACGACCAGACAAAGGCGTCACAGAACCCCACTTCATCAATAAAGCTTTCCTCTCATATTCGCAATATCCAGATTGCAATCTTAGTTTCTTGCTTGTTCTTCGTTTGCCTGCAGGAAACAGACCCTCGTGGTCAGGTTGATCGTGCTCCGGCGTGGTCAATAACCTCTCGGAGTTGGTTTAGCGATTGCTAAGGCACGGCGTCATCACACGTTCGTAGTCGGATCGTCAAAGTCTACTCCACCAAAAACGATAGCCACCATCTCATCGAAAGACAGGGACAACTTCGCCTCTATCACTTCACTTAATGTGTAGAAGTTGATTCTTGTGCTTTGCCATGTCATGCATAACTTGCATCATATTTGATTGTGCATAATGTCATGCATATGTTATGGTGTTTTTTGTGTGTTGATTGTTGTTTCTGTATTCCTTCTTCTTGATAGATATCTGAAAGTGTTCGGAGTGTAAGGATTCGTTCGACTACGTCGGATCGTCTTCTTCACGGACTCGTTCTTCTTCCAAGCGGGATCTCAGGCAAGATGACACATTTCCCTGGATACCACTACTAACATTGCTATGCTAGCTGTGTCGCTTGCATCGTTATGTCTCGCTACCTACCACTTGTTTGCCAACCCTCCCAACATTGCCATGATAAGCCACTAACCCCTTCATATCCCAGCAAACCTTTGTTTGGCTATGTTACTTCTTGCTCAGCCCTTCTTATAGCGTTTCTAGCTGCAGGTGCAATTGCTTCCATGTGTCAACATGGACATTATTTTGTTACCACAAGCTTTTTAATTTAATGCACATGTGTATACTTGGAAAAGGGTGGAAGGCATGGCCTTTTGCTCGGTGTTTTGTTCCACATTTATCGCCATAGTTACTAGTGTACCGGTGTTATGTTCCATATTGACCGCTCCCAACATTCTCGGGGTTGTTAGAGGGACCCCCTTGACTTTCATTTTGGGATAAAACTCTTCTGACAAGGCCAAACATTGGTACTATATTTGCCCAACATAATAATACTGAACACCGTTTCTAAAGCATAGGGCGTCATGAACCCAAGGAGTAATTTAGCATAATACAGGGGGCAGTGCTACTGGTGCTGGTCCAAAACAAAGCACTGTGCGGGGATACCATGGGGCAAATCGGGGAATTTCTATCAGGCCACCGTACGCGTCGCTTATCCGCCATGTCCTAAGAACGAGATACGCAGCTCGTACCGGGATTGACGACATGTCAGGAGGCCTTGCTGGACTTATTTTACCTTTCTCGAATGTCTTGCACGCGGTATTTAGATGACACTTCGAGCTATCTTGATGTTGAGATTTTCCATCGGGATTCCTCAAATACTACGGGTGATCCCGCGGTTGAGGAATTCCTATGCAGCATGTGGTTAATTTGTGATGGGTGAGTTGGAGCACCCCTACGGGGTTAAATCTTTTGGAAAGTCATGCCCACAGTTATGTGGCAACTTGGAAACTTTGTTTAACACCCATTCATAGTAAACTTGAAGTAAACTCATATAAAATACACCAACTATTTGCGTAACCATGATTGTCTCTTCTCGCGAGTCCTTATCCGAGAGAGAACACGGTGGGGTTATGTTTGACGTAAGTAGGTGGTCAGGATCACTTAGTGATCATTACTAGTTCACCTCCGTTATGCATAGACCACCATACTTTACTTTATGTATTAGTAACTTAGCCACTCAAATAAATGCTTAGTTGCTTGCTGCAGTCTCACCACTTAACCATACCCCACTCATTAAGCTTTGCTAGTCTTGATACCCTTGGAAATGAGATTGCTAAGTCCTTGTGGCTCATAGATTACTACAACAACAGTTGTAGGTATAGGTAATGTGGTGATTTGACGTGAGCGTGATGCTTGTTTTGATTTGGAGTTCTTCTTCTTCTTCATTAATCTAGGATGGGTTCCAGACGGCAGCCTGGGATAGCAAGGATGGATGTTATTCTATCGTTTGTTTTCGTCCATAGTCGGACCCTGCTCTTCTGTATGATGTTTGGATATTTTGTTGTATCGATGTGATCTTGATGTAGTTTGTGGCGAGTGTAAGTCAATTCCAGATAATCATCTCTTATGTACATGTACTTGTAATGATATCCATTCTTGCAAAACGACGAGATGCGCTTCTATCCCTATCGAGGCCCTCGTGCCAAAATAAGGATAGGATCGCATCTTGGGCGTTACACTCCTGGCCTCCGCAAAACTCCTTTTGCACCTTTCCTGAAGCCTCGTGGGCTTTACCCCTTGGCCCAAATAAAGTGTTCTCATACCCAAACATTTTCGGAAACATCCGAAACTCCTTTCGGTGAATACCGGAACCCTTCTAGAGACCAAACACTATTATCCCATATATCAATCTTTACCTTTGTACTATTCCGGAGCTCCTCGTCATGTCCGAGATCTGCTCCAGGACTCTGAACAACTTTCGATCACCAACATAATAACTCAACTATACTTATATCATCACCAAACTTTAAGTGTGTAGACCCTGCGGGTTTGACAACTATGTAGACATGGCCGAGACACCTCTATGGTCAATAACCAATAGCGGGACCTGGATACCCATATTGGCTCCTACATATTCTACGAAGATCTTTATCGGTTGAACCTCTATGTCAAGGATTCACTTAATCCCGTATGATGTTCCCATTGTTTATCGGTATGTTACTTGCCCGAGGTTCGATCGTCGGTATCTCCATTCCTAGTTCAATCTCATTCCTAGTTTAATCTCGTTACTGGTAAGTCTCTTTACTCGTTCCATAATACAAGATCCCATGGCTAACACTTTAGTCACTTTGCTTGCAAGGCTTGTTGTGATGTTGTATTAGCAAGTGGGCCCTTTGATACCTCTCCGTCACACGGAGTAACAAATCCCAGTCTTGATCCATGCTCACTCACTAGACACCTTCGGAGATACCTGTAGAGCATCTTTATAGTCACCCAGTTACGTTGCGATGTTTGATACACACAAGGTATTCCTTCGGTGTCATTTAGTTGCATGATCTCATGGTCATAGGAACAGATACTTGACATGTAGAAAACTATAGCAATAAACTGACACGATCATATGCTATGTTCATAGTTTGGGTCTTATCCGTCCCATCATTCTCCTAATGATGTGATCCTGTTATCAAATGACATATCATGTCTATGGCTAGGAAACCTTGACCATCTTTGATCTACGAGCTAGTCTATTAGAGGTATACTAGGGACATGGTGTTGTCTACGTATCAACACATGTATCCGAGTTTTCGATCAATACAACTACAACATGGATAATAAACGATTATCATGAACAAGTGAATATGGTAATAACTAATCTATTATTGCCTCTAGGGCATATTACTAACACATGTACCTCAGCAACCTTCAAGCGAAAGCCCAACGAGGGAGTCGACCATGACCGTTAACCGCACAAGACCTTAGTCAAGGTTTATTGCCTATTTGAGACTGAACCCGCACGGAAGTTTGGCCGAAGATTCTGCTACGGCCTCAAATGATGTATGCAGGGTTCCCAATCCCACCATTCAGGTGCCACTTGGTACACCGTGCTACTTTTCTTCTATGTCATAGCCCAACCCTATGGTCAGTGCTACGCACGGCCTCTCGCATAAGCTACAAGCACCAGAAATTACTTGCAACTCCTGGACAGAGTACGAGGCGATTAATAAGTCTAGAGGGCCCATTGGTTTTGTGCCCAATGCATGGTGGTAGCTAGTCTTGGTTCACATACAAAAAACTTAGTTCCTAAGAGCGGTTCCAATGAGACAACCCACCATGTACTCCTATAATAGAGGCGAAGTTGTCCCTGTCTTTCGATGAGATGGTGGCTATCGTTTTGGTGGAGTAGACTTTGACGATCCGACTACGAACGTGTGATGACATCGCGCCTTAGCAATCGCTAAACCAACTCCGAGAGGTTATTGACCACGCCGGAGCACGATCAACCTGACCACGAGGGTTTGTTTCCTACACGCAAACGAAGAACAAGCAAGAAACTAAGATTGCAATCTAGATAAGTGGGGTTCTGTGACGCCTTTGTCTGGTCGTGGAACACAAACGAAGAACGCGAGGTTGCACCTATGGCGAACTTATAATCTAAACAAAACCCAAACCTAAAATGACGCCCTAAGGGTTGTATATATGGAGGAATAGAGGCGAATTTCGTGGCCCCTTGGAGGAGGGGTCCGAAACCGACCCTAACTCAGTTTCCCCATACATACGGACTCTAAAAATAGCCTATAATATGGTATTTCGAAATTACATGGGCCTGGCCCAAAAATAAGGTGGCGCAACACCTATATTAGCCTAGGGACGAATTTTATAAAGTGGCATCATGCATATTTCGTCCAAGGCTTCTTGCTCCCATTATGGTGGCTTCAAAGTGCGAAAATCATCACTGGAGGCTCCATTGTTCTTTCCCGCGCGCGCACCTTCTTCTCCATGCTTGATCCCGCTCCCATGGTCATCCTTCTTATCCATGCTAGGTCCTTCATTCATAGGTAAAACAAAAGTATCTAATTTAGGCAGCATCATATGTTCATGAACATTAGAAGGATTTGCAAGAAACGAAAGTACCTGGTAATTCAATTGACGTGCGCGAGCTCTAGTAATTGGTCCTGTATGTATAGCACTCGGAGTTGTGGGTGTAGCATTAGCAGGGATGTCCTCATCATCCTCCCCTTCTTGAACTGAAGTCGTCCTCGAGAAAGCTCATCTTCCTCACCCAAATAAGGCTTCAAATCTGCAATGTTAAAAGTGGGGCTAACCCCAAACTATATAGGTAGCTCAAGTTTATATGCATTAATTTATTTTCTCTAACACCTTAAAAGGACCATCAGCACATGGCATTAGCTTTGACTTGCGCAAATCAGGAAATCTATCCTTACGCAAATGTAACCAAACAAGATCTCCAGCTGCAAAGACAACATGTTTTCTACCCTTATCTCCAGCAATTTTGTATTTAGCATTCATACGCTCAATGTTTTCCTTCGTTAACTCATGCATCTTTAATATCAGTTCAACACGTTCTTTAGCATCAAAATTAACCTTCTCCGAAGATGGAAGAGGCAACAAATCAATAGGTGCACGAGGTAAGAAACCATACACAACTTCAAAAGGGCACATCTTAGTGGTAGAATGTAGCGAACGATTATAAGAAAATTCAACATGAGGCAAGCATTCTTCCCACATTTTCAGGTTATTCTTCAAAACAGCCCTAAGCATAGTAGACAATGATCTATTGACTACTTCAGTTTGGCCATCAGTTTGGGGATGACATGTAGTACTAAAAAGTAGTTTAGTCCCCAACTTAGCCCATAAACATCTCCAAAAATGGCTAAGAAATTTAGCATCATGATCTGAAACAATTGTATTTGGTACACCATGCAATCGAATAATTTCACGAAAGAACAAATCAGCAACATGACCAGCATCATCACTTTTATTGCATGGTATAAAGTGTGCCATTTTGGAAAATCTATCCACGACAACAAATATTCTATCCCTCCCCTTCTTTGTTCGAGGTAAACCTAAAACAAAGTCCATAGATATATCCTCCCAAGGAACACTAGGTACAGGCAAAGGCATATATAAACCATGAGGATTGAGTCGTGACTTAGCTTTTTGACATGTAGTGTAGCGAGCAACAAAATGCTCAACATCCCGTCTCATCTTTGGCCAAAAGAAATGTGTAGAAAGTACGTCCTCCGTCTTCTTCATGCCAAAGTGTCCCATTAATCCTCCTCCGTGCGCCTCCTGTAACAACAAAAGACGAACGAAGCTAGCTGGAATGCATAGCTTGTTACCACGGAACACAAATCCATCATTAATAACAAACTTGTTCCATGTTCTCCCTTCTTTACAATTCTGCAACACGTCTCTAAATTCAGCATCATGCACATATTGATCTTTGATGGTCTCCAAACCAAATATTTTAAAGTCAAGTTGTGAAAGCATAATATAACGATGAGACAAAGCATCAGCAATAACATTTTCTTTACCCTTCTTGTGTTTAATGACATAAGGGAAAGTCTCAATGAATTCAACCCATTTAGCATGTCTACGGTTCGGTTTTGCTTGACTTTTAATATGTTTCAAAGATTCATGATCAGAATGTATAACAAATTCTTTGGGCCATAAATAATGTTGCCATGTTTCCAAAGTCCAAACAAGAGCATATAATTCCTTATCATAAGCAGAATAATTCAGACTAGGCCCACTTAATTTTTCAGAAAAGTACGCAACAGGTTTACCATCTTGTAATAACACACCTCCTAACCCAATTCCACTAGCATCACATTCAAGCTCGAAAGTCTTATTAAAATCAGGAAGTTGGAGTAAAGGAGCATGTGTTAACTTATCTTTCAAGACTGTGAAGGCTTCTTCCTATGCGGTACCCCAAGAAAAAGGCACGTCCTTGTTTGTAAGCTCATTGAGAGGCGCAGCAATGGTGCTGAAATCTCTCACAAAACGCCTATAGAAACCAGCGAGGCCAAGAAAACTCCTTACTTGTGTGACCGTTTTGGGCTGCGGCCAACTCTCAATAGCTTCAATCTTGGCTTTATCAACTTCAATTTCCTGTGGAGTAACAACGTAGCCAAGAAAAGATACTCGGTCGGTGCAAAAGGTGCACTTCCCAAGGTTACCAAACAAACGTGCATCACGTAGCGCAGTAAAAATAGCACGTAAATGTTCCAAATGTTCCTCCAAAGATCTACTAAAAATCAATATATCATCAAAATAGACTACCACAAATCGTCCAATGAAAGCACGTAAAACCTCGTTCAATTAATCTCATGAAAGTGCTAGGTGCATTAGTTAACCCAAAAGGCATGACTAGCCACTCATATAATCCAAACTTAGTTTTAAATGCTGTTTTCCATTCATCTCCCAATTTCATACGAATTTGATGGTATCCACTACGCAAATCAACTTTGGAGAAAATTGTAGAGCCACTTAACATCAAGCATATCATCTAGTCTTGGAATAGGATGATGATAACAAATAGTAATATTATTAATGCCTCTACAATCCACACACATGCGCGATGTACCATCCTTTTTAGGCACTAGAATAATAGGAACGGCATAAGGACTAAGGGATTCACGTATATAACCTTTCTCAAGCAGCTACTGTACTTGACGCATAATCTCCTTTGTCTCCTCTGGATTGGTACGGTAGGGCGCACGGTTGGGTAGGGATGCACCGGGAATTAAGTCAATCTGATGCTCAATCCCGCGAATAGGCAGTAATCCCGGTGGCACGTCTTGTGGAAAGACGTCAGCGAACTCCTGCAAAATGTTAATGACAGCAGGAGGCAAAGAGGGAGGCATGTCCTCGAATGAAAATAATACCTCTTTGCATACAAAAGCACAGCAAACAGATGTAGCAACATCCAAATCATTAATATCAGATTTAGTAGCAAGTAAACATCCACTCTTCAATTTTATTTCGGATGCAACAGTAGATGATGGTTTATTATGCTTATGGTGTTGCTCAAATTCCTGTGCTACAATCTGATTTTCACTCTTATTTTTCTCCTGTTTTGCTTTACTAGCTCTAGCAATGTCATCTTTCATAATATGTTCGGGAGACATAGGAAGCAAAGTGATATTATGATCCTTATGAACAAGAGTATACTGATTTGTCCTACCATGGTGTACAGAATTTTTATCAAACTGCCATGGTCTACCAAGTAAAACAGAACATGCTTGCATGGGTACCACATCACAATCCACATAATCAAAATATGTAGCAATGCTAAAGTGCACACGAACAGTACGTGTTACCTTAACCTTGCCACTATTGTTGAACCATTGGATGTAATAAGGATGAGGATGTGGTCTGGTGGTGAGAGACAGCTTCTCTACCATCTCCATGCTAGCCAAGTTATTGCAACTCCCTCCATCGATGATGACACGAACAGAACGCTCCTTCATAACTCCCTTTGTGTGGAATAAGTTGTGCCTCTGATTTTGTTCAGCCTGTGTAACCTGCACACTGAGAACACGTTGAGCAACTAAACTTTCATACCTGTTAACGTAATCAACAGCCATGTAGTGTGTTTCTGGTTCTGCATCGTCGCCATCGTGTTCTTCACTTGCAATGAGAGCCAAAGTCTCCTCATCATAATCACTAGCAGACGCATATCCACCATCCTCAGTGACAATCATGACACGCTTGGAAGGGCATTCTCTCGCAAAGTGACCTCCACCCTTGCAACGACGGCATATAACCTCATGTGTTTGCCCTGTGGATGCAATAGATGAAGAAGAGCACTGTGCAGGCCCAGAAGGTGTGCTCTTCGTAGAGGGTGGAGTAGGAGCCTGTTTCCTGGTATCGTGGTTGGAGTTGGAGGTTGAAGTAGGTGGTGTTGCAGCAGGACGTGTGGAAGTAGATGAGGTACGTGGCGTCCATGATGAAGTGCGACCTGCAGAAAAAGTAGTTGTCGCCATTGCCTGTCGATCCTGCACTTCACGTTCAGCTTTGCAAGCAAGATGAAATAAACGAGTGATAGTGTTATACTCCTTATACTCTAGAATAGTCTGAATCTCTCTATTTAATCCACCCATAAAACGTGCAAGCATAGCTTCATTCTCCTCAACAATACTACATCTAATCATACTAGTTTGTAATTCCTGATAATATTCTTCTACAGAATTTTTCCCTTGTCTTAAACGCTGCAAATTTTGAAGCAATTCACGTTGATAATAAGGTGGCACCCAACGATTACGCATAGCAGTTTTCAAAGCAGCCCAAGTAGTTGGAATATTAGCATGGTGTATTCTACAATGTTCTGACCACCAAACACAAGCAAAACTAGTGAATGAACAAACAACAGCAGCAACACGTCTATCCTCAGGAAATTGTAAGCATGTAAAACATTGTTCTGTTTCTAACTCCCATGTAAGATATATATCAGGAACATTCTACCCTCAAACGTCGGAATATTCAATTTAAGTTTAGGGAGATGGTCATGATCCCGTACCTGAGGGGGTGGGGCAGCCCTACCGTTACGGTTGTAGCCATGTGGTCGACCTGGTGCGTATGGTGGTGGTTGCCCCTGAGGCTGATCGGGAGCAACCTCTCCCTCATCATCGTAATCACCATCATAATCGTCAACCTGCTCAAAGTAGCACGAGCCACAGAAATAGCAGCAGTATCAACAGTACCAGTATGTTGGGCTTGGCCAAGAGGCACACGTCATGCTCGTCGTTCGAAAGGAATAGGAGCTGCAGCTGGTGGTGGTAGACGGGCAAGCACCTCATTGAACTTGGCGTCCATCTTGGTGTAAAAGGTCTTCTCCAAACCATCTAGCTTCTCCATGGCCTCTCCAAAGTTGGTCACGAAGTCTTGTACCTGGTCAGCCATCATTTGCTTAAATTTATCATATTGCGCTTTGTTGGTCATGCTCTCCCAGTCGATCTCCTTGTCGTGTGATCCTGGCATGGTTAGCAAATAGGAAACACACAAGAATATGAAACCTACGGACTACTGGGACGTGGTGGTGGTGGTGGTGGTGGTGTGTCACAAATCCTTTAAGCGAATCTCAAATTCTTACCAGTTCTTACCCAGCAGCAGGCGGTGATCGGCAACCGTTGTAGTCAAAACTCTAAAAGCTTGGATAGAGCGATTGCCAAGTGGTGTCAAACACACGACGTAGATGTATGTGGAGCTGGGATGGCTTATAATATGGTAGCAAAAAGGGTTAGCAATTATCAATTCAGAGATGCAAGGTTGAATAAACGCTCAACGACGGTACTGTGCTGGTCCTAGGCTAGACCCGTACTAGAGACGCGAGCCTAAAGCACCAACAAAATCACGACACTACACGTAATCAAGGGAAGAGCACACTTTGAATTTTTTTTCGTTTTTTTTTTGTCGGCGCCTCTTTTTTTTTGCTCAAAAATCACTACAATGGCGAGTGTCTCAAAACTCTTGCCACGTCGTATAAGCAAGATGGGCACGAAATTTTTTGGACTATTTTTTTCTCTGGAGCAATCCGGGGGCTGCGACGACCAAAAATTTCGACAAAAATCACTATGATAGCAAGTGTCTCAAAACGCTCCGGAGAACCTAAAATCAAGATAGGGAAAAAATATTTTTGGCCGAATTTTTTTTGGGCCAAAACGTGCTCTGCAAAGCGTGCCAGACTCTTTTTTTTCCGACACCTACGCAGGTAGCAAAACGCGAATCCGAAATCAAAAAGATCTCGAAACTAAATCTAAAACGAGCTGGACTCGGATTGGTGGTGATATATATGGACACCAATGGATAGTGGGTGGTGATATCTCGCAGGGGTGATGATGGTGGTGGTATATGGCGACTATGAAGACAATGCGTTGGCGGCGTGACAACCTGTGAATAGAACTCGAAACTCTAAAGGACTAGACACTAAGACCAGCAACTCGACAGGACGATGTAACCGCAAATTCAACAAAGCAAATTACTGAAAAGACTACGCAAAGGCTCAGATTGGTTCGGATATGATGATCTAACCCTAATTTTTTTTGGCTTTTTCGTGGACTAAAGGTATGAAGTAATAGATCCGATCTAAACTACGAAAACTGATAAAATCTCACCGAGCAACCTGGAAATCTGATACCACTTAATAGAGGCGAAGTTGTCCCTGTCTTTCGATGAGATGGTGGCTATCATTTTGGTGGAGTAGACTCTGACGATCCGACTACGAACGTGTGATGACGCCGCGCCTTAGCAATCGCTAAACCAACTCCGAGAGGTTATTGACCACGCCGGAGGACGATCAACCTGACCACGAGGGTCTGTTTCCTGCACGCAAACGAAGAACAAGCAAGAAACTAAGATTGCAATCTGGATATTGCGAATATAAGAGGAAAGCTTTATTGATGAAGTGGGGTTCTGTGACGCCTTTGTGTGGTCGTGGAACACAAACGAAGAACGCGAAGTTGCAGCTATGGCGAACTTATAATCTAAACAAAACCCAAACCTAAAACGACGCCCTAAGGGCTGTATATATGGGGGAATAGAGGGGAATTTCGTGGCCCCTTGGAGGAGGGGTCCGAAACCGACCCTAACTCAGTTTCCCCATACATACGGACTCTAAAAATAGCCTATAATATGGTATTTCGAAATTACATGGGCCTGGCCCAAAAATAAGGTGGCGCAACACCTATATTAGCCTAGGGACGAATTTTATAAAGTGGCATCATGCATATTTTGTCCAAGGCTTCTTGCTCCCATTATGGTGGCTTCAAAGTGCGAAAATCATCACTGGAAGCTCCATTGTTCTTTCCCTCGCGCGCACCTTCTTCTCCATGCTTGATCCCGCTCCAATGGTCATCCTTCTTGTCCATGACAGGTCCTTCATTCACAAGTAAAACAAAAGTATCTAATTTAGGCAGCATCATATGTTCATGAACATTAGAAGGATTTGCAAGAAATGAAAGTACCTGGTAATTCAATTGATGTGCGCGAGCTCTAGTAATTGGTCCTGTATGTATAGCAGTCGGAGTTGTGGGTGTAGCATTAGTAGGGATGTCCTCATCATCCTACATAGAGTCTCATCGTACCTTTACCAAATATAGTTCAACACTTAACTCTCATGGTCAGAGAACTTTCATTTCACTCTGGTTCATCACCTAGATTAATCATACTTGACACAACTCTAAGCATAGCAAACATAGCAGGATAAAGGCACAACATGGCTGAAGCATCTACCATGTATGCTAGGTTGCTTGGTTTATCTATTTAATGTGACAATGATAGATCATGCAGAGGAATGGGTTCAACTACAAAAATAGGTAACAGATGAAACATTATTATCCTAATGCAATAAATGAGAGAAGGAGCGAGAGCATGGGATTATATCAGAATGTTCGAAAGGGTTGCTTGCCTTGTAGGTTGGTAGCAGGGTATTGCTCTTCAGCTGGATACTCAGAGGTATCCTCGGAAGCAGAATCTACCACAGTACAAACAAAAAGCAATCAATACACGACAAGTGCAACAATATGATGTCTGGTCATGACATGGCATAATGGTTTTGGATGAGCTAATGCATCTACCATCATGTTCGTTGAAGCTGGTTTGAATGGAGGATTCAACTTCAAACTTCAAATGCGGTATTTCATATACCATTTAATTGGAGTTAATTGCAAGGCTGACCACACTTCGGCACGTTGTAACGAATTGATAACATTAGTCATTTTTTTACATGTCAGTACCATCTCCGCGGCTAATTGTTGCAAAACGGCTTAAAGCAGCCTGCTACAATGTGAATGTGTATTGTCTGCTTGTCAGTAGCATCTTACTTGTCTTAGATTTTTCATATCAATCAAGTTTGCTAGTATCAAGTATTTATTCTGATCAAATGCAACATTATTTTGCAGAAGCAGACATGCAGACCAATGGGAAAGCCTGTATATTGACTGACACCACTCGAATCCTTCGTGATCTGCTTTTGCAATTAGAATCTCTCCGAAAGGAGAATAGCACCCTACAGAATGAATCTCACTATGTAAGTCGTTTCTAGAATTGCGTTTGCTTCCTTGCAGTCTTGTAACACTGATTTTCTTTCTTCCTTTTCCGAACTTGATGGTTTAGAATCGATATCTGATGACCCTGTGGACTGCAAATTATTTCACCTGTTGGATTCCTCAAGGTAGCACTTACGAGTTAAGAGTAGAAAAATTAGGGGGAGCTCAGCTTCAGATTATAGTCCTCTTGGATTCTTGTTTCATTTGGTAGCACTAGCGTAATATGGAACTTACATTTTTGTATCGTTTTGGATTCATGTTGAATTCGGTAGCTTTGCTTATAGAAAAATACATAGTTACTGTATAGGTGTGCCTCACGTTGCATTCATGTTGTATATACCTGTTGAAAATTGCACAAATTCAATTTACTATCAGTGGTACATTCAGTTAACTTGCAATTTCTTTTGTAATGTATATTGACAAAGTCAGTTTACTCGTAATTTCTAAATTATACGAGTAAACTATACACCTCTAATTCTGTCAAAAAATATCTTATGTTTTTTCTGCAGTGGCAGGCTACTAACAGAATGTCTTTAGTAGGATCACACGTTTCCACTGCAGCCACCACGAGAAGAATATCAAAGATCTTGCGTGGAAGCACAATGGCTGGTTGAATTATTCTGTTGTGTCATTTAGTTATACTGATAGTTCTTGTTTCCATGATTACATGGTCGAATGTTGACCAAATGGCTAGTTATAATATATATGCATTATGTCATACTGATGGTTTTTGTTTGCATAGTTACATGGTCGAATATTGTCCAAATGGACCAGTTATAATATATATGCACCGTGTCATCCTGATAGTTTTTGTTTGCATGGTTACATGGTTGAATATTGTTCGGATGGCCAAATCAACTATGCTAGTACATTGTTTTAACTGGCTGAGCAGGCATCTGTCATGTGCTAGCCTCCCCTGTTTTAGTATTTTGTTGGGTATTAATCTCGGAGAGGAATCGTGGATGCTTTGCTAGTGGTAAATCCGAGTGTACATGTTGTCTTTTACAGTCTTATTTCAGGTTGTGGTTGTTTGTCCTAAAATATGCCAGGTCTCTCTGTTTTTGTATATATATCCCCGCCTCTGATCTATCTGCTATTTGCCCTATTGAAGAAGATTTCATATTCAGTGCCATTGTAGCTGTTATCTTTGTTTGGCTTGAAGCTGTTTATTCTTTAGTCAATTTTGCCATGTTTCTATTTGATTGTCCACATTATGTATGTGTACATCTTATAAATATGTTTTTAACATTGGCATCGTAGTGATGTTCGCCTAGTCGGAAGGATCCAGGATGAGTACGATGGAGGTCGCCTTCCTTTGTTCGCGGTTCAGCGATGATGACGGACTACTCTGGTGGGGGACTCCTCTCCTCCACTTCATCTTCTTCTCGATTTGACGCGTTTGTGCATGCCTGCTCTTGTGTGCAGGCCTAACTCATCTCATCTATGCTTGTGTACATGTACAAGAAGGAAGGCTATGGAGAAGTTGCTTTCTCTTCACCCTATGTTTAGCATGTGGACGGAAGGACGATCCAGCGCTGGGGATGATTCATGCTTGCCTTCATTTGTGAAGGTGACTCATGGCTGACCCCTCTCTCAACCCCAGATCTGAGTGGGGTTCAACTTGCAACTGTATATGCAGTATGAACTGCTAGTAAAACTGAATGTTTAAATTTAAACTTGCGATTTGTTTTCGGTATGCAAATGGTTTTTGTGAGTTTGCAGCCCCTTCAAGTTTCGAATCACGCGAGATAGGTTGAAATTTGAGCTGCTTGTTATTTTGCTTAGATAGCTGAGACCTGACATTAATAAATCTGTCACCCCTACCACAACCTAATAATGCTTATTCCCTTCCAAAAAAAATTAACCAACTATCTGATCGTTTTCACATTGTAAAATCTTCAACTGAACAATGCTTATGATTTTGCTTTTTTGTTTCAGTCTACGGATATACAATGCACTGGTGGAGACATGCTTCAAGGACTATGTTGACACATTTTGAAGGAAGATGCTGGACAAGCAAGAGGAGTCATGTGTCCGTCGCTGCGTCGAGAAGTTCCTAAAGCACTCCATGAGGGTTGGCATGCGATTTGCTGACACATTCTGGAGGAAGACGCTGGACACGCAATATTATATTTTGGTCTCCTATAACATTTCATGTTGTTTTGAAAATGTATCAGAATTGGTTTAGGCCCAAGTTAGCTTGTGGTGTGATGTATTGTAATGTTAATGGCCTAATATTTTTTATGGAATGATCAATTGTTTCGGCCTAGCCCAACCTATATTGAAGAATTATTTTTGAGGGAAAAACATGAGAGGCCCAGCAAAGAAACGACCCAGAAAAATACTACATCGAAAAGAAATCTATTGTTAAAAGGCCACTACACAGAAATAAAAAAGGCCATATTGCTGGGCTAGGCCCATGTAGCTAGCGAAAATTAACAGGAAAAATATATATTAAAAGGCTGAATTAATGGGCTTGGCCCATATAGACACTGAACTGGACCAGGTTGATTCTTATCAATGACCAATCCAATTGGTCGCAATTTTGCCACGTCAGCTTGCCACGTTGGATCCTACGTGGCCTGAGCAGACAACCAACGACCAAAACAATTGGTCGTAGGACAAGCGACCTTTTATTTTGGTCATAACCTTCTACGACCATATCACAAAGAAGGTCGTTAAGTTTCATTAACGACGGCCAGCTTTTGACCAACTATTTTTGGTCACAAAAGGTCGCAAATGAAAAACAATGACCATTCAGTGACCAATATTGATGGTCGCAAGTTAGCATATTTCTATTAGTGGGTCACCAATCCTAGAATTGCTCCAAGCCAAGCATGCTTAACTTTGGTGTTCTTTTCGAGTGGGCTCCCGTAAAACAAGAACTCCTTGTTGATATGAGTAGTCCATCATTCCTATTAAGTAGGGCTCTCACATACACGCCAAACAAAGGAGCTGGTGTCCTCGTCGGCCCATCAGAAACGTTCCCTCTAGGAACACGTATGCGCGTCCAGTCCAGCACATGTGCCATGTCGTGCGCCACAACGGGCCACACATGCCATGGACCACATACCCGTGCACCTAACACGTGCATGCCCATAACCATAAGGGATGGCTCTGATACCGAATGTAACACCCCGTTACGCCTCTCGGGATCTAGACTGGCCCCACAGACCAACACTAATCTTTTCTGTGTGCTTTATTCTCACTCGTGTTCACCCGGAACCAACTTCTCGATCGGTCACCCATCCTAGTATTTCTCCAAGCCAAACATGCTTAACTTTGGAGTTCTTTTCAAGTGGACTCCCAGAAAAGAAGGAATTCCTTGTTGCTATGAGTAGTCTATCATTCCTATTAAATCGGGATGTCACACGTTAGCTCATCCCTAGCACTACATATTGCCATGTCATGCATCGTGTTGCATCTGCTTGCTTGTATTTATTGTTTCTTCCCCGCTCTTCTCTCCGATAGACACCCAAACTGAACTGCTACCAGGTACGACTACACCACTAACGATTAGCCTTTTGAAGCAGAGCGGCAAGGCAAGCAACCCCTCTTGATCATTCTGACATCGCACATTTCTTTCCCTCTCCTTCTTGCACTAGTTTTTGCTACCATTGTAGATAGCTCCTATTCTGATGCATAGCCTATTTTTTTAAACTGCTATTGTACCTACTATTATATCACCTTCTTAGCATAGGTTGATTAGTGATCCCATGTGAACCCTTAGTCCCAGTTGCCCCTGCGTCATCATCGACGACTCAAAGACTCAATCAACCGATCGACAAGCCATGTCGGCACATTCATCGCTTACACACACTTAGTTTTACAACTCTGCAAAGCTACTATAGAGTAGTGAGGGTGACACCTCGTATAGTACTCATGATGCTAACTTTGTAATGTAGCTAGTCGGTAATGGTTATCGAGGGTGATTCCTCCTTCACCACTCCTGACAACGATTCTGTAGTGCAATACCTCAAGCGTGGACCATCGCGGGTGAATCCTCTCTTGTCACCTTGACGGTTACATCAAATGGGATCCACCGAGGATGATTCCTCGGGTTTCCCCTTGATGTTTGGATCACGGTTACTTAAACTTTACTATTGTTACATGTTGAGGTATGGATGACCTGGATGATGTTAGCGTAATAATGATGAGTCCTGACTGGGCATTCTTGGCCCTTGCCAGAAGTCCTCGAGACGGGGCGACGGTATCACATATCGTGGACAATCGATCATCACCGCATCTAACAAAACATTAATGGGTTTGGATATGTGATCTGAGAAGGCCTCTAGCCTGTTTTGCACTAACCACCACACAGGAATAAGTATGGGCACTCTACTTTGTATATTCGCTCGAAAGTTCTTCAGATGTCACAGTTGAGCGGCACGCGCCCTGGTGACTTGTGTAAGCATCATATTTGTATTAAGAGGTGCCAGGACTGACACCTGCCGTCCTTGCAACGCGCAGGATTGTGAAGGGAGATTGGCCCATGACCCCTTTGCGGTTAGGATGTAGAGTGGCATGTGGCCACTCTATCGAATGAAGGTAGGAAGGACTATGGCGTGTCGATCAGTCAAGGCCGGGCATGACTCATGAAAGTATGTCCGGCCAGAGTTAATCGAGCGTGTTGGGCAAGTTGGTGCACCCTTGCAAGGAAGTATATATATTCGAATAGATGTTTCCACGGTAACTAAAGCTCAAAGTTGTATCTCGATCTATACAACTAGAAGTGGGTACTTGCAAAATTTAAATGTTGGCTCCGAGGTTGTTTTCTTGCAGGTAGTCGAGGAAGAATCTCTGGGCGTAGTTACTTAATAAAATTGCTACATGTGAGTTACAATCTACACTCTTCTAATGCCGCAAGATGTTGAAGATGCTAGTCTTTGATAGGACTAGGCCTTCCCTTCTATTCTGTCATTTCTCCAGTCGGCCCAAAGATATTGCCCCATTTCCTCGATAATATTGCATACTTAGCATAGTTCTGATGTCAGTCTTGCAAGTACTTTGGATGAGTACTCACCATTGATTTGCTCCCCCTTTTCCTCTTGATACGATTGAAGTGACCAGATGACAGAGCCCAGGAGACAGGTGATCCCGTCGATGACTACCACTACCAGGATGGAGCTTACTACTACGCGGAGGCTGCCCCTGACTAGAAGTTGGATAGGAGGCTTGTAGGCAGGAGGCCTTGCCTTTCCGATCCGTAGTTTATATTGTGCTAGCCTTCTTAAGGCACACTTGTTTCACTTATGTCTGTACTCAGATATTATTTTCTTCCATTGACTCATTTGTATTCGAGCTTATGTATTCGAGCCCTGGAGTCCCCTAGTTTGTAATATGAAGCTTGTATGACTTTAATTTGTGTCAGTTCTATTGTGATATCTTCTAGTGAGTCCCTAATCATGGTTGTATGCATTTGTGTATATGATTATCGTACGATCAAAATGGGGGTGTCACTGTAGGTCTGTGGTGAACCAGATCACACATTATCATGAGGGCTGGAAGGTTGATGAACATGCCCTTCGTGATCGATACCCCCTTTGGCAGGGTGCTAGAAGAAGCTCCGGATGAGATCGCGGTGGAACAAATACTTACGGTGGCAGAAAAAATGTTTAGGGATGTCCCATAGGGTTTGATAGAGGCGAAGTTGTCCCTGTCTTTCGATGAGATGGTGGCTATCGTTTTTGGTGGAGTAGACTTTGACGATCCGACTACGAACGAGTGATGACGTCGCGCCTTAGCAATCGCTAAACCAACTCCGAGAGGTTATTGACCACACCGGAGCACGATCAACCTGACCACGAGGTTCTATTTCCTGCACGCAAACGAAGAACAAGCAAGAAACTAAGATTGCAATCTGGATATTGCGAATATAAGAGGAAAGCTTTATTGATGAAGTGGGGTTCTGTGATGCCTTTGTCTGGTCATGGAACACAAACGAAGAACGCGAAGTTGCAGCTAAGGCGAACTTGTAATCTAAACAAAACCCAGAGGAAAAGCTACTAGATTGATCTACTTATATAGGAGCAAGGGGTGGCGGCCAAGGCGGTGGGAGGACGTCCCAACACACCCTAAAACCAACCCTAGGTCGTACAAGGCCCATGGGCCCAAGTGGAGGTGACCTTTGGACTTTTAGTTTGACTCGGATTCTGATGCAGCGTCAGATTGTTTTTTCGATATCTTCACGATACGGACAAATTTTAAGGTGATTCCAACTGGGCTGGAACGCATATGAATCTGGTTTCCAGCAAAAAAATAATCACCCAATTCCGAGTATGTATGTAAAAGTTGTTAGCGTTTTGAGACAGGTGTGTCTGTGCGGTCCTAATCTGAGTCCAGAACGTGAGAGACTTGGACTCTATCTTCTCTTGGTCTAAAAGTGACGTGAGAGAACTTCTTGAACAACACCTAATTGTTTCCTTTGACATTAGAGGACCTCTTGAATAGCACCCAACCATTTCGTCTTCCTTTGTCATCACACGTGGTTCATACAAGTGTTCGACCATTCTGCATTTAGGCATAAAATATAGGTGAAGTATTTTTGTTCCGGATAACATAAATAAATTATTGCATAGTTCTTATAAGAAATCACCTCACAAATATGCATGTATGCATCATTTTTGGTCATATCGAAGGTAGTCATGTCCTCATCATCCTCCCCTTTTTGAAAACTAAGTCGTCCTCGGCGTTGCTTAATCTGAAATGTGGCTACCAAAAGAGAAAAGGCGTACACATTGTATATGTATATGTCATCCATTCTTATTGTTCTCATTTGTGACACATGTGACACATATATACAAGGGCACTCATCACATGTCATGAAATATAAAGCCAAAAGATTATGACAAGAAGTAGAAGGCACCACAATATTGCAACTCAGTTTGCACATATAAGTGAAGTCCTTATTCATATCAAAAGATTCATAATGTTCATCATTAAACCATCCCAATATTGGTAAATAAACGTTAATCGTTTCAAATTTAGAAGCTACAACATGCTTAAATAAGCAAACATGCAACATGCCATTTGACACAGAATTATCACCAAGATTGGAGGTCATATCAAAATGATTAAACACCGGCTGAATTATTTGCAAACATATTTGACCCAAATTTGATTTATTTCCTGATTCACATGGTTCTTGCTCATCAATAGTTAATTCAATGGGTGCACTCACAATTGTTGATATTGTAGTTATTTGATCACATGACGAAGTAAAATCATGAACATAGTCCTCGAAAATAGGTGGTGTGATCAAAGTAATGGGTAGCTCATCACAGGGTACATTGAAATTGACAAGGCATTCATCATACTCATGTGGAGGTGGAAGATCAATACCTTTGCCACTACCTCTTATGATCAACTTAGATGATGTAGGCACTCTCAGTGGTGACGTATTACATGGTGAAGGTGATGTAGCCCTCACAAGAATTGATGTGGTTGTCATAGTACGCCTAGTATTTGAAGGAACAACTGTATCAACTCTTGGAATGTGCACCTTGCGCTCTATCTCCTTGTGGGCAGCACGTTGTTTTATTTCCTGTTCAGCTTTGCAAGCAAGATGAAACAAACGATCCATAGAATAACACTTTTCATGAATTAGTATCTCCTGAATATCATAGTTTAATCCTCCCTAAAATCTATCCATAAAATCCGCTTCACTTTCTTCTAATGAGGAATGCAACAAGGTCGTTTGTAAATCATCATAATATTTCGTTACGGTGTCACTACCTTGTTTTAGATATTGTAAGCTTTTAAGCTTCCCACGAGTATAATAAGCAGGAACAAATGTGTGTCTCATGGCAAGTTTTAAATCATCCCAAATAGTAGGTATAATATCATGGTGTACCCGACAATAGTCGCTCCACCAAACTAAAGCATAACCAGTGAAAGAACCAACCGCGACCTTAACTTTCTTATGTTTAGCAAAACTATGGAAGCAAATATTTCATTTATTTCAAACTCCCATTCAATATATAAAGCAGGTCTAAAACGGCCATTAAATGGAGGTATATAAACATTAACCTGATCATGTGCATTTGGATCTCTTTGCAGCTCTCGTATCGGTTTTTGTGGTGGCACGTCTCCCATGATCGAAGAAGCCCATGAACTGACAATTCTCGATCCTGTCATGACTAGTAGAAACAAGAAACAAAGATAGAAGAATATTGTTCCTATGAACTATGGGATGTGGTGGTAAAACGCTCACAGTAAAGCAAATATCAATGTCTTACAAATTCTTACCATGTAGTAGGTGGCGACCGGCAACCGACGGTGTCAATATCTCCGAAGATTGGGTAAAGCGATTACCAGGTAAACGTATGTATACACGGTATAGAAATATGTGGAGCTTGGAAGGCTTAATATATGGTAGCAAAAGATTAGCAATAATCAATTCAGAGATGCAATGTTGAATAAACGCTCAATGACGATACTGTGCTGGTCCTAGGCTAGACTATAGTAGAGACACGAGCCTAGAACACTAATGGAGTCACGGCGTAGGACAAATAGCATCAAAGGATGATATGAATTAGCTTTGGACAGCAAGATATAAGTGAAGACCACAATGGCAGTAAAGACAATGTTGATAAATGATCGCCAAGCAGGATATACCAAAACTCTCTCTACAACTTTCCTATGCAAGATAATACTTCAAAATTTTGATATTTTTCCTCAAGAATGCTACTGACTCAAGCTTTCGTATGCAAAAAGAATCACTCAATTCCGAGTTCGTATGAGGAAGATACTCTTGTTTTACTGAACGCTGCGCAAAACAGGTTTCACTCCGAATTCAGACCCGAGATTTGAGTCAAATAGATTCGAAATTTGTTTTTTTTGTCTATTTTTTTTCTCACTTTTTTTCTCTTTTTTTCTCTCACTTTTTTTGTCTCACTTTTTTTTCTCTCTCAACCAAATAAGAAGCAGATTGGATCAAACGTAGATGTGCATGACCTCAAGTATGACAATGACAATAAACAATGGTAGCATGTGGTGAAAATTGATGGATGGTGGTGGGTGACAATGAAAGGGATGACGAAACATTTGGAACATTTACGTGCTGTTTTTACTGCGCTACGTGATGCACGTTTGTTTGGTAACCTTGGGAAGTGCACCTTTTGCACCGACCGAGTATCTTTTGCAAAGAGGGAGGCATGTCCTCGAATGAAAATAATACCTCTTTGCATACAAAAGCATAGCAAACAGATGTAGCAACATCCAATTCATTAATATCAGATTTAGTAGCAAGTAAACATCCACTCTGCAATTTTATTTCGGATGCAACAGTAGATGATGGTTTATTATGCTTATGGTGTTGCTCAAATTCCTGTGCTACAATCTGATTTTCACTCTTATTTTTCTCCTGTTTTGCTTTACTAGCTCTAGCAATGTCATCTTTCATAATATGTTCGGGAGACATAGGAAGCAACGTGATATTATGATCCTTATGAACAAGAGTATACTGATTTGTCCTACCATGGTGTACAGAATTTTTATCAAACTGCCATGGTCTACCAAGTAAAACAGAACATGCTTGCATGGGTACCACATCACAATCCACATAATCAGAATATGTAGCAATGCTAAAATGCACACGAACAGTACATGTTACCTTAACCTTGCCACTATTGTTGAACCATTGGATGTAATAAGGATGAGGATGTGGTCTGGTGGTTAGAGACAGCTTCTCCACCATCTCTATGCTAGCCAAGTTATTGCAACTCCCTCCATCGATGATGATGCGAATAGAACGCTCCTTCACAACTCCCTTTGTGTGGAACAAGTTGTGCCTCTGATTTTGCTCAGCCTGTGTAACCTGCACACTGAGAACACGTTGAGCAACTAAACTTTCATACCTGTCAGCGTAATCAGCAGCCATGTAGTGTGTTTCAGGTTCTGCATCGTCGCCATTGTGTTCTTCACTTGCAATGAGAGCCAAAGTCTCCTCATCATAATCACTAGCAGACGCATATCCACCATCCTCAGTAACAATCATGACACGCTTGGAAGGGCATTCTCTCGCAAAGTGACCTCCACCCTTGCAACGACGGCATATAACCTCATGTGTTTGCCCTGTGGATGCAATAGATGAAGAAGAGCTCGGTGCAGGCCCAGAAGGTGTGCTCTGGGTAGAGGGTGGAGGAGGAGCCTGTTTCCTGGTATCGCGGTTGGAGTTGGAGGTTGAAGTAGGTGGTGTTGCAGCAGGACGTGTGGAAGTAGAGGAGGTACGTGGCGTCCATGATGAAGTGCGACCTGCAGAAAAAGTAGTTCTCGCCATTGCCTGTCGATCCTGCACTTCACGTTCAGCTTTGCAAGCACGATGAAATAAACGAGTGATAGTGTTATACTCCTTATACTCCAGAATAGTCTGAATCTCTCTATTCAATCCACCCATAAAACGTGCAAGCATAGCTTCATTCTCCTCAACAATACCACATCTAATCATACCAGTTTGTAATTCCTGATAATATTCTTCTACAGAATTTTTTCCTTGTCTTAAACGCTGCAAATTTTGAAGCAACTCACGTTGATAATAAGGTGGCACCCAACGATTACGCATAGCAGTTTTCAAAGCAGCCCAAGTAGTTGGAATATTAGCATGGTGTATTCTACAATGTTCTGACCACCAAACACAAGCAAAACTAGTGAATGAACAAACAGCAGCGGCAACACGTCTATCCTCGGGAAATTGTAAGCATGTAAAACGTTGTTCTGTTTCTAACTCCCATGTAAGATATATATCAGGAACATATCTACCCTCAAACGTCGGAATATTCAATTTAAGTTTAGGGAGATGGTCATGATCCCGTACCTGCGGGGGTGGTGCAGCCCTACCGTTACGGTTGTAGCCATGTGGTCGACCTGGTGCGTATGGTGGTGGTTGCCCCTGGGGCGGATCTGGAGCAACCTCTCCCTCATCATCGAAATCACCATCATAATCTTCAACCTGCTCAACGACAGTAGCCGCACGAGCCACCGAAGTAGCAGCAGTATCAACAGTACCAGGATGTTGGGCGTGGCCGAGAGGCACACGTCGCGCTCGTCGTTCAAAAGGAAGAGGAGCTGCCGCTGGTGGAGGTAGACGGGCAAGCACCTCATTGAACTTGGCGTCCATCTTGGTGTCGAATGTCTTCTCCAAACCATCTAGCTTCTCCATGGCCACTCCAAAGTTGTTCACGAAGTCTTGTACCTGCTCAGCCATCATTTGCTGAAATTTATCATAGAGCGCTTTGTTGGTCATGCTCTCCCAGTCGATCTCGTCATCGTGTGATCCTGGCATGGTTAGCAGAAATAGGAAACACACAATATGAAACCTACAGACTACTGGGACGTGGTGGTGGTGGTGGTGTGCCACAAATCCTTTAAGCGAATCTCAATTTCTTACCAGTTCTTACCCAGTAGCAGGCGGTGATCGGCAACCGTTGTAGCCAAAACTCTCAAAGCTTGGATAGAGCGATTGCCAGGTGGTGTCAAGCACACGGCGTAGAAGTATGTGGAGCTGGGATGGCTTATAATATGGTAGCAAAAAGGGTCAGCAATAATCAATTCAGAGATGCAAGGTTGAATAAACGCTCAACGACGGTACTGTGCTGGTCCTAGGCTAGACCGTGCTAGAGACGCGAGCCTAAAACACCAACAAAAGCACGATGATACACGTAATCAAGGGAAGAGCACACTCTGTTTTTTTTTTCTTTTTTGCGCCTCTTTTTTTTTTTTGCGCCTCTTTTTTTTTTTTTTTGCTCAGAAAAACACTATAATTGCGAGTGTCTCAAAACCCTTCCCAAGTCGTATAAGCAGGATAGACACGAAAAAAATTTGAATTTTTTTTTCTGGAGCGATGCGGGGGCTGCGACGACCAAAAAATTTCGACAAAACTCACTATGATAGCAAGTGTCTCAAAACGCTCCGGAGAACCTAAAATCAAGATAGGGAAAAAAAAATTCGGCCGAAATTTTTTTGGGCCAAAACGTGCTCTGCAAAGCGTGCCAGACTCTTTTTTTTTTTCCGACACCTACACAGGTAGCAAAACGCGAATCCGAAATCAAAAAGATCTCGAAACTAAATTTAAAACGAGCTGGACTCGGATTGGTGGTGGTATATATGGACACCAATGGATAACTGGCAGCGGGGATGATGGTGGTGGTATATGGCGACTATGAAGACGATGCGTTGGCGGTGTGACAACTTGTGAATAGAACTCGAAACTCTAAAGAACTAGGCACTAAGACCAGCAACTCGACACGACGATGTAACCGCAAATTCAACAAAGCAAAATACTGAAAAGACTATGCAAAGGCACAGATTGGTTCGGATATGATGATCTAACCCTAATTTTTTTTTGTGGCTTTTTCGTGGACTAAAGGTATGAAGAACAGATGCGATCTAAACTACGAAAACTGGTAAAATCTCACCGAGCAACCTGGAAATCTGATACCACTTGATAGAGGCGAAGTTGTCCCTGTCTTTCGATGAGATGGTGGCTATCGTTTTTGGTGGAGTAGACTTTGACGATCCGACTACGAACGTGTGAGACGTCGTGCCTTAGCAATCGCTAAACCAACTCTGAGAGGTTATTGACCACGCCGGAGCACGATCAACCTGACCACGAGGGTCTATTTCCTGCACGCAAACGAAGAACAAGCAAGAAACTAAGATTGCAATCTGGATATTGCGAATATAAGAGGAAAGCTTTATTGATGAAGTGGGGTTCTGTGACGCCTTTGTCTGGTCGTGGAACACAAACGAAGAACGCGAAGTTGCTGCTATGGCGAACTTGTAATCTAAACAAAACCCAAACCTAAAACGAAGCCCTAAGGGCTGTATATATGGGGGAATAGAAGGGAATTTCGTGGCCCCTTGGAGGAGGGGTCCGAAACCGACCCTAAGTCAGTTTCCCCATACATACGGACTCTAAAAACAGCCTATAATATGGTATTTCGAAATTACATGGGCCTGGCCCAAAATTAAGGTGGCGCAGCACCTATATTAGCCTATGGACGAATTTTATAAAGTGGCATCATGCATATTTCGTCCAAAGCTTCCCACTCCCATTATGGTGGCTTCAATGTGCGAAAATCATCACTGGAAGCTCCATTGTTCTTCCCCGCGCGCGCACCTTCTCCTCCATGCTTGATCACGCTCCAATGGTCATCCTTCTTATCCATGATAGGTCCTTCATTCATAAGTAAAACAAAAGTATCTAATTTAGGCAGCATCATATGTTCATGAATATTAGAAGGATTTCCAAGAAACGAAAGTACCTGGTAATTCAATTGACGTGCGCGAGCTCTAGTAATTGGTCATGTATGTATAGCAGTCGGGGTGGGTGTAACATTAGTAGCGATGTCCTCATCAGTACATGTACTCGATGCATGACTTGCCGGCGTATGCGCTATTCATTGGCTGGTGTGTGCATGGAAGGTTTCCGTGCCCCACATGCAAGGCAGCTCTTCAGTTCCGTTGGCTGGAGTTGGGTCGCAAGTTTTCTTGCTTTGACATGCATAGACAGTTCCTGGATCCTGACCATAAGTTCAGAAAAGACAAGAAGAATTTCATCAAAGGTAGAATTGTCAAAAACATTGCACCACCTGCGTTGACAGGCCAACAGATCCTGGATCAGATAAACGCTCTCGAGCTAGATCCAGATCGTCCAGGGTATTTCAAAGGGTATAATATGGAACATGCCTGGACTCACAAGATATGTTTGTGGGATCTGCCTTACTTTAAAGACCTCCTTTGCTCACACAACATCGACGTGATGCACACTGAAAAGAATATCGCGGAGGTCCTTTTTGGTACATTGTTCGGCATAGAGGGGAAGTCGAAGGATAATCCTAAGGCTAGAGTCAACCAGGAGGCTCTATGTGATAGACCGTTACAAAACATTCGACAACCGAAAGGAAAGAAGAACTGGAGTAAGCCAAAGGCATTGTTCAATCTTGGAAGGCCAGCTATGAGGGAAATGATCTTGTGGGTGAAAATGCAGTTGATGTTCCCCGATGGGTATGCAGCGAATCTAAAGAGGGGAGCGAGTCTTGACAAATTGAAAATATTTGGTCTCAAGAGTCATGATTGGCACATATGGCTTGAGCGGGTAATGCCAGTGATGTTGCGTGGCTTTATCCCTGAGGATGAATGGCTAGTACTAGCAGAGCTGAGCTATTCCTGACGTGCTAGACGAACTGGAAGAGTTGACGCCGGAGTTGATCTGTAAGTTATAAAAGATCTTTCCACCGGGCTTCTTTAATCCAATGCAGCATTTGATTTTGCATCTCCCGCCCGAGGCAAGATTGGGGGGGGCATGCAAAATCGTTGGTGCTTCTCAACTGAATCGTCATTTGCATAATCCGAAGCCTCGGTACAATGATGGCGACCGTGAAAAAGGTCGATCCAACCTCAGCCTATTCAAAGGGAAGCTCGCACCAACCGGTGCTTAGAAATCAATAGGGTTGGATGTCAAAGAATGGCGGACGATTTCGTTGTATATCTTCAACAACCTAACAGAAGTGCGGCCGTGCATCGAGTAAGTTCTCGGTACATTGTTTCGCAACTTCTAATTCCTTTGAAATGCTCTTATTCCCGGATATGTGATACAGTTGTTACGTCGCCAAATTCTTAGATGGAGCGGTGATCCAAAAGGATTCCATCGAAGAGTATGAGCTTCTGGCAAAGCATGGAGGCGGATATCCCGGTTTCATCTCTTAGTTCAAGCAAACGGTAATTTCCATTAATTAGACCGTTTCATTTCTTCGCCTAGTTTGCGGTTAATGCAACAATCCTTTGGTATTAAACCTGTAGGCTAATGCAGAGTCTATGGACTTCGAATTGAGACAAGTCGCTAATGGTTTTGACTTTAAGGTCCGTTCATTTGACAAATACGACACCAACGGGTATCGCTTTCGTACTTTTGGCAAAGAGCTATCTATGGCCAACCGAAAGTCTACAAATTGTTGTGTCTCCGCTGTTGGCGAAGGAGGGGTCGAGTATTATGGAAGAGTTGAAGCAATTTATGAACTTACATTCTCTAGTAAAAACCCACCAAACGTCATAGTCTTCAAATGTTATTAGTTCCAGCTGAAGGAGACTAGGACTCATGAACATATAGGGCTAGTCGAAATCAAGCAAAGCACCCATTTAGATGTTCCCGATGTCTATATTACGGCTCAACAGGCGACCCAAGTTTTCTATCCACCGTGGGCCTGCCAAACGGATCCAAATTTGAAAGGTTGGGATGTCGTTTATGATGTGCCGCCACATTTTAGACCACCTCCCCTCAATGAAGATGATTATGAACCTCACATTAACCCAGACACATATTAAGGAGAATTCTTCCAAGAAACACGTGTTTCCCAAAAATGCTTCAAGAACCGCTCTACTTCACCCCAGAACATTGAGGTCCACAGCGACAGTGAACCCGACTTCACCCCTGAGCAGGAACAAGAAGAGACGGAAGAAGAAGAGGTTACTGCTACGGATGACCTGACAATGCTTGACACATAGAGGCCTTCCACATGTTGATGCATTTATTGATGATGTTGATGAGCACGTCATTACTGATAGTGATGATGATTATGCATTTATTGATCCCGGAGCATATATAGACGATGAAGATTAATATTAGTAATGTGAGGTATTCAATTATTATTATGTACATATATATTATTAATTAGTTCATGTTATTAGGTATTCAATTTTTTTATGTTGACCTAATTCCATTCACTCTTTGTCATTGCAGGTGTTGACAGATGGTGGGCGAGGGTCGAGAGCGCTCTGAGCCTCCTTCCTCGACGCTGGGAGGGGTGCTATTATCCCACCCCCGCAACTCTAGAGAGCGCTGGTACACAGCATGCAGACACCGGCGGGCGCTTCTTCTTCGACCGGGAGAGGTCAGGGGAAGACGAAGAGAGGTGCTAGAGGTAGGAAGGCTGTTGCGCCTTCCTCGCCGCCACCCCTAGATGATTCTCCCGACCACCGGAGTGCTCCATCTCAGGTGGACCCGTCTGACTTGGACCCGTCTCAGACTCCGGTCCACGAGCCTCGGGTCGACGAGCCTCGGGTCACTGAGCCTTCGTCCTAGGAGACTCCGGTCCCAGAGTCTTCCTCCCAGGAGACTCGGGTCCCAAAGTCTTCGTCCCACGTGACTCCGGAGGCTAGTGGCCATGCTGATGGTGGCGAGGACAATTACTTGTCTAAGGACACCTATAGCGAGGGTGAGCTGGTTGAGGAGGGCAAGAAGGTCTACCGGCGTGGTTGTACAAAGCTGCCTCCCGTGCCGACGACCTGCGAGCAGAGGTGGTTGATTGCGCTAATGCGGAGAAGTAAGTGCATTTACTCTTTTTTAACCTTTTGCCTTCATGTTTCTTCAAATTAATATCTAATGTGTTGGCCTTGTCATACTGCAGGGGTTGGAAATACAAGCGTGGTGTCCGCAGGTCCAACCAGGTCCTTGGTGTGCTTCTCCAGCACCACTTCCCGGGGAAGGTCCAGTTGCCCGGTGAGGGTGAGGCTCCATAGGTAGCACTGACCTGGGAGCTGTACAAGGCTGCCCCGGCCCCGCCGAAGGAGATAGTTGACGGTGTCTTGTGCAAGACGGTGGCTGACATTGTGATCCGTCGCTTTTGGGTAATTTCTCCTTTATGGAATTAAAAATCAACAACACCTAGTGATTGTACTAATCAGTGCCTAATGTGTTGTCTTGTTTGATTGCAGACCTTCTACAGGTATATTAAGGAAGACGAGGCGAGAGCGGCTGTTGTTCTCGAAGCCGAGTGCAAGCGCCTACTTCAGAACTTACGGCACGAGGCTCAGGTGCAGGCTATTCGAGACTACTACGCCTCGAGTAACATTAAGAGGGCCAAGAAGAAGTGCCGCAAAAATTATCTGAGTAAGGAGAAGTTTATGAAGGTAATTATCTATTCTTAAGGCCTTGTACTTAGTTTCTTTGATTTGATTTGTAGGTGTAGCGCTGAAATTTCTCTTGTCCAACTTAGGTGCTCCCGAGATGGTGTGCGGATAGGATGGACTGTTGGGAGGCATTGGTGGATGAGTGGTGCTCTCCCGAATGGCTAGCCGAACACAACAAGGCCAAGGAGAAGCGTGCCAAATGAGAGGTGTGCCACACCATCAAGGGAGCTTCAACCTGTTTGAGTACGGGGATAACCATGTATGTGGTTTGCTTCATGATTCATGCAATTTGATTCTTCATGCTAGCTTGAGCCCTTAACTAATATTTTGTTCACCTCTTTTAGGCGCAAGAAAACAAGAAGGAGGTGCCACCTCTGTTCGACCTCTATGCCATGGCCCATACTGCCTCGTACAAGAAGGCCAAGGCATTTTGTGAGGATGACCTCGATCATCCAGAGAGCTTCAACAACATCTCCTCCCACAACAAGCTCGTGAGGTACAGAGATTTTGGGAAGGCGAGGAAAGGGGAGGACTTCAACCCGAGCCAGAGTCCTTTTGATCCAGAGCTCGTGATGATATCTGGTGGTGGGAGGCCCCATGGCTCGATAGCCATTGGGGATGGACTGATACGTTGTCCTAGAACTCTCCCGGAGATCAAGAAGCGCCAGACGAGCTCTGATCCTAAGATAACGCCTCGTCCACGGCCAATGGAGCTCGCCATTGAGGCTAGGGCCCAGGAGCTTCTGGCGAAGGCAAATAGGCAGGCGGCGCAGAGGGAGAGGGACATGGAGGAGAGGACGGCTAGGCTGTTGGAGGAGCAGAGGAACAGTAACGACGCGTCTCACCAGGCCATATACGAGCTCCTCGTGGTAAGTTTCTCCTGCATATTAGCCAAATCATGCACGTAATGTTCGTTTCATCACTAACTAATATGAATGACTCGTGAAAACAAAATGTGCAGACCGTGTGCCAGAACAATGGTCAGACCCCTCCGTCGATGCCCCATATTGCTATAGCACCCACGGTGAGTTTCATTTAAATGGTTATTAGTTACTAGTATTCATATTTGAGTTGCATCATGCTAAGGAGACATTGCAAATGATCTCTAGTGCAGCGTGCCTCCCGACAAGCATCGACCGATCCTTCTACGTCTGCCGCAACCCCAACCGGTCCTTCTACGTCTCACCCTGGCCCAAACCCTACCGGTCCTTCACCTTCGTGTTTATGGTAAGTTTTCCCAAGTGTTTTCATTAACAAATGCATACTTATCTTAAGAAACGACCTACTTAGCTCCAAAATGACCTATACTTAGCTTATTTTCCTCAAAAATGACTTGATATGCTTATTAGCTAGAAAATGGTATATTCTACCTAGGATAGCTATAAAATGACCTATACTTAGCATTTTTTTTCCTCCAAAATGACTTGATATGCTTATTTAGCTAGAAAATGGCATTACTACCTACTATAGCTCAATAATGATCTATAGCTAGCTTAGCTAGTTCATTTATGACATAATTAGCTCACTTAGGTACAAAATGGCATAACTACCTAGGATAGCTCAATAATGATCTATAATTAGCTTAGCTAGTTCATTTATGACATAATATGCTCACTTAGGTAAAAAATGGCATAATAACCTTGGTTTAGCTCCAAAATGACCTATACTTAGCTTATTTTCCTCAAAAATACATAATAACCTTACTTACCTCCAAAATGATATATTCTACCTAGGATAGCTATAAAGTGACCTATACTTAGCATTTTTCCTCCAAAATGACTTGATATGCTTAGTTAGCTAGAAAATGGCATTACTACCTTGGAGAAGAGGAGAGGAGAGGAGAAAAAGAAAGAGAAGATAAATTCTTCTTCTTCTTTTTCTTCTTCTTTTTCTTCTTTTTCTTCTAGCTAGTCTTCTTCTTCTAAATATCATCTTTCCTACTTTGCAGATTTGCTATAGATGAGGAAGAGTGCATTGATGGATTGTACTCTTCTACTTCTGCTACCTTTATGTTTATGGAAAACTTGTTTTGGATACGTATGTATGGATATGTTGTTGGAAACCATATTGTGTGTTGTTGGAAACTTTTATATATGTTGGACTTGTATGTTGAAATTTATTGTTGGTATATGCTTGTTTCAACTTATTGTTGGTATGCTTGGATATATATGTGATATTGTTGGATATATATGTTTCAAATTGAATGATTTAAAAAAACATGGGCTATCTAGCCACTTTGCCGTCAGCTGGTAGACGGCAAAGTGGCCACGTGGCAGCTACCTGTGCAACCTGGGGCTGGCCTAGGTTGGTTCTTTGCCGTCCGCTGGCAGACGACAAAGAACCTTAGGTATTTGCCGTCTGCCAGCAGACGACAAAGAACCAACCTAGGTCTTTGTCGTCTGCCAGCGGATGGCAAAGCACGTCGTTAAGCCCCCTAACGGAGCTAAGTTGCCACGTGTGCCGTCCAGGCCCTTTGCCGTCTACTGGCAGACGGCAAAGATTCAAAGGTCTTTGCCGTCCGTTAGCGGATGGCAAAGCACCCTTTACCGTGGCTTATTTAGCTGGACGGTTGGCCATCTTCTGGCGGACGACAAAGCCTTTGCCGTCCGGGATTCATGCCTTTGCCGTCCGAGATGGCTGACGGCAAAGTGCATGATTCCTGTAGTGCTACTCCAATCCTATTAGGAGTAGGATTCCTCCTTTCCACTTGGAAACTCTTTCCACCTCTCCACCTTTTGGGTTTTTCCACCCCTAGCCGCATGGGCCTTAGTGGGGGCTTAGTCCAGCCCACCAGGGGCTGGTTTGACTCCTCCCACAGCCCATGAGGTCCTTTGTGATGAGGACATCCCTACTAATGTTACACCCACAACCCCGACTGCTGTAGATACAGAACCAATTACTAGAGATCGCGCACGTCAATTGAATTACCAGGTACTTTCGTTTCTTGGAAATCCTTCTAATATTCATGAACATATGATGCTGCCTAAATTAGATACTTTTGTTTTACTTATGAATGAAGGACCTAGCATGGACAAGAAGGATGACCATTGGAGCGGGATCAAGCATGGACAAGAAGGTGCACGCGCGAGAAAGAACAATGGAGTTTCCAGTGATGATTTCCGCACTTTGAAGCCACCATAATGGGAGCGAGAAGCCTTGGACGAAATATGCATGATGCCACTTTATAAAATTCGTCCCTAGGCTAATATAGGTGTTGTGCCACCTTATTTTTGGGCCAGGCCCATGTAATTTCCAAATACCATATTATAGGCTGTTTTTAGAGTCTGTATGTATGGGGGAAACTGAGTTAGGGTCGGTTTCGGACCCCTCCTCCAAGGGGCCACAAAATTCCCCTCTATTCCCCCATATATACAGCCCTTAGGGCGTCGTATTACGGTTGAGTTTTGTTTAGATTACAAGTTCGCCATAGCTGCAACTCTGCATTCTTCGTATGTGTTCCACGACCAGACAAACGTCACAGAACCCCCACTTCCATCAATAAAGCTTTCCTCATATATTCGCAATATCCAGATTGCAACCTTAGTTTCTTGCTTGTTCTTTGTTTGCGTGCAGGAAATAGACCCTCGTGGTCAGGTTGATCGTGCTCCGGCGTGGTCAATAACCTCTCGGAGTTGGTTTAGCGATTGCTAAGGTGCGACGTCATCACACGTTTGTAGTCGGATCGTTAAAGTCTACTCCACCAAAAACGATAGCCACCATCTCATCGAAAGACAGGGACAACTTCGCCTCTATCAAGTGTATCAGAATTCCAGGTTGCTCGATGAGTCTTCGTAGTTTAGATCGCATCTGTTCTTCATACCTATAGTCCACGAAAAAGCCACAAAAAAACATTAGGGTTAGATCATCATATCGGAACCAATCTGAGCCGTTGCATAGTCTTTTCAGTATTTTTCTTTGTTGAATTTGTGATTACATCGTCGTGTTGAGTTGCTGGTCTTAGTGTATAGTCTTTAGAGTTTCGAGTTCTATTCACAGGTTGTCATGCCGCCACCGCATCATCTTCATAGTTGCCATATACCACCACCATCATCACCGTTGCCATATATCACCACCCACCATCACTATCCATTGGTGTCCATATATACCACCACAAATCCGCCACCAATCCGAGTCCATCTCGTTTTAGGTTTAGTTTCGAGATCCTTTTGATTTCGGATTCGCGTTTTCCTACCTAAGTAGGTGTCGGAAAAAAAAGTCTGGCATGCTTTGCAGAGCACGTTTCGGCCCAAAATAATTCAGCTGAAAATATTTTTCCCTATCTTGATTTTAGGTTCTCCGGAGCGTTTTGAGACACTTGCCATCATAGTGATTTTTGTCGAATTTTTTTGTCGTCACAGCCCCCGAATCGCTCTAGAAAAAAAATCGTCAAAAAATTTCGTGCCTATCTTGCTTATACGACTTGGGAAGAGTTTTGAGACACTCGCCATTGTAGTGATTTTCTGAGCAAAAAAAGAGCGCAAAAAAAGGCGCCAAAAAAATATAAAAAATCAGAGTCTGCTCTTCCCTTGATTACGTGTAGCGTCGTGATTTTGTTGGTGTTTTAGGCTCGCGTCTCTAGCACTGTCTAGCCTAGGACCAGCACAGTACCGTCGTTGACCGTTTATTCAACCTTGCATCTCTGAATTGATTATTGCTGACCCTTTTTGGTACCATATTATAAGCCATCCCAGCTCCACATACATCTACGTCGTGTGTTTGACACCACCTGGCAATCGCTCTATCCAAGCTTTGAGAGTTTTGACTACAGCGGTTGCCGATCACCGTCTGCTGTTGGGTAAGAACTGGTAAGAATTTGAGATTCGCTTGAAGGATTTGTGACACACCACCACCACCACCACCACCACGTCCTAGTAGTCTGTAGGTTTCATATTCTTGTGTGTTTCCTATTTCTGCTAACCATGCCAGGATCACAAGACGACGGGATCGACTGGGAGAGCATGACCAACAAAGCGCTCTATGATAAATTTCAGCAAACGATGGCTGACCAGGTACAAGACTGCGTGACCAACTTTGGAGAGGCCATGGAGAAGCTAGATGGTTTGGAGAAGACATTCGACACCAATATGGACGCCAAGTTTAATGAGGTGCTTGCCCGTCTACCACCACCAGTTGCAGCTCCTATCCCTCTCGAACGACGAGCACGACATGTGCCTATTGACCTAGTCCAACATACTGGTATTGTTGATACTGCTGCTACTTATGTGGCTGCTATTGCTACTGCTGTTGAGAAGGTTGAGGATTATGATGGTGATTATGATGATGAGGGAGGGGTTGCTCTAGATCGGTCTCAGGGGCAACCACCACCACAAGCACCAGGTCGTCCACATGGCTACAACCGTAACGGTAGGGCTGCACCACCCCCTCAGGTACGGGATCATGACCATCTCCCTAAACTAAAATTGAATATTCCGACATTTGAGGGTAGATATGTTCCTGATATATATCTTACATGGGAGTTAGAAACAGAACAACGTTTTACATGCTTACAATTTCCTCAAGATAGACGTGTTGGTGCTGCTGTTTGTTCATTCACTAGTTTTGCTTGTGTTTGGTGGTCAAAACATTATCGAATACATCATACTAATATTCCAACTACTTGGGCTGCTTTGAAAGCTGCTATGCATAATCGTTGGGTGCCACCTTATTATCAACGTGAATTGCTTCAAAAATTGCAGCGTTTAAGACAAGGGAAAAATTCTGTAGAAGAATATTATCAGGAATTACAAACTGGTATGATTAGATGTGGTATTGTTGAGGAGAATGAAGCTATGCTTGCACGTTTTATGGGTGGATTAAATAGAGATTCAGACTATTCTGGAGTATAAGGAGTATAACACTATCACTCGTTTATTTCATCTTGCTTGCAAAGCTGAACGTGAAGTGCAGGACCGACAGGCAATGGCGAGAACTACTTTTTCTGCAGGTCGCACTTCATCATGGACGCCACGTACCTCATCTACTTCCACACGTCCTGCTGCAACACCACCTACTTCAACCTCCAACTCCAACCGCGATACCAGGAAACAGGCTCCTACTCCACCCTCTACGAAGAGCACACCTTCTGGGCCTGCATAGAGCTCTTCTTCATCTATTGCATCCACAGGGCAAACACATGAGGTTATATGCCATCGTTGCAAGGGTGGAGGTCACTTTGCGAGAGAATGCCCTTCCAAGCGTGTCATGATTGTTACTGAGGATGGTGGATATGCGTCTGCTAGTGATTATGATGAGGAGACTTTGGCTCTCATTGCAAGTGAAGAACACGATGGCGACGATGCAGAACCAGAAACACAATACATGGCTCCTGATTACGCTGACAGGTATGAAAGTTTAGTTGCTCAACGTGTTCTCGGTGAGCAGGTTAAGGGAGTTGTGAAGGAGCGTTCTGTTCGTGTCATCATCGATGGAGGGAGTTGCAATAACTTGGCTAGCATGGAGATGGTGGAGAAGCTGTCTCTAACCACCAGACCACATCCTCATCCTTATTACATCCAATGGTTCAACAATAGTGGCAAGGTTAAGGTAACACGTACTGTTCGTGTGCATTTTAGCATTGCTACATATTCTCATTATGTGGATTGTGATGTGGTACCCATGCAAGCATGTTCTGTTTTACTTGGTAGACCATGGCAGTTTGATAAAAATTCTGTACACCATGGTAGGACAAATCAGTATACTCTTGTTCATAAGGATCATAATATCACTTTGCTTCCTATGTCTCCCGAACATATTATGAAAGATGACATTGCTAGAGCTAGTAAAGCAAAACAGGAGAAACATAAGAGTGAAAATCAGATTGTAGCACAGGAATTTGAGCAACACCATAATCATAATAAACCATCATCTACTGTTGCATCGGAAATAAAATTGAAGAGTGGATGTTTACTTGCTACTAAATCTGATATTAATGATTTGGATGTTGCTACATATGTTTGCTATGCTTTTGTATGCAAAGAGGTATTATTTTCATTCGAGGACATGCCTCCCTCTTTGCCTCCTGCTGTCATTAACATTTTGCAGGAGTTCGCTGACGTCTTTCCACAAGACGTGCCACCGGGATTACCGCCTATTCGCGGGATTGAGCATGAGATTGACTTAATTCCCGGTGCATCCCTTGTTGGAAATATGCCCTAGAGGCAATAATAAATTAGTTATTATCATATCTCCTTGTTCATGATAATCGTTTATTATCCATGCTATAATTGTATTGATCGGAGACTTAAATGCATGTGTGGATACATAGACAAAACCATGTCCCTAGTATGCCTCTAATGGACTAGCTCGTTGATCAAAGGATGGTTAAGGTTTCCTAGCCATGGACATGAGATGTCATTTGATAACGGGATCACATCATTAGGAGAATGATGTGATGGATAAGACCCAAACTACAAACATAGCATATGATCGTGTCAGTTTATTGCTACTGTTTTCTGCATGTCAAGTATATGTTCCTATGACCATGAGATCATGCAACTCATGGATATGGGAGGAGTGCCTTGTGTGTATCAAACGTCGCAACGTAACTGGGTGACTATAAAGGTGCTCTACAGGTATCTCCGATGGTGTCTGTTGAGTTGGCATGGATCGAGACTGGGATTTGTTACTCCGTGTAACGGAGAGGTATCTCGGGGCCCACTCGGTAATGCAACATCACAATAAGCCTTGCAAGCAATGTGACTAATTGTTAGTTGCGGGATCTTGTATTACGGAACGAATAAAGAGACTTGCCGGTAACGAGGTTGAACTAGGTATGGAGATACCGACGATCGAATCTCGGGCAAGTAACATACCGAAGAACAAAGGGAACGATATACGGGATTAACTGAATCCTTGACATAGAGGTTCGACCGATAAAGATCTTCGTAGAATATGTAGGAACCAATGTGGACGTCCAGGTCCCGCCATTGGTTATTGACTGTAGAGGTGTCTCGGTCATGTCTACATAGTTCTCGAACCCGCAGGGTCTGCACACTTAAGGTTCGGAGACGTTTCGGTAGTGTAGAGTTATGTATGATGGTGACTGAAGGTTGTTCGGAGTCCCGGATGAGATCCCGGACGTCACGAGGAGCTCCGGAATGGTCCGGAGGTAAAGACTCATATATAGGAAGTCCCAGTTTGGTTTCCGGAAAAGTTTCGGGCTCATCGGTAGTGTACCGGGAGTATCGGTATTGTACCGGGAGTACCGGTAGTGTACCGGAGGACCTCCGGGAGGGGTATTTCGACCCCAAGAGGTCCATGGGCTGTGGGAGAATAATAACCAGCCCTTAGTGGGCTGGGAAAACAGCCACAAAGGCCCATGGCGCAGGAGAGAAAGTCCTAAAGCAAAAAGTGGAAAATCAGCCAATAGGAGGCAATCCTACTCCAACTAGGATTGGAGGTGAGGTAGGATTGCTCCCACCTCCTATTTCGGCCGACCCAAAGGCCTTGGCTGCCTCTCCTCTCCTCTCCTCCTATATATACTAGTGGATTGGGTGGTTTTTGGACAGAATTTCCGGCCACGTGCTACCCGTTTCACCGGTGCACAGTTTCTCCTCTAGATCGGTTTTCCGCAGCGCTTAGGCGAAGCCCTGCCGGAATCACTCCACCACCATCACCGGAGCGCCGTCACGCTACCGGTGAACTCTCTCTCCTCTCCACCTCCTCTCGCTGGATCGAGACGGTGGAGATCGTCATCAAGCTGCACGTGTGCTGAACGCGGAGGTGCCGTCCGTTCGGCGCTAGATCGGAAGGACCGTGATCGAGATCGCGAGACAGTTCGTGATGAGATTGCGGAACGGATCGTGATGAGTTCGCGGGACAGATCGTGATCAAGATCGTGAGACGGATCGTGATGAGATCGCGGGACGGATCGTGATGAGTTCACGGGACGGATCGTGATTGGATCGCGGGACGGTTCGTGATGAGATCGCGGGACGCTCGGCGATTTGGATCGCGAAGATGTTCGACTACACCAACCGCGTTTCTTAACGCTTCCCGCTTAGCGATCTACAAGGGTATGTAGATCCACTCTCCCTCTCGTAGATGCTCATCACCATGGATAGGTTTGCGTGTGCGTAGGAAATTTTTTGTTTCCCATGCGACGTTCCCCAGCAGTGGCATCATGAGCTAGGTTGATGGTTCGATGAGATCTCGAGTAGAACACAAAAGGTTTGTGGGCGTTGATGCTTAGATTGCTTCCTCCCTTGGTCGTATTTTGGTTCAGCGGGATTGTGAGATGAAGCGGCCCGGACCAACATTACTCGTACGCTTACGAGAGACCGGTTCCCTCGACGCAACTTGTTGCCTAGATGGCTTGCGGGTGACAGTTTCTCTCACTTTAGTTGGATCGGATTCGACAAAGGTGGTCCTTGAGAAGGTTGAAAAGCAAACTAGTGTATCACCGTTGTGGTTTATGCGTAGGTGAGAATCGTTCTTGCTAGATACCCATAGCAGCCACGTAAAATATGCAACAACAATTAGAGGACGTCTAACTTGTTTTTGCAGGGTATGTTGTGATGTGATATGGCCAATTACATGATGAGATATATGTGATGTATGAGATGATCATGTGATGTATAGATTATCACGACTTGCATGTCGATGAGTACGGCAACCGGCAGGAGCCATAGGGTTGTCTTTAATTGTTGTATGACCTGCGTGTCAATCATTAAGCGCTATGTAATGCTTTACTTTATCGCTACGGTAGCAATAGTAGTAGAAGCATGCAGGGCGTGACAACCCCAATGGCAACACATTGATGGAGATCAAGATGATGGAGATCATGGTGTTGTGCCGGTGACGATGGAGATCATGCCGGTGTTTCGAAGATGGAGATCTTAAACACAAGTTCATGGCCATATCATGTCACTTATGAATTGCATGAGATGTTAATCCTTTTATGCACCTTGTTTTGCTTAGTACGGCGGTAGCATTATAAGGTGATCCCTCACTTGAATTTCAAGATGAACTGTGTTCTCCCCGAGTGTGCACCGTTGCGAAAGTTCGTCGTGTTGAGACACCACGTGATGATCGGGTGTGATAGACTCTACGTTCACATACAACGGGTGCAAGCCAGATTTGCACGCGTAGAACACTCGGGTTAAACTTGACGAGCCTAGCATGTACAGACATGGCCTCGGAACACGAGAGACCGAAAGGTCGAACATGAGTCATATAGTAGATATGATCAACATAATGATGTTCACCATTGCAGCCACCTCAACTCACGTGATGATCGGACTTGAGTTGGTGAATTTGGATCATGTATCACTCGAATGATCGGAGGGATGTCAATTTGAGTGGGAGTTCTTAAGTAATATGATTAATTGAACTCATTATCATGAACATAGTCAAAGTGTCTTTGCAAATTATGTTGTAGATTACTAGCTCGCGTTGTAGCTCCCTTGTATTTTTATATGTTCCTAGAGAAATAGAATTGAAAGATGTTGGTAGCAAAATTGCGGACTGGGTCCGTGATCTGAGGATTGTCCTCATTGCTGCACAGAAGGCTTATGTCCTTAATGCACCGCTCGGTGCGCCACCCCCTCTAGCGTCGTCTATAGATGTTGTGAACATCTAACAGGCACGTTTCGATGACTACTTGATAGTTTAGTGCATCATGCATTACGGCTTAGAATTGAGGCTCCAAAACGTTTTGAACATCACGGAACATATGAGATGTTCTAGAGCAGAGATTGTGATCTCAGGCTCGTGCCTTTGTTGCGAGATATGAGATCTCCAACAAGATTCTTTGCTTGCAAGATGAAGGAGAATAGCTCAATCGTTGAGCATGTACTCAGATTGTCTGGGTACTACAATCGCTTGAATCAAGTGGGAGTTGATCTTCCAGATAAGATAGTGATTGATATAGTTCTCCAAGTCACTGTCACTAAAGCTACTAGAACTTAGTGATGAACTATAATACACCAGGGATAGAAGTATTGATCCCTGAGTTGTTCGCGATGTTTGACACCACGAAGGTAGAAATCAAGAAGGAGCGTCAAGTGTTGATGGTTAATCAAACCACTAGTTTCGAAAAGGGCAAGAGCAAGGAGGGAAACTTCATGGATAGCAAGTCAGTTGCTGCTCCAGTGAAGCAACCCAAAGTTGAACTCAAACCCGAGACTAAGTGCTTCTATTATGAGGTGAGAGGTCGCTGAAGCGGAACAACCCTAGATACTTGGTAGATAAGAAGGCTGGCAACATCGACAGAAGTATATTTGATATACGAGTTATTGATGTGTACCTTGCTAGTACTCCTAGTAGCACCTGGGTATTGGATACCGGTTCGGTTGCTAAATGTTAGTAACTCGAAATAAAAGCTACAGAATAAACGGAGAACTAGCTAAGGGTGAGGTGACGATGTGTGTTGGAAATGTTTCCAAGGTTGATGTGATCAACATCGCACGCTCTCTCTACCTTCAGGATTAGTGACGAACCTAAATAAATGTTATTTGGTGTTTTGCGTTGAGCATGAACATGATTAGATCATGTTTGTTGCAATACGGTTATTCATTTAAGTCAGAGAATAATAGTTATTCTGGTTACATGAATAATACCTTCAATGGTCATGCACCCAGTGAGAATGGTTTGTTGAAATCTTGATCGTAGTAGTACACATGTCCATAACATTGATGTCAAAAGATACAAAGTTAATAATGATAGTACCACATACTTGTGGCACTGCCGCTAAATGTCATATTGGTATAAAGCGCATGTAGAAACTCCATGCTGTTGGATATTTGGACTCATCGATTTCGAATCGGTTGAGACATGCGAACCATGCCTCTTGGGCAAGATGACTAAAGGACCCCGTTGGATGGAGTGGGCAAGTGATTCATTGGAAATGATACATGTTCATGTATGCAATCTAGTGAGTCTTGTAGCGTGCAGTGGATATCGTTATTTTCTTACCTTCACTGATGATTTGAGTAGATATAGTGTATATTTACTTAATGAAACACAAGTCTGAATCGTCTGAAAGGTTCAAGCAAATTCAGAGTGAAGTTTAAAGATCATCGTGACAAGAAGATAAAAATGACCGCGATATGATCGTGGAGGTGAATATCTGAGTTACGAGTTTGGCATACAACTTAAGACAACGTGAAATTTGTTTCACAACTAATGCCACCTAGAACACCATGGTGTGATGGTGTGTCCGAACATCATAGTCATGCTCTATTGATATAGTGCATACTGTGATGTCTCTTATCGTTTTACTACTATAATTTTTGGGGTTATGCATTAGAGACAACTACATTCACTTTAAATAGGGCATCATCTAAATCCGTTGAGATGACACCGTGTGAATTATGGTTTGATAGAAACCTAAGCTGTCATTTCTTAATGTTTGGGGCTGCGATGCTTGTGTGGAAAATGTTTTCACATAATAAGCTAGAACCCAAAGCGGACAAATGTATCTTCATAGAATACCCTAAGAACAGATGGGTATACCTTCTATCTCAGATCCGAGTGCAAAGTGTTTGTTGCTAGAACTGGGTCCTTTCTCGAGAAAAAGTTTCTCTCGAAAGAATTGAGTGGGAGGAAGATAGAACTTGATGAGGTTGTTAAACCTTTGTTCAACCAGAGAGTAGCGCAGCGCAGAAAGATGTTACTATGAAGCCTACGTTAGTTGAAGAGGAAGTTAATGATGATGATCATGAAGCTTCAGGATCAAGTTACTATCAAACTTCGTAGGTCGACAAGGATGTGTACTGCTCCTAAGTGGTACGACAACTCTGTCTTGGAGGTCATGTTGTTGGACAACGATGAACCTATGAGCTATGGAGAAGCGATGATGGGCCCGGATTCCGACAAATGTTTGGAGGCCATGAAATCCGAGATAGGATCCAAGTGTAGACTTTGGTAGACTTGCTCGTTGACGGCAGGTCGTTGAGTACAAATGGATCTTTAAAATGAAGACAGACATTGATGGTGAATGTCACTATTTGTAAAGCTCGACTTGTTGCAAAGATGTTTGTGACAAGTTCAAGGAGTTGACTACGATGAGACTTTCTCACTCGTAGCGATGCTAAAAGTCTGTTGGAATTATGTTAGCAGTTGCTGTGTTTTCAATTATGAAATCTGGCAGATGGATGTCAAAACATCGTTTCCTTAATGGTTTACTTGAGGAAAGGTTGTATGTGATACAACCAGAAGGTTTTGTCAGGCCTAAGGATGCTAAAAGGTGTGCAAGCTTCGGTGATCCTTCCATGGACTGAAGCAAGCATCTCGGAGTTGGAATATACGCTTTGATGAGGTGATCAAAGTTTTGATGTTTATACAAAGTTTATGAGAAACCTGTATTTGCAATAAAGTGAGTGGGAGCACTATAGAATTTCTGATAAGTATATGTGGATGACATATTGTTGTTCAGAAATAATGTAGAGTTTCTGGAAAGCATAAAACAGTTATTTGGAAAGTGATTTTCAAAGGAAGACCTGGATAAAGCTACCTAATTGTTGAGCATCAAAATCTATAGAGATAGATCAAGATGCTTGATGAGACTTTCAATGAGTGCATACCTTCACAAGATTTTGAAAGAGTTCAAAATGGATCAGCCAGAGAAATAGTTCTCGTCTGATTTGTAAGGTGTGAAGTTGAGTGAGACTCAAAGCTCGACAACGGCAGAAGAAAGAGAAAGGACGAACGTCGTCCCCTATGCCTTAGCCATAGGCTCTATATTATCCCATGCTGTGTACCGCACCTATGTGTGCCTTGCCATGAGTCTGTCAAGGGGTACAAGAGTGGTCCAGGAGTGGATCACTGGACAGCGGTCGGAATTATCCTTAGTAACCAGAGGACTAAGGAAATGTTTCTTGATTATGGAGGTGATAAAGAGTTCGTCGTAAAGAGTTACGTCGATGCAAGCTTTAACACCTATCCGGATGACTAGTAGTGCTGTTTTTATTGCTCTACGTGATGCACGTTTGTTTGATAACCTTGGGAAGTGCACCTTTTGCACCGACCGAGTATCTTTTCTTGGCTATGTTGTGATGAGGACATCCCTACTAACGTTACACCCACCCCGACTGCTATACATACAGGACCAATTACTAGAGCTCGCGCACGTCAATTGAATTACCAGGTACTTTCGTTTCTTGGAAATCCTTCTAATATTCATGAACATATGATGCTGCCTAAATTAGATACTTTTGTTTTACTTATGAATGAAGGACCTATCATGGATAAGAAGGATGACCATTGGAGCGGGATCAAGCATGGAGGAGAAGGTGCGCGCGCGGGGAAGAACAATGGAGCTTCCAGTGATGATTTTCGCACATTGAAGCCACCATAATGGGAGTGGGAAGCTTTGGACGAAATATGCATGATGCCACTTTGTAAAATTCGTCCATAGGCTAATATAGGTGCTGCGCCACCTTAATTTTGGGCCAGGCCCATGTAATTTCGAAATACCATATTATAGGCTGTTTTTAGAGTCCGTATGTATGGGGAAACTGACTTAGGATCGGTTTCGGACCCCTCCTCCAAGGGGCCACGAAATCCCCTTCTATTCCCCCATATATACAGCCGTTAGGGCTTCGTTTTAGGTTTGGGTTTTGTTTAGATTACAAGTTCGCCATAGCAGCAACTTCGCGTTCTTCGTTTGTGTTCCACGACCAGACAAAGGCGTCACAGAACCCCACTTCATCAATAAAGCTTTCCTCTTTTATTCGCAATATCCAGATTGCAATCTTAGTTTCTTGCTTGTTCTTCGTTTGCGTGCAGGAAATAGACCCTCGTGGTCAGGTTGATCGTGCTCCGGCGTGGTCAATAACCTCTCAGAGTTGGTTTAGCGATTGCTAAGGCACGACGTCTCACACGTTCGTAGTCGGATCGTCAAAGTCTACTCCACCAAAAACGATAGCCACCATCTCATCGAAAGACAGGGACAACTTCGCCCCTATCAAGTGGTATCAGATTTCCAGGTTGCTCGGTGAGATTTTACCAGTTTTCGTAGTTTAGATCGCATCTGTCTTCATACCTTTAGTCCACGAAAAAGCCACAAAAAAAAATTAGGGTTAGATCATCATATCCGAACCAATCTGTGCCTTTGCATAGTCTTTTCAGTATTTTGCTTTGTTGAATTTGCGGTTACATCGTCGTGTCAAGTTGCTGGTCTTAGTGCCTAGTTCTTTAGAGTTTCGAGTTCTATTCACTAGTTGTCACGCCGCCAACGCATCGTCTTCATAGTCGCCATATACCACCACCATCATCCCCGCTGCCAGTTATCCATTGGTGTCCATATATACCACCACCAATCCGAGTCCAGCTCGTTTTAAATTTAGTTTCGAGATCTTTTTGATTTCGGATTCGCGTTTTGCTACCTGTGTAGGTGTCGGAAAAAAAAAAAGAGAGTCTGGCACGCTTTGCAGAGCACGTTTTGGCCCAAAAAAATTTCGGCCGAAAATATTTTTTCCCTATCTTGATTTTAGGTTCTCCGGAGCGTTTTGAGACACTTGCTATCATAGTGAGTTTTGTCGAAATTTTTTTGGTCGTCGCAGCCCCCGCATCGCTCCAGAAAAAAAAATTCAAATTTTTTTTCGTGTCTATCCTGCTTATACGACTTGGGAAGGGTTTTGAGACACTCGCAATTATAGTGTTTTTCTGAGCAAAAAAAAAAGAGGCGCAAAAAAAAAAAAGAGGCGCAAAAAAAAAAAGAGGCGCAAAAAAAAAACAGAGTGTGCTCTTCCCTTGATTACGTGTATCGTCGTGCTTTTGTTGGTGTTTTAGGCTCGCGTCTCTAGCACGGTCTAGCCTAGGACCAGCACAGTACCGTCGTTGAGCGTTTATTCAACCTTGCATCTCTGAATTGATTATTGCTGACCTTTTTTGCTACCATATTATAAGCCATCCCAGCTCCACATACTTCTACGCCGTGTGCTTGACACCACCTGGCAATCGCTCTATCCAAGCTTTGAGAGTTTTGGCTACAACGGTTGCCGATCACCGCCTGCTACTGGGTAAGAACTGGTAAGAAATTGAGATTCGCTTCAAGGATTTGTGCCACACCACCACCACCACCACGTCCCAGTAGTCTGTAGGTTTCATATTGTGTGTTTCCTATTTCTGCTAACCATGCCAGGATCACACGATGACGAGATCGACTGGGAGAGCATGACCAACAAAGCGCTCTATGATAAATTTCAGCAAATGATGGCTGAGCAGGTACAAGACTTCGTGAACAACTTTGGAGTGGCCATGGAGAAGCTAGATGGTTTGGAGAAGACATTCGACACCAAGATGGACGCCAAGTTCAATGAGGTGCTTGCCCGTCTACCTCCACCAGCGGCAGCTCCTCTTCCTTTTGAACGACGAGCGCGACGTGTGCCTCGCGGCCACGCCCAACATCCTGGTACTGTTGATACTGCTGCTACTTCGGTGGCTCGTGCGGCTACTGTCGTTGAGCAGGTTGAAGATTATGATGGTGATTTCGATGATGAGGGAGAGGTTGCTCCAGATCCGCCCCAGGGGCAACCACCACCATACGCACCAGGTCGACCACATGGCTACAACCGTAACGGTAGGGCTGCACCACCCCCGCAGGTACGGGATCATGACCATCTCCCTAAACTTAAATTGAATATTCCGACGTTTGAGGGTAGATATGTTCCTGATATATATCTTACATGGGAGTTAGAAACAGAACAACGTTTTACATGCTTACAATTTCCCGAGGATAGACGTGTTGCCGCTGCTGTTTGTTCATTCACTAGTTTTGCTTGTGTTTGGTGGTCAGAACATTGTAGAATACACCATGCTAATATTCCAACTACTTGGGCTGCTTTGAAAACTGCTATGCGTAATCGTTGGGTGCCACCTTATTATCAACGTGAGTTGCTTCAAAATTTGCAGCGTTTAAGACAAGGAAAAAATTCTGTAGAAGAATATTATCAGGAATTACAAACCGGTATGATTAGATGTGGTATTGTTGAGGAGAATGAAGCTATGCTTGCACGTTTTATGGGTGGATTGAATAGAGAGATTCAGACTATTCTGGAGTATAAGGAGTATAACACTATCACTCGTTTATTTCATCTTGCTTGCAAAGCTGAACGTGAAGTGCAGGATCGACAGGCAATGGCGAGAACTACTTTTTCTGCAGGTCGCACTTCATCATGGACGCCACGTACCTCCTCTACTTCCACACGTCCTGCTGCAACACCACCTACTTCAACCTCCAACTCCAACCGCGATACCAGGAAACAGGCTCCTCCTCCACCCTCTACCCAGAGCACACCTTCTGGGCCTGCACCGAGCTCTTCTTCATCTATTGCATCCACAGGGCAAACACATGAGGTTATATGCCGTCGTTGCAAGGGTGGAGGTCACTTTGCGAGAGAATGCCCTTCCAAGCGTGTCATGATTGTTACTGAGGATGGTGGATATGCGTCTGCTAGTGATTATGATGAGGAGACTTTGGCTCTCATTGCAAGTGAAGAACACAATGGCGACGATGCAGAACCAGAAACACACTACATGGCTGCTGATTACGCTGACAGGTACGAAAGTTTAGTTGCTCAACGTGTTCTCAGTGTGCAGGTTACACAGGCTGAGCAAAATCAGAGGCACAACTTGTTCCACACAAAGGGAGTTGTGAAGGAGCGTTCTATTCGCATCATCATCGATGGAGGGAGTTGCAATAACTTGGCTAGCATGGAGATGGTGGAGAAGCTGTCTCTAACCACCAGACCACATCCTCATCCTTATTACATCCAATGGTTCAACAATAGTGGCAAGGTTAAGGTAACACGTACTGTTCGTGTGCATTATAGCATTGCTACATATTCTGATTATGTGGATTGTGATGTGGTACCCATGCAAGCATGTTCTGTTTTACTTGGTAGACCATGGCAGTTTGATAAAAATTCTGTACACCATGGTAGGACAAATCAGTATACTCTTGTTCATAAGGATCATAATATCACGTTGCTTCCTATGTCTCCCGAACATATTATGAAAGATGACATTGCTAGAGCTAGTAAAGCAAAACAGGAGAAAAATAAGAGTGAAAATCAGATTGTAGCACAGGAATTTGAGCAACACCATAAGCATAATAAACCATCATCTACTGTTGCATCCGAAATAAAATTGCAGAGTGGATGTTTACTTGCTACTAAATCTGATATTAATGATTTGGATGTTGCTACATCTGTTTGCTATGCTTTTGTATGCAAAGAGGTATTATTTTCATTCGAGGACATGCCTCCCTCTTTGCCTCCTGCTGTCATTAACATTTTGCAGGAGTTCGCTGACGTCTTTCCACAAGACGTGCCACCGGGATTACCGCCTATTCGTGGGATTGAGCATCAGATTGACTTAATTCCCGGTGCATCCCTACCCAACCGTGCGCCCTACCGTACCAATCCAGAGGAGACAAAGGAGATTATGCGTCAAGTACAAGAGCTGCTTGACAAAGGTTATATACGTGAATCCCTTAGTCCTTGTGCTGTTCCTATTATTCTAGTGCCTAAAAAGGATGGTACATCGCGCATGTGTGTGGATTGTAGAGGCATTAATAATATTACTATTCGTTATCGTCATCCTATTCCTAGACTAGATGATATGCTTGATGAATTAAGTGGCTCTACAATTTTCTCCAAAGTTGATTTGCGTAGTGGATACCATCAAATTCGTATGAAATTGGGAGATGAATGGAAAACAGCATTTAAAACTAAGTTTGGATTATATGAGTGGCTAGTCATGCCTTTTGGGTTAACTAATGCACCTAGCACTTTCATGAGATTAATGAACGAGGTTTTACGTGCTTTCATTGGACGATTTGTGGTAGTCTATTTTGATGATATATTGATTTTTAGTAGATCTTTGGAGGAACATTTGGAACATTTACGTGCTGTTTTTACTGCGCTCCGTGATGCCCGTTTGTTTGGTAACCTTGGGAAGTGCACCTTTTGCACCGACCGAGTATCTTTTCTTGGCTATGTTGTTACTCCACAGGGAATTGAAGTTGATAAAGCCAAGATTGCAGCTATTGAGAGTTGGCCGCAGCCCAAAACGGTCACACAAGTAAGGAGTTTTCTTGGCCTCGCTGGTTTCTATAGGCGTTTTGTCAGAGATTTCAGCACCATTGCTGCGCCTCTCAATGAGCTTACAAAGAAGGACGTGTCTTTTTCTTGGGGTACCGCACAGGAAGAAGCCTTCACGGTCTTGAAAGATAAGTTAACACATGCTCCTTTACTCCAACTTCCTGATTTTAATAAGACTTTCGAGCTTGAATGTGATGCTAGTGGTATTGGGTTAGGAGGTGTGTTATTACAAGATGGTAAACCTGTTGCGTACTTTTCTGAAAAATTAAGTGGGCCTAGTCTGAATTATTCTACTTATGATAAGGAATTATATGCTCTTGTTCGGACTTTGGAAACATGGCAACATTATTTATGGCCCAAAGAATTTGTTATACATTCTGATCATGAATCTTTGAAACATATTAAAAGTCAAGCAAAACTGAACCGTAGACATGCTAAATGGGTTGAATTCATTGAGACTTTCCCTTATGTCATTAAACACAAGAAGGGTAAAGACAATGTTATTGCTGATGCTTTGTCTCGTCGTTATACTATGCTTTCACAACTTGACTTTAAAATATTTGGTTTGGAGACCATCAAAGATCAATATGTGCATGATGCTGAATTTAGAGACGTGTTGCAGAATTGTAAAGAAGGGAGAACATGGAACAAGTTCGTTATTAATGATGGATTTGTGTTCCGTGCTAACAAGCTATGCATTCCAGCTAGCTCCATTCGTCTTTTGTTGTTACAGGAGGCGCACGGAGGAGGATTAATGGGACACTTTGGCGTGAAGAAGACGGAGGACGTACTTTCTACACATTTCTTTTGGCCAAAGATGAGACGGGATGTTGAGCGTTTTGTTGCTCGCTGCACTACATGTCAAAAAGCTAAGTCACGACTCAATGCTCATGGTTTATATATGCCTTTGCCTGTACCTAGTGTTCCTTGGGAGGATATATCTATGGACTTTGTTTTAGGTTTACCTCGAACAAAGAAGGGGAGGGATAGCATATTTGTTGTCGTGGATAGATTTTCCAAAATGGCACACTTTATACCATGTAATAAAAGTGATGATGCTGCTCATGTTGCTGATTTGTTCTTTCGTGAAATTATTCGATTGCATGGTGTACCAAATACAATTGTTTCAGATCGTGATGCTAAATTTCTTAGCCATTTTTGGCGATGTTTATGGGCTAAGTTGGGGACTAAACTACTTTTTAGTACTACATGTCATCCCCAAACTGATGGACAAACTGAAGTAGTCAATAGATCATTGTCTACTATGCTTAGGGCTGTTTTGAAGAATAACCTGAAAATGTGGGAAGAATGCTTGCCTCATATTGAATTTGCTTATAATCGTTCGCTACATTCTACCACTAAGATGTGCCCTTTTCAAGTTGTGTATGGTTTCTTACCTCGTGCACCTATTGATTTGTCGCCTCTTCCATCTTCGGAGAAGGTTAATTTTGATGCTAAAGAACGTGCTGAATTGATATTAAAGATGCATGAGTTAACGAAGGAAAACATTGAGTGTATGAATGCTAAATACAAACTTGCTGGAGATAAGGGTAGAAAACATGTTGTCTTTGCACCTGGTGATCTTGTTTGGTTACATTTGCGTAAGGATAGATTTCCTGATTTGCGCAAGTCAAAGCTAATGCCCCGTGCTGATGGTCCTTTTAAGGTGTTCGAGAAAATAAATGATAATGCATATAAACTTGAGCTGCCTGCAGAGTTTGGGGTTAGCCCCACTTTTAACATTGCAGATTTGAAGCCTTATTTGGGTGAGGAAGATGAGCTTCTGTCGAGGACGACTTCAGTTCAAGAAGGGGAGGATGATGAGGACATCCCTACTAATGTTACACCCACCCCGACTGCTATACATACAGGACCAATTACTAGAGCTCGCGCACGTCAATTGAATTACCAGGTACTTTCGTTTCTTGGAAATCCTTCTAATATTCATGAACATATGATGTTGCCTAAATTAGATACTTTTGTTTTACTTATGAATGAAGGACCTATCATGGATAAGAAGGATGACCATTGGAGCGGGATCAAGCATGGAGGAGAAGGTGCGCGCGCGGGGAAGAACAATGGAGCTTCCAGTGATGATTTTCGCACATTGAAGCCACCATAATGGGAGTGGGAAGCTTTGGACGAAATATGCATGATGCCACTTTGTAAAATTCGTCCATAGGCTAATATAGGTGCTGCGCCACCTTAATTTTGGGCCAGGCCCATGTAATTTCGAAATACCATATTATAGGCTGTTTTTAGAGTCCGTATGTATGGGGAAACTGACTTAGGATCGGTTTCGGACCCCTCCTCCAAGGGGCCACGAAATCCCCTTCTATTCCCCCATATATACAGCCGTTAGGGCTTCGTTTTAGGTTTGGGTTTTGTTTAGATTACAAGTTCGCCATAGCAGCAACTTCGCGTTCTTCGTTTGTGTTCCACGACCAGACAAAGGCGTCACAGAACCCCACTTCATCAATAAAGCTTTCCTCTTTTATTCGCAATATCCAGATTGCAATCTTAGTTTCTTGCTTGTTCTTCGTTTGCGTGCAGGAAATAGACCCTCGTGGTCAGGTTGATCGTGCTCCGGCGTGGTCAATAACCTCTCAGAGTTGGTTTAGCGATTGCTAAGGCGCGACGTCTCACACGTTCGTAGTCGGATCGTCAAAGTCTACTCCACCAAAAACGATAGCCACCATCTCATCGAAAGACAGGGACAACTTCGCCCCTATCATGTTGTTACTCCACAGGGAATTGAAGTTGATAAAGCCAAGATTGAAGCTATTGAGAGTTGGCCGCAGCCCAAAACGGTCACACAAGTAAGGAGTTTTCTTGGCCTCGCTGGTTTCTATAGGCGTTTTGTGAGAGATTTCAGCACCATTGCTGCGCCTCTCAATGAGCTTACAAAGAAGGACGTGCCTTTTTCTTGGGGTACCGCACAGGAAGAAGCCTTCACGGTCTTGAAAGATAAGTTAACACATGCTCCTTTACTCCAACTTCCTGATTTTAATAAGACTTTCGAGCTTGAATGTGATGCTAGTGGAATTGGGTTAGGAGGTGTGTTATTACAAGATGGTAAACCTGTTGCGTACTTTTCTGAAAAATTGAGTGGGCCTAGTCTGAATTATTCTACTTATGATAAGGAATTATATGCTCTTGTTCGGACTTTGGAAACATGGCAACATTATTTATGGCCCAAAGAATTTGTTATACATTCTGATCATGAATCTTTGAAACATATTAAAAGTCAAGCAAAACTGAACCATAGACATGCTAAATGGGTTGAATTCATTGAGACTTTCCCTTATGTCATTAAACACAAGAAGGGTAAAGAAAATGTTATTGCTGATGCTTTGTCTCGTCGTTATACTATGCTTTCACAACTTGACTTTAAAGTATTTGGTTTGGAGACCACCAAAGATCAATATGAGCATGATGCTGAATTTAGAGACGTGTTACAGAATTGTAAAGAAGGGAGAACATGGAACAAGTTCGTTATTAATGATGGATTTGTGTTCCGTGCTAACAAGCTATGCATTCCAGCTAGCTCCGTTCGTCTTTTGTTGTCATAGGAGGCGCACGGAGGAGGATTATTGGGACACTTTGGCGTGAAGAAGACGTTGGATGTACTTTCTACACATTTCTTTTGGCCAAAGATGAGACGGGATGTTGAGCGTTTTGTTGCTCGCTGCACTACATGTCAAAAAGCTAAGTCACGACTCAATCCTCATGGTTTATATATGCCTTTGCCTGTACCTAGTGTTCCTTGGGAGGATATATCTATGGACTTTGTTTTAGGTTTACCTCGAACAAAGATGGGGAGGGATAGCATATTTGTTGTCGTGGATAGATTTTCCAAAATGGCACACTTTATACCATGTCATAAAAGTGATGCTGCTGCTCATGTTGTTGATTTGTTCTTTCGTGAAATTATTCGATTGCATGGTGTACCAAATACAATTGTTTCAGATCGTGATGCTAAATTTCTTAGCCATTTTTGGAGATGTTTATGGGCTAAGTTGGGGACTAAACTACTTTTTAGTACTACATGTCAGCCCCAAACTGATGGCCAAACTGAAGTAGTCAATAGATCATTGTCTACTATGCTTAGGGCTGTTTTGAAGAATAACCTGAAAATGTGGGAAGAATGCTTGCCTCATATTGAATTTGCTTATAATCGTTCGCTACATTCTACCACTAAGATGTGCCCTTTTGAAGTTGTGTATGGTTTCTTACGTCGTGCACCTATTGATTTGTTGCCTCTTCCGTCTTCGGAGAAGGTTAATTTTGATGCTAAAGAACGTGCTGAATTGATATTAAAGATGCATGAGTTAACGAATGAAAACATTGAGCAAATACAAAATTGCGGGAGATAAGGGTAGAAAACATGTTGTCTTTGCACCTGGAGATCTTGTTTGGTTACATTTGCGTAAGGATAGATTTCCTGATTTGCGCAAGTCAAAGCTAATGCCACGTGCTGATGGTCCTTTTAAGGTGTTAGAGAAAATAAATGATAATGCATATAAACTTGAGCTGCCTGCAGAGTTTGGGGTTAGCCCCACTTCTAACATTGCAGATTTGAAGCCTTATTTGGGTGAGGAAGATGAGCTTCCGTCGAGGACGACTTCAGTTCAAGAAGGGGAGGATGATGAGGACATCCCTACTAATGCTACACCCACAACTCCGACTGCTATACATACAGGACCAATTACTAGAGCTCGCGCACATCAATTGAATTACCAGGTACTTTCGTTTCTTCCAAATCCTTCTAATGTTCATGAACATATGATGCTGCCTAAATTAGATACTTTTGTTTTACTTGTGAATGAAGGACCTGGCATGGACAAGAAGGATGACCATTGGAGCGGGATCAAGCATGGAGAAGAAGGTGCGCGCGCGGGAAAGAACAATGGAGCTTCCGGTGATGATTTTCGCACTTTGAAGCCACCATAATGGGAGCAAGAAGCCTTGGACGAAATATGCATGATGCCACTTTATAAAATTCGTCCCTAGGCTAATATAGGTGTTGCGCCACCTTATTTTTGGGCCAGGCCCATGTAATTTCGAAATACCATATTATAGGCAATTTTTAGAGTCTGTATGTATGGGGAAACTGAGTTAGGGTCGGTTTCGGACCCCTCCTCCAAGGGGCCACGAAATTCCCCTCTATTCCCCCATATATACAGCCCTTAGGGCGCCGTTTTAGATTTGGGGTTTTGTTTAGATTATAAGTTCGCCATAGCTGCAACTTCGCGTTCTTCGTTTGTGTTCCACGACCAGACAAAGGCGTCAAAGAACCCCACTTCATCAATAAAGCTTTCCTCTTATATTCGCAATATCCAGATTGCAATCTTAGTTTCTTGCTTGTTCTTCGTTTGCGTGCAGGAAACAGACCCTCGTGGTCAGGTTGATCGTGCTCCGGCGTGGTCAATAACGTCTCGGAGTTGGTTTAGCGATTGCTAAGGCACAGCATCATCACACGTTCGTAGTCGGATCGTCAAAGTCTATTCCACCAAAACGATAGCCACCATTTCATCGAAAGACAGGGACAACTTCGCCTCTATCACTTCGTTTGCGTGCAGGAAACAGTCCCTCGTGGTCAGGTTGATCGTACTCCGGCGTGGTCAATAACCTCTCGGAGTTGGTTTAGCGATTGCTAAGGCACGACTTCATCACATGTCCGTAGTCAGATCGTTAAAATCTACTCCACCAAAAACGATAGCCACCATCTCATCGAAAGAGAGGGACAACTTCGCCTCTATCACTTTGGGTCGAGACACCCCTCCCGATGGTCCCCCGGCACCCTCCCGGCACTCCCGGTACACTACCAATGAGCCCGAAACTTTTTCGGTAACCAAAATAGGACTTCCTATATATCAATCTTTACCTCCGGACCATTTCGAAGCTCCTTGTGACGTCCAGGATCTTATCCGGGACTCCGAACAACCTTCGGTCACCACCATACATAACTCTATACTACCGAAACGTCATTGAACCTTAAGTGTGCAAACCCTGCGGATTCGGGAACTATGTAGACATGACCGAGACACCTCCACGGTCAATAACCAATAGCGGGACCTGGATGCCCATATTGTTTCCTACATATTCTACGAAGATCTTTATCGGTTGAACCTCTATGTCAAGGATTTAGTTAATCATGTATGTTGTTCCCTTTGTCTTCGGTATGTTACTTGCCCGAGATTCGATCGTCGGCATCTCCATACCTAGTTCAATCTCGTTACCGGCAAGTCTCTTTTACTCGTTCCGTAATACAAGATCCCGTGGCTAACACTTAGTCACATTGCTTGCAAGGCTTATTGTGATGTTGTATTACCGAGTGGGCCCTGAGATACCTCTCCGTCACACGGAGTAACAAATCCCAGTCTTGATCAATGCCAACCCAACAGACACCCTCGGAGATACCTGTAGAGTACCTTTATAGTAACCCAGTTACATTGCAACGTTTGATGCACACAAGGTACTCCTGTGGTGTCAGTGAGTTGCATGATCTCATGGTCATAGGAACAGATACTTGACATGCAGAAAACTGTAGCAATAAACTAACACGATCATATGCTACGTTTATAGTTTGGGTCTTGTGTAGGGTAACGTAGCAGAAAACAAAAAAATCCGACCTACGCACCAGCCTAGGACCACTATGGAGACTGCACACAAGGTTTGATCATTTTCGTTACCGACTCGTAGCGCAACGGAAGTAGAGTCGGTGACGAACGGTGGTGCAGATCCCCGTAGCTAGGATCTTACAACCTCCCAACCGCGAGGATGTATACCCTCATCTGCCCCGCGGACAGCCCTCCGAGAGGCGGTCGGATAGTCCCCCGGATGGTGTCGCGGACAGCCCTTCGGGAGGACCTCCGAAACTTGGACTGTCACTCGGACAACCCTTCGGGAGGACCTCCAAAACTCGGACGGTCACACGGACAGCCCTTCGGGAGGCACTCTCAAACTAAGACCGAAACTACGATCTCTCTACAGAGTTACACACATATGGTGTCATCTATCCGGCAAGGCTTCGCCGTCCAGAACTAGTTCCCACCGGAACCCAGACAGCCTTTCGGCTCTACGAAACTCTTTTCGTGGGAGGAAGAGAAGAAGCCAGATAATGCATGGCATGTGTATGACAGTTGGAGTGGGGATGGAGAGCTCCTCTCCACCTCCTTTTATAGGGGAAGGAGGGGGTGGTGGTGGCTGAAATTTCAGCCACATGACAAGCACCCACAAAACAAGGAAACATGTTCCCACCAAACATGGAGAAAACATGTTCCCTTGTCCATGGTGTTCCCCCATGGGGCCCCACCTTCCTCCCAACACTCTCCACCATTTGTGGAGGCTGCCCCACCATGGGGGGGGCAACACCTTTTGTCCAGCCACAAGGGGCTGCCCCCCAAAAGGGAGGCGCCCCAAAACAGCCCCACGAAACGTGGGATCTTGTCCCCTCACGCTGGGACAAGATGTTTTCCGCGACTATTACTTCGGAAAAAAATTGGAAGGTCCCAGAACATTTCCGGCACCATCTAAAATTATCTGGACACGCTCTGGAAAATTTTCGGTATGGTGGTTTAATTTAAAACCATCTTCGTTTACCTCGTAAACAATTCCGGCAGCTCCGAAAACCTTTTCCGGTTTTTTCTCCAAAAAATTCCAGAAATTACCAGACCGATCTTGCAACCTCTAAAACATTCCCGGTGCTTGCGGAAACCTTTTTGGATCAATGGTTTTATCCAAAACAACTTTTCGGTTTTACTGAAACTTTTTCGGTGTTCTCTCCGGAACTTTTCCGCTGTCTCCGAAACTATTTCAGTGACTTTCTCTCGGACTCCTTGTCTAGTATTCAGCAGATAGATGACCCTTAAGCGTGTGACCCTATAGGTTCGGTGAAGTATAGACATGACCCGGAACCCCTTCCGATGAATGATCAACATCGGAGCCATGGACACCCATATTGACCCCTATACCCACACGAATGAATATTCGAGTGAACCTCCAGTTCTCGTTTGCTATTCCTGTTGCTTCGCGATATGTTACAAATACCCGAGGTGAGACATGTTGGCATCCCCGTGGATCAACAACTTGTCCACTATGCCAGTTACCTCGTTACCGGTATTGTTCTCTTTTCTCGTTCCCGTGTTCCGGCATCCCCGTGATCAAATCACAAAGTGTCTGGGCAGACTGATGGATACCGTAACACCGAGAGGGCCCAGAGATATCTCTCCATCGCGGGAGGAGCAAATCCCAATCTTGAGCTATCAAGTTACTTGACATACTTTTCCATGAACCCGTAAGCCGCCGTAATAGCCACCCATTTACGGATGATGTTTAACAAACCCCAAAGTTCATGAAGCAAGCATGAAGAAACTCGATACTCTCATGGTCTCGGGAATTATGCAAACATTAACTTCTCTGTGTTATTAACCATTAACTTATGACGAATGTATCTCATAGCATAACATCAATTCGGGTCGATTCAACACAAATGTTCTTCTAACATTGTGCCCTCAAAATTGCCGGCATAGCCATGCCCATGATCAAGAAAACATGATCATCATACAATACTTGAGCCAATCTTAGAGGCCAGACTAGGAATACAATTTACCGTTTATTATTCCACACGTGCATATGAGTCTTCCTTCAAGCCTCGTGGTTATTGTAGACTCGAGAACCATAGCAGTTATAGCATGGAACATAAACCTAATTATGAACAGGGAGATAATCAATAACATTTATTATTGCCTCTAGGGCATATCTCCTACAGACTCCCACTTGCACTAGAGTCAATAATCTAGTCAATGCTAATGCACTTTACACCTATGGCATACTGGTGTAACATATGCTTCACTTGTGGTATAGCCTGATGTCCAACGGATCTGACAACTTCAGCTCCGTGTGTAACTTTGCATATCTTCGCGTTTTCACGCTATCACAAAATTCGCATTTTGTGTGAACTTGGCTTTGCATATGTGTGAATCATTGGTCGAAACCTGATTCCTCAGACTGAGCTATGGAGCAACTATCTGCAATAGTGTCTCATAGACCAAAGCCATCTTGGAACCATACTAAGTTCATGAATGAACTATATGATTCAACAACTTCTTTGTTGCTTCCAAAGCATCAACATACTTAGCCTTTGTTATAGAATTCGCCACAGTATCTTGTTTGGAACAATTTCCAACTACCGTGCCACCATATTGTGTATTACACAAAACCCTTAACTTAAATCGAAAATCGCATGGAGCATTGATTGAGACTGTATCGATGTTCTTACTTACAACGAGCACTTCATAATCTCTGCTTGCGAGAAAACATGTCATCAGCACTACTCTAGTACTTAATGACATCTTTCACTGTTGTCCCATGATCAGTGCTTTGATCACTTTGGTATCTATACTCGCAACAACTTGGGAGTATCGGACATATGCGGTTGTTTTTACATACCATGGAATACATGATTAATCCAAACACTAGAGTGTGTGGAATCTCCATCATGTATTTTACTCGTTAGTGTTTTGGGACAATGAGTCTTGCAAAAACTCTTTCCATGTGACTTCGGCAAGAATCACTCATTGGCGTTTTTAAATGCTAAAAGGTTTTAGCACCTTTGTCAATATGTATTCATTGCTTAGCCCCATTAGGTAAATCTATCTCCATAGATCATCATGCCTAATACGGACGCTATTTAGCCTAAGCACCTCATCGAAAAACTATTTTCAAATGAAGTCCTAATTCGTGTCAAGAAATTTATTTCCAATTAACAATGTGTCAAGCACACAACGTTTTTAGAAATATTACTATGCTCCCACTTACTTTCTTGAATCACAAGCATCTTCGTTACCATTGATGAAGTCAAAAACCCTTTTGACCATTTCATCAAACCACGAAGATTCCAACTCCATTTTGCTCTCTTCTGTCCATTGCTGGAACTCTGAAGTTTGCATACTTACTAGTATCCTCTGGATCGACAAATTACTTTGGACTGTATCACATACAAGTCCTAGGTTTCATTTCCATCAGATGGAAATCCTTTTGTCATCCAGGTTTCATATCTCATGATTGATATATGTATTAATTGCTAGTTCAACCCGAACCGACCTTAAGCATCGCTACAGTGAAACAACCTCATCGTAGTCAACTCCTTGAACTTGTTATTTCAACAAGTCCAGCTTTATGGATAAAACATTTTTATCCGTATCAGTTTTTAGTTCCATAAATATTCGTTAGACTCTAAGTCCTCTGAAAGGTGTATCAAGGTTTTAATCTTGAATCACTTATATGGAAACTATCTCGGATTGTCTTGGCATTTAGCCAATCCCGGAGTCAGGGCCCATCAACGCTTCCTTGTGTATTGTAGGTATATTGTTGTCCAACAACAATATCTCGTTTGCGCACCTGATAGGTTTGCACAAGCTTTGCCTACGTGGTTCAGCTGCACGTTCGACCAAAGTCCATACATTTTATTGTAGAGACTTTTGTATCAGTCGTAGTAGGAAACAACAGAATCATTTCCAAGGTTTCTTTCCTTTGAACTGATGACGAAGATACTGGTTATCTCGTCGAGTTGCACTGTCCTCCCACTCACCTTTTGCAAGAACTATTATCTTTAAAATCATACCGTTTCATGGCAAAACCCTTTGCCTCGGTATAGTGGTGGGGGAATACCCAATGACTTGGGATAACCATACAAAGTAGCACTTGTCTGATTTGGAATAGGTTTGTAACCTTTTACACAAGCCTCATATTCCAAATGTTAAGAAAAGATATAACATGATTGGGCGTACCATACCATGGCGTCATTTCAACACACCTGATGGATCTCTTTTCAGTGTAAAAGCCGCAGTCTCTAAAGCATCACTCTATAAAAGGGATAATGGCAAATCTATTTATGTCATCTTTGATCTTACCATGTCATAAATGGTTCGATTACATCTTCACGGACTTTCCACTTGTTGTGGTGTTCCGGGAGGTGCAAGTTATGAAACCTTTTTCACAACTCATCAGACATTCGCTAAACTTGTAACTCAAATATTCCTTTCCGCAATCAAATTGCAGAAACATAATTTTCTTGGTACAATAACTTCTACTTTATTTTTGAAAACCTTTCGAATGATTTCAAAAGATCTAGACTTAGGTATCATCAAGTAAATATCCATATATCTACTTGAGTTAATTTTTTAAGGTAGACAAATCCACTGTTTTCAACAACATTTATCGAACTACATACATCAAATGTATGATCACCAATAAGTTCTTTGCTCGTTCCTTATGGCCTGTGAACGGTATTTTAGTTAGTTCACCTGTTTTGGAGGAAAGTTGCAAGTGTCAGATGATTCAAAATCAAACAACTTCAAAATCCATCATAATGGAATTTTCCATGCGGGTTTCTCCAATATGACCAAATGCAGTGCCACACATATGTGGTATTCTTTTAGGCATGCGACATTTAGCATCAGTGTTATGGATGTATCATATTTCCATCAATATTCATAACATACATCCCATCTAAGATGGAAGCATGGCCCTTCATGTTATTCATAATACTGAACAACAATTGTTGTTTTTATGAACAACTCTTTTGTAACAAACATTATGCAATGGGCTAGAGTGTATGAATCTCTAAAATGAATTATAAAAGTAAACCCAGAGGTAATGTAATATTATCAATATTCATAACATACGTCTCATTCATAATGAAAGTATGGCTCTTATGTTATTCATAACACCGAACATGAAAAGTTCTCTTATGAACAACCTTCTTGCAAGATACCTTATGCAAAGGGCTAGAGTGTGAAACTCTAAAATGAATTATGAAACTTAATACATAGGGAATACACCGATGGAAGGCATAGTAACATTTACTATGTTCCCTGTGTGTATCTAAACCTCATCCCTGGCTAGTCTTTCAGGCCATAGTAGTTCTTACATCGAGTTGCAACAGAATGCAATCGAGCGGGTATCTTTATGATTAACTCACAATACCCAAGAATTAGTGATTAACATGTTTAACCATAATTCCCAAGAACTATATCTTTGACCAGCCTTCTATACATCAAAAATTTTGTATGACATTCATACATGAGCTGGATATTCCAGTCTTCTTTCCTTTTGCCATTATACTTCTAACGGTTTAACTTTTCAATGTTTCTCCTACTCTCAGAAGAAGCATCCAACTTAAGAGTGGCGTTAGCCCTGGACTTCCTAGGCGTGAAAGTCTCACTAACACCCTTCGGACACTTCCTTTCTCTTTAAGTTGTTGTTTTATTCACCTTTCATCATATGACAGGCGTTCTCCTGGATCCCTCTCTTATCAGTCTAATGCATAGTAAACTTCTTTACTAGTAGTTTGCAAACAAACATTGCTTTGGATATCTCATATCTTTTAGCCTTTGTCTATCTCTGAAAATGATTTTCAGATTCCATGAATATCACATAAATATCCAAACTTTCGAAGTTCGGGTCTCATGGAAGCAAACATATTGCACTTTGACTGAAAAGGATTTCTAGCTTTTGGATCGAAGGACGAGAGTCACATGATCCATAGCATTAGCGGGAGAATACCAAAAGCATGTGATAGGACAAAGTCCTTCTCGACACTCTTGAGGACAATCCTCACATTACGTTACCAACCGTAAAGTTTTAACCAGATATTTAACAGCTATTCAATTTTAATAGGGAAGGTGGAAACGCGAGCCATTATTCTACAACTATTATGCAAATCACACTTAGACATTGTTCAAAATTAATTGCACTGAGAATTAAAAAAGTTAATTCTACAGTGCGCTCCCACTCAAATCAATATCTCTCATAATTGATTTTGAGTGATGCAAGACCCAACTTTCAATTCAACGTCAAGGATGTAACCATCTCAAGTGACGAGAATTTCAATTGGTAGGCCAACTTGCCAATCACATCTCTATGTGACTCTTGTTCATCTTTTCATGCGTGTGTTCCGAGCTCATGACTTTCATGCCTGAACGTCAAGACAACCAGGTGATCTCGCTGCGAGGTCTCAACTCACCCGCCTTACACTTCTCTAATCGTTCGTACCCATGTAACCATGTGATACCCCGAAGAGATAGGTGTCGTGATGGTGCTACACTTGGGAGAACACTAACTACTTGATATTTTCTGAGAGATCACCCTAATAAAAAGCGACTACCGTGCAATCAAGAAGGGTGCATCAAGAGGGATAAACATCTCAGGCAATTCATAATAGCATGATATGGTATAGCCCTTTCTGACGGAGAAGTCTTTCATTCCTTCGTCTTCGGCATTCGCGTCGGTGTTCACCTTCGCGAAGATTGCCACCACCTTGTCGATGCACCAGATAATATTGCTATCTCTATAGCTAATAAAATAAGTGCATTACTTAAGGTTAACACGCAGGTCATTAAAGTGACAATCATATGGCTCCAGCCATCATGCCGAATCATCACACGCAGGTCATGTTAATATTACATCATATAGTCATCTCATACATAATCAAATTAATATGAGCATTGCTATACCACATCATATGCACATGCAAACCATCCTGTAAAACCAAGTTAGACGCCTCTAATCGGTTCATGCAAAAACTTGTTTTACGTGGCTTCTAAGGTTTTGAAACAAACCGAATCTACCAACGTCCATCATCAAGTATGATAATTCAAGTTGCTAGATTAACTTTCCAGGGTGTATAAAACATGAGATAATAAAATCTCGAGCCCCATACTAAGCTTCGTCCTATGCGTGACCCCAGTGCAGATCACATCTGCATTGCCCTTTCGTCTGTGAAACATCCACCTTTCTCAACTATGGTGGAACCCAAAGAACTGTTAGCACTTCGTTGATCTGTCAATCAACATACTCAGGAGCAGCATGAAAGGATCGCGGATTGTCAGAACTTTGTGAGATTCGACCATTCCGTCAAGATCAGGACTATGCAAATTCAGGGGAAGCAAAAGGAACATCGGGTAACAGATCTCATATGCTACCCGCACAAATAATTTTTAGCAATAGATCTCATCTACTACATAATTATATTGTGCAACACCCATACATCTCTATGTATTCTAGATCGCAACCTGCATCTACGCATAGCGCGGCTCTTGATGCCACTATAGGGTAACGTAGCAGAAAACAAAAAAATTCTGACCTACGCACCAGCCCAGGACCACTATGGAGACTGCATACAAGGTTTGATCATTTTCGTTACCGACTCGTAGCGCAACAGAAGTAGAGTCGATGACGAACGGGGGTGCAGATCCCCGCAGCTAGGATTTTACAACCTCCCAACCGCGAGGATTTATACCCTCATCTGCCCCGCAGACAGCCCTCCGGGAGGTGGTCGGACAGTCCGCCGGATGGTGTCGCGGACAGCCCTTCGGGAGGACCTCCGAAACTTGGACTGTCACTCGGACAGCCCTTCGGGAGGACCTCCAAAACTCGGACCGTCACACGGACAGCCCTTCGGCACGCACTCTCGAACTAAGACCGAAACTACGATCTCTCTACAGAGTTGCACCACATATGGTGTCATCTATCCGGCAGGGCTTAGCCGTCCAGAACTAGTTCCCACCGGAACCCAGACAGCCTTTCGGCTCTACGAAACTCTTTTCGTGGGAGGGAGAGAAGAAGCCAGATAATGCATGGCATGTGTATGACAGTTGGAGTGGGGATGGAGAGCTCCTCTCCACCTCCTTTTATAGGGGAAGGAGGGGGTGGTGGTGGCTGAAATTTCAGCCACATGACAAGCACCCACAAAACAAGGAAGCATGTTCCCACCAAACATGGAGAAAACATGTTCCCTTGTCCATGGTGTTCCCCCATGGGGCCCCACCTTCCTCCCAACACTCTCCACCATTTGTGGAGGCTGCCCCCACCATGGGGGGGGGCAACACCTTTTGTCCAGCCACAAGGGGCTGCCCCCCAAAAGGGAGGCGCCCCAAAACAGCCCCACGAAACGTGGGATCTTGTCCCCTCACGCTGGGACAAGATGTTTTCCGCGACTATTACTTCGGAAAAAAATTGGAATGTCCCAGAACATTTCCGGCACCCTCTAAAATTATCTGGACACGCTCTGGAACATTTTTGGTATGGTGGTTTAATTTAAAACCATCTTCGTTTACCTGGTAAACAATTACGGCAGCTTCGAAAACCTTTTCCGGTTTTTTCTCCGAAAAATTCCAAAAATTACCAGACCGATCTGGCAACCTCCAAAACATTCCCGGTGCTTGCCGAAACCTTTTTGGATCAATGGTTTTATCCGAAACAACTTTTCAGTTTTACCGAAACTTTTTCGATGTTCTCTCCGGAACTTTTCCGCTGTCTCCGAAACTATTTCAGTGACTTTCTCTCGGACTCCTTGTCTAGTATTCAGCAGATAGATGACCCTTAAGCGTGTGATCCTATAGGTTCGGTGAAGTATAGACATGACCCGGAACCCCTTCCGATCAATGATCAACATCGGAGCCGTGGACACCCATATTGAGCCCCCCACACGAATGAATATTCGAGTGAACCTCCAGTTGTCGTGTGCTATTCCTATTGCTTCGCGATATGTTACAAATACCCGAGGTGAGACATGTTGGCATCCCCGTGGATCAACAACTTGTCCACTATGCCAGTTACCTTGTTACCGGTATTGTTCTCTTTTCTCGTTCCCGTGTTCCGGCATCCCCGTGATCAAATCACAAAGTGTCTGGCCAAACGATGATGGATACCGTAACACCGAGAGGGCCCAGAGATATCTCTCCATCGTCGGAGGAGCAAATCCCAATCTTGAGCTATCAAGTTACTTGACATACTTTTCCATGAACCCATAAGCCGCCGTAATAGCCACCCATTTATGGATGACGTTTAACAAAACCCAAAGTTCATGAAGCAAGCATGAAGAAACTCGATACTCTCATGGTCTAAGGAATTATGCAAACATTAACTTCTCTGTGTTATTAACCATTAACTTATGGCGAATGTATCTCATAGCATAACATCAATTCGGGTCGATTCAACACAAATGTTCTTCTAACATTGTGCCCTCAAAATTGCCGGCATAGCCATGCCCATGATCAGGAAAACAGGATCATCATACAATACTTGAGCCAGTCTTAGAGGCCAGACTAGGAATACAATTTACCGTTTATTATTCCACACGTGCATATGAGTCTTCCTTCAAGCCTCGTGGTTATTCTAGACTCGAGAACCATAGAAGTTATAGCATGGAACATAAACCTAATTATGAACAGGAAGATAATCAATAACATTTATTATTGCCTCTAGGACGTATCTCCTACATCTTGTCCATCACATCATTCTCCTAATGAAGTGATCTCGTTATCAAATGACATCTCATGTCCATGGCTAGGAAACCTTAACCATCTTTGATCAACGAGCTAGTCCATCAGAGGCATACTAGGGACATGGTGTTGTCTATGTATCCACACATGTATCTAAGTTTCCGATCAGTACAATTCTAGCATGGATAATAAACGATTATCATGAATAAGGAAATATGATAATAAATTATTTGTTATTGCCTCTAGGGCATATTTCCAACATGAGGATGCATTTACCGAGTTTGAGCTGCACTGGGTGACGGTTGTTTACTTCCGAAACTGTAGTTTCTTTACTTCCTTTGATTTGAATTGGTTGTATGTTCATATTATATGTTCCATGGATGCTTTCCCCGATACGCGCTGGTGAGCTCAATCCAAAATCCTTGAATCTGTGGACGGGGTTGATGCATCGAGACTATATTTCTTTGTCCAAAACCCTAATTTGGTATGCTGCTTTATTTAAATTCTAGAAGTCATATTATAGGCCTCACAAGGTATGGCATGCAAAAAATAGTTTTGTGGTTATCTAATCGTTTTAGGGTTTCTTTTCTCTATTTGAAAGCTATAATCTTGTGAAGATTTGTTGTTGTGCCTTTTTTTGTTGCCTGCTACAAATTGTGTATTTTTTGTTCATAATCTAATGCATTTTGCACTTTGATTGGATATTAAATATCTGGAATGGTTGAATGGTTAGTAACTACTATCACTGCCATGGCCCATGGTAGACACACACAGTTTTGTTTGGCCAAGTTGCTTAGAGCAGACTGTTTTGTTACTAATTTCCATGTGCTAATACCAATGTGATGTATAGGTAACTAATATGTCCGACAAAGAGCTACCCTTCTCGTCCTTATGGACTCGAGATCCATGACTAAGAGCTCTCCTCAAAGTATGCGGGTATTGCGTGCCTATAAACAAGCTTAATGATGTCCAATTCGATCTGTTTTCCATGCACATATATTGTTTTCTCAATCAGAATACAAATTAGCGTCTGCTTTCATTAAAAATAGGTGAAATTTGAAGTCTCAAAACCAAAATAATTTTCAAAATATGCATAATTTCCAAAATTTCACATATTTCGGTTAAATTATTTTGTTTCCTAAATTAAAAATCTTGGACATGATGATCATTTTCCTAATAGAAAATTCAATGAAGAAAATGAAACACAAACTGCTAGGCGATGCGATATTTCAATATCTTCTTTGAAATTGCATCGTGCATTTCACTGATTTGGTTTTGCATGGATTTACACAAATATCTTCTTTCATTGAGCATCATGTGCAGAGGTAATTCTCCCATTGGAAGCGATTTGTTTCTTTTTGAAAAATCAAAGAGGTTTATTTTTATCCAAATTCAACTCTAAAATTTTGACCACTCTTTGTGTATCTATGAAGTGCCATCTATTTGATCGATCATCTCATAAAACTTTATAAGCCAAGTGTTACACATTTAAATAATGTCATTCTCTGTTTTTCTTGGATTAATGCCGCAACCTAGCGATTTCACACCGAATGGAAGATAAGGGAGTCAGAAGCAAATTGACTGGGAGCTACGACATGTAAACTCTGTAAACTCTCAAATACCATGCAAACTCAAATTTATTTTACAGTCTCAATTGCAACACGTGGTCTATTTTGCACGTAGAATTTTCATAAATTGTGGATGTGTTTTGCAAATAGACATACCATTCCTAATCTCGCCTAACACAAACAAACAAGTTTTGCTTGCTATCAGTGTTACTGCATATTTATCTCCTACACGACTTACTTGAAATTTGTTCGCAATATTATTTATTTTTATATTTAGCTCATGACATTAGATACATTTCTTTAATTTCAAAACGAAATAATAAGTTGAACAAAGTTGTCTTGGGACCACATCTCATGTTTCAAAATGGCATCCTGAAAAAACCTACACTCAATCAATCCATGGCAGGTCATGTTAAAACAGAAGACATGCACATATGAAGATCTTGAAATGCTTATCATTTTACAGACACGTGCTATTTTTTATCTTTCGTTGCAACGGACATTTTTGCTAGCTAAAAATTATGGAAAAACAATACTTCTTTTAATATTAGACTAGCAAAAAATACCCATGCATTGCAACGGGAGGAAAATGAACACCTGACATTCATCCAAGGTCTCGTTCAACTATCATATCAAAAAGACCCAGTGGGTTCTGACGGGATCGTGCAATGACACTTCAAATCAAACCACTCAGAGTATAATACCTAGAATGAATATAATAATGACACATGATGAATTTATGGTCTGCAATCATACCTCAATGAACGACAATAGCGTGACATGGCCTAGACTTGCCCCAAAAGCGATGCATACGGAAAAAAGTATCATCCCAAAGCAGCAATATACTGAAGGAACACTTCTCCAATACTTCTCTGCAGAGCAAACATCATTTACCATGAACCAGGGTTGGTCCGCTCCATTCTAATTTGATGTAGATATCAAAATAAACATCATAACTTATGCATCTTAATTTGCTAGACGAACTCATTTTAAAATGTACCTTTGAAATTATGCAATGGTTTCAGCTTTCTATTCAAGATAACTGGTCATGATACAACGATACACACACAACGGTATGCATAAACTCTGAACTCTGACCTATGCAAAGATATATTTTAAGTACCATTCATTTTCTTAGCCTTGGCGAGACCTTTCTCATCACAGCCACTTGATGAGCATATGAATCTGCTAAAGGAATAAAATCTGCATTATAGTATATTTTTTGTACAATCCTATTTTTTCATTAAAATCATTAAGTTTTCCATATCTTAGTGGGAATAAATATTTATGATTATTTCTCTTCAAATAATTATTACGGCGATGTGATTTGGAGTTTATTTGGTAGCACAATGTTCAAGTGCCTAGCTAGACTTTAAATAAATTTAGCAACTGCAAGATTATCCCAAGTAAAAACAATAAAATATACCAAAAATCATCGTAAAGTAGAAACTGTATGTTTGGTGATTTTGGTGTACCTGATTCTGCTTGAAATAGATAGGCGGGGCCTTCTTTTTGCCTCTCAGCTATTAGGTTAACATTGTTGAACAATATCTCGACAAAATATCAAAACAATACAGATATATTATACAGTGTCACATGTGCAACCCCATACTTTCTTAGTAGTAAGATAAAAAAAATTGAGAGAGTTTGAAATGTAAAGCAATGCTGACCTTATTCCTAAATTCAAAATTGAGATTATTTATTAGTAAAATTGTCCTATCACTTCCCCCACGCCTAGGAAACCATATCTCTGAATTGTTTATTCCGAAGGGTCTCCCAATCGACCCTTGTTTCTCAAGGTTTAATAGATTTTGGTGTTTCTAAAAAGATTAAATTAGCAATCACATGAAAAGTATTCAAATGTAGATTATACAAATAATGGATGAAAATATTGTAACCATATGAATTCGTTTGATGCAAGCAACAACCATTTAATTCAAGTAAGTTGCCTTTTGCTTACTTGAAGCATGCCCCGAGGTAGCGCCGGCCTTTTGCGTGAAGTCCCAACGTGATCAAATTGTAATAATGTGATCAAAACATTTTTCCGGAACCGACTTATTACTGGATCGTGAATTGTTTCCTAGAAAAAGATACACTGTATATGACCCCAAAAAGGGCAAGGAAAAAATGTTTGTTCATTAATTCAAAAATTTCAAAAACAAAAATCAGAATTTTGAATTTTGTTTGAGTTTTGAATAATTTTTTGATATCCAAAATTGTGTTTATGTTTTTAAAATATGTTCATGTTACAAAATAAGTTTGAAATTTCAAATTCCAAAATGTTCGAAATTATTATTTTCCATATTTAAAAAAATCATGTTTCAAAAAAAGTTCACCATATCAAACAAAAATATTCGCTATGTATAAAAAGATGTTCATCTTGTATAGAACTGCATCAAAGAAAAAATATTCACCGTGTATAAAAAGTTGTTCATCTTGTATAGACATTTTTTGCCAGCGTGCATTTGGAAAACAGTTCACCGTATATTTTTAAAATGTTCAGTGTGTATTTGAATATTGTTTACCGTATACTAAGAGCATGTTCAGTGCATGTTTTAAATTATTTTAGAAAAATAGTTCAAAGTTCGAATTAAAACAATTGTTTAGGATTCGATTTTTTCACAATTTCAAAAAAAATCTTCACATTTAAAAAAAAACTGTGTATGTTTTAAAAAAATCACTTTAAAAAATCTTTCATGATTAGAATTTGTAAATTTGTCATAACTTTTAAACATTTGTTTGGATTTTTAAATAAAATATGTTCACTTTTTCTACAAAGAAATGATGAGAACGGATCTGCCGCTATCTTAGAGTTTAAAGTTCGTGTTGCTCTGTAGTCATCCATTGTTGCTAGCTCAGCTTGCCAGCCTCGCATCAATCTAGCTTGAGGTCGAAAGTTCAAATCTCATGATGGTGATTTTATTTTTCATGTTTCGTTCCCAGCCTATGAGTTGGGCCGGTCCGTTTGCATGTCCTCTAGTTAAAACGAGCGTTTGATCGCTGTGACGTGCGAAAGGGGGGTTAAAAAAATCATTTGACCAATAAAAGTGGAGAAATGATCCTTCTTTCAATATTAGGTATAGGTATAGATATGCATATAGAAATGCATATTAGGTACAGGTATAGATAGAGATAGGTATAAATACAGACAGATTGAGCCTAAGGTTCTGGTTTAAAAATGAAATCTTTCAATGCAACTGCATGTCTCACCCCACGTGGCCATTTGGAAATCAAATCAGACGTCATTACGAAATCAACTAGAACCGGGCACAAAAATAGATCCCAGTGATTCCATTAACTCTAGCGATCAATCTAAGAAAATGAATGTTATCATATCATTTGATTATTAGTAGGAGTATAAGAAAGCCTCCGAGAAATTCAACCATGCAAACTGAAAGCCAAATGGCTCCACCGTCATTTGATTAGTACCCAAACACTATCCAATGATAAGACCAAATACCAATCGGTGGAAGCATCAAGACATCCTTGGCCAAATCCAATACCACATAATTATACTACACATGCATTCGGTGCACCTCAGGTTGTTAGAACTTAGCAAATAACATGTTGAAACTCAAGACATGTATTCTCGTAACTGAATCTCCATAGGGCGTAAAATTATATGGATCTTCCAATTGTTATGCAACTGACAAGCAACACAACTGTGAAGGCCAATAAAAGCGCACAACAAATAGTATCTACTCTCTGCAGATTCATCCATCAGTTTCGTGAGTCACAATTCGATTTATCAGTGGGGGGAGACTTATCCAATTATGCCGCATCACCTGCCCAAAGGCCGAAGGCACGACCAAGCTAATTCAAACTATACACCTAAACTGAAAAATTCAGTGACAGCTAAACAGGGGTTTTTGTGGCTTCTTCCGACAAGACATTTTGCTTGTTTAATGAGGTTATAGCTAGACAACACTAAAGTCTTTTGAGGATTACAATAACAGAACTCTAATAGCCAAGGCAGTTATCCTCTTCTTGTAGCTTCCAAATGCTGCATCATCAATCATGTAAACTCCACAGCAGCTGGTGCTGCCACTGCAAGCTTCTTGCTACTTGAACTCTTGTCGTCAGTCTTCTTGCCTCCTTCAGTGACTTTGCCAGATGACGATTTTGACCCTGATGCAGAATCAGGCTCGTCATCCTCAACAATAACCTGCACGGGGCGCTTGCGACCACGGTGCATATGGCGTTCACAATATTTCTCATTTGGGATAGTTTTTCTCCAGCACCGCCACTTCTTTCCATCTGTTCGCCGGCACCTTCCTGGTTCTGGTTCAGGGCTCTTCCCGAAGTCCAAGCAGAGTGTTGCCAATCCCATCACTGCCCAGTCCAGCAATACAAATTAGTTAGAAAGCCTCAAATAGCTCTGAACAATACATGAATAATAAAGGTCCAACTTTTCAGGGGTTTCTTGATCATTCCATTTATTTCAACAGCTACTGCATGTCATTAGAGCTTTTAGGGCATATGTTTGGTTACCATCCACACTTTGCCACACTTTTGTGCCACACGTGTGGCATGCCACAGTTTTTGTGGTGGTCAAATTGGTCGCCACACTTGTTACAAAAGTTGGCTAGCAACTGAGTCTATGACAAGTGGGGTATGTGACTGAAAAAGTGTGGCATGCCACAAGTGTGGCTGCAACCAAACATTTGCCTCAATTTGCCAAACTTGTGGCACAAAAATATGGCAAAGTGTGGATGGCAACCAAACATACCCAATTTGCTATCAAACGAACCAGCTATGACATCCAAGGACCTTACTGCACTGCCCCAGATACTGCAATCAACTCACATGAATATTTTCTGATATCTACCAAATATTCAATAAATTTTGACATCAAGGAACTTATCAACGATGACACAGATTACAAGGGCATACATGTAGGGTAATTCTGGGCGCCTTCAGAGGATGCACCCGTAACACTCTTCCAGATGGGGAAGACGAGATGGGTAGGCACAGGCACACGGGCAGCCATATACTGGTATACCCGAGACTGCTGCTCTAGCTCCTGCAGCTGCATCGCAGTAAATGATGCCCCAGAACCTTCAGGGACAGACGCCAAAAGTGCTCTCATTTCTTCCTGAAGTGCTGCAGTTGCTACCGCTGACAACCAAACAAATACAAACAAATCAATGGGCTCAAGTAGGTATTATGTGCAGTACATAAATCTACATGACGTAGCTCTGCCTTGTACACAAAGACAACAATGACAGCTAAGCAATAGTAAACTCAAAATCTAATGTTTTGTGCATCATCAGTATTAAGGAAAGCTAGCATAATAATGAATAGATCAGATTTGCCATGGTTAAAAGATCAGACGTCAGATTTGTAGCGAAATCCTGAAAACATACAGTTTCTTGCTAAATTGTAAGTCAATGTACAATGCAAAGGAGTTAAAAATGAAAGTAAGCAAAAAAAACATGCCTATAAACTAGAAAATAAAATATCTGACTAACAAGAAACCCCTCAAGCTTTACTCGTTTCTGTCTTCTTAGCAACTTAATAAATCTGTTAAAACGGCAAAGGAACAAAAAAACTAAATCCCAAAATAACTAGCAAAAAAGAAATGCACCCCTAAGTGTGTAGTTAAATGAACAACGTATTATATATATAGCGTGGAAAAACTGAAAAGGTACTATTTGTCCTTGTACAACAAAGCATCCTTTGTATAATTAATTGCTAAGTAAAAGTTAGCACCGTCCGATACTAGCTATACTGTTTCTTCTGCAACTATTCCTATGCAAAAATAATGTAAAACTTCTATTGTACGTATTGCATCTTACAGATGAACACTGCCAACAGTAAGCTAATAGAGCCAAATAATACCACAGAAAAGATTCTTGCGTGACTAACAATGGACAGAACAAGTTCTTGCATGCGACCGCCAGAGAAGTACAGGTACCTTCCTCTGGATCCTCGACCAGGACAGGGTCCTCTACCAGGACCAGATCTTTACACCCGCTATCTTCCTTCCTAGCGTCGTCGCCGTTCCCCTCTCGATCTGCGCTCTCCCGCGCTTCGCACTCCAATTCTTGGCCGGGTTCTTGCCCTACCGCCTGCAGAATCGCCTCCTCCGCCGCCTCCAGGGTGTTCTCGCGGCCACCGCCGCCGCCGCCGCCGCCGGAATTAGTATCCTTCTTGTCCTCCCCCTCCGCCGCCATGGTAGCGAAAGGGCCGCGCAAGAGAAGAGGACAAAAGGTATCTTTGGGATTGGATCGGAGGGGGAAGGGAAAGGCCGGCGACACGGAGCTCCTGCTTTTTTTTTGAGGGAGGGGGGGGAGGGGGCACCAGTTTGGGAAAAAAGATGGGGCGCAATGGTGTTATCGGCGAACTCCCGTAAGAAAAAGTAACGGGAAATATAAAAGGCATCTTTAACATTGACCCGCATATTTAGACGTAATGTTTTTGAACCTGAGCTTAAATGAGCTCGGATGAACAATACTTTCGAAAAATATTTAAGAAAATTTAAAAAATTTAGTGTAAACATTGACAAAATTTCTTAGCGCTCATAAAATTTTGTCAAAAAATAACATTTTTAGAGGTCGTAGCAAAAAAAAACAAAATTGATGCTTCAAAAGTGTTATTTTCGATAACATTTTGGAGTACTGATTTTGTTTTTTTCCACGACTTCTAGGAATGTTATTTTTTTGTAAAATTTTGCAAGCACTGAAAACTTTTATCAATGGTTCCTCTAAAAAAATTGAATTTTTTGAGATGTTTTCATTTATTTTTGAATTTACTGTTCATCCCGAGCTCAAATGAGTTCGGATGCAGAACATGACTTTCCCGCATGTTTTGCTTCTGTTTTCTTTGATGGAGAAGAAGACCATTATAAACACAAACATATTATAAACACAAACACGTATATGAGGGCCAGTCATCCAACATTATTTGTATAGTAAAACATTTTTTAAACAAATGAGACGAAATTTATACAAATGGAGAAGAGTGATCAGATATAAACCTGTCCTACAATGGCATAGTTAGTCCACTTCCTTTGTATTCCGCATCGATAATCATGTCTTTCATCTACCGTCTCTACGAGCTCCGATGGGATTAAGACCCGTGAAGTGAAGGTACAATCTCTAGCAGCAAAGAGTAGGACGTGGGAGACGGACCGGCCCACACGGGACACTATCCTCTCCTGCCTCCCATGCCCAACTCATCCATGGAAGAGTCCCGACCTGTCTGTTGCTAGTGTCGGTGGATATGATGTCGATGATGGACGTGGATTGATGAGAACATCAATACCATTGTTACACCACACCCCCTGCTGCTATACATACTGGACTAATTACTAGAGTTAGCGCACACCAATTGAATTACCAGGTACTTTCGTTTCTTGAAAATCCTTCTAATGTTCATGAACATATGATGCGTCCTAAATTAGATACTTATACTTTACTTATGAATGAAGGACCTAACATGGACAAGAAGGATGACCACTGGAACGGGATCAAGCATGGAGAAAAAGGTGCGCACGGGGAAAGAACAATGGAGTTTCGAATGGTGATTTTCGCATTTTGAAGCCACCATAAGAAGAGCATGAAGGCTTGGAAAAATATACAAGATGTCACTTCATAAATTTGGTCCATGGGCTATTATAGGTGCTGCATCACGTTATTTTTTTGGCCAAGCCCATGTAATTTCAAAATACCACATTATAGGCTATTTTAGAGTTAAATGTGTGACGAAATTGAGTTAGGGTTGATTTCGGACCCCTCCTCCAAGGGGTCACGAAATCCCCCTCTATTCCCCCATATATACAGCCCTTAGGGCGCCGTTTAGACTTGGGTTTTGTTTAGATTAAAAGTTCATCATAGCTGTAACTTCACGTTCTTCGTTTGTGTTCTACGACCATACTAAGGCGTCATAGAACCTCACTTCCATCAATAAAGTTTTCCTCTTATATTCACAATATCCAGGTTGCAATTTCAGTTCTTGTTTGTTCTTCATTTGCCTGCAGGAAACAGACCCTCGTGGTCAGGTTGATCGTGCTCCATCATGGTTGATAACCTCTCAGAGTTGGTTTAGTGATTGCTAAGGCGTGACGTCCTCACACAATCGTAGTCGGATCGTCAAATTCTACTCTACCATAAACGATAGTAACATCTCATCGAAAGACAGGGATAACTTTGCCTCTATCAAGTGGTATCATATTTCCAGGTTGCTCGGTGAGATTTTACCAATTTTTCGTAGTTTAGATAGCATATGTTCTTCATACCTATAGTCCATGAAAAAGCCACAAAAAATTAGGGTTAGTTCATCCTATCCAAACCAATCCGAGCCTTTTGCAACTTTTTGTTTGGTGTTTTGCTTTGTTGAATTTGCGGTTGCATCGTTGTGTCGAGTTGTTGGTCTTAGCGTCTAGTCTTTTAGAGTTCCACCAGATTCATCTCCGCCACCAGTCCTAATCCGAGTCCAATACTTGTTTTTCTGTTTTCGATATCCAGATCACACCCTAGTACGTGTCATGGGCAAGTTTGACTCCCCAAGTTCCGTGCTACCCACAGAAGAAAAATAGTTCTAGTTTCAAAAAATCGAAGTCTGGAAAATTCTAGCTAGGCAGTTTTTAGGCCATTCTAAGACTTTTTCGAAAAAAATGTTGCCTAGGAAAATAATAGCATAAAAAAGAGGCGCAAAAAAACTTCAGAGTGTGCTCTTCCCTTGATTACGTGCCACGCCGTGATTTTGTTGGTGTTCTAGGCTCGCGTCTCTAGTACAGTCTAGCCTAGGACCGCCACGCTACCGTCGTTGAGCGTTTCTTCACCTTTCCATCTCTGAACGGATTATTGCTGATATTGGATTTCAGGCTCCGCAAAACCCTTAAGATTCGAACACAGGTGCGTGTGTGAAGATCCCCTGCAGCCTCGCCCAACCTAGCTCGCTACTCGATGAACGCAACAACAAACTCGCACGATGACGAGGAAGAAGATGAACACACAGTTTACCCAGGTTTGGGCCATTGCGAACCGTAATACCCTACTCCTGATTTGGTGGATTGCCTCTCGAGGAGGTGGTGTGGATGAACTTGTAGAGTGTTCTAGGGCCTCATGAGGGCTCCCTTTTAGGTGTTAGGGGCTCTCCGTGGCCCGGTGGTGGATGGATGGTGGAATGGATCGGATCCCCCTCTACGGAGCAACCTATCCTCTCTATATAGTGGAGGCTCGGGTCCTCTCCCTTATCAAAATGGCGGGAAGGAATTCCACAATGGACAATTTTGAAGGGGGACAGGAGTACGTGCTCGTCCTGCCCAAAGGCGGTCTTCGCCTGCAAAGTATTGTCGTTGGCGCAGGGATGGGCTCAGCGATGACATCAGCCCCGTGGGGCGGGTGGTTGTGGTCTTGTAGCACTGGAATGGAAACCTTTGGGGTGCTTTGGGAACCCGCGTATGCCCTTGCTCCCTTTGCACCAAAGGGGAAACTGTGCCGCCTGGCACGCTAGCACCCGCCTGTCCTTCCTTGAGTCACCCTTGACTCCCGAGGCCAAGCCTTGCATAGAGATCTCCGCCGCTCTGGAGGGGGCCTGAGGAGGCCCACCCCTTGCCGGTCCTGACGCCGTTCTTCCTCGCGAGGCAAGGGCTCTCGCGAAGGTCTTGTCTTGAGTTTGGCCACGCCTGGCCGTGCTTGGTCGATGAAGTGGGCCATGCCCTGGGCCGCAGGCAGGCACGTCTGGGTACCCCCGTTCCCAGAACGCCAACAGTAGCCCCCGGGCCCAAGGCGCGCGTGAGCTGGCCTCAGGGCGAAGCCTTGGGGGTGGCTTGGAGCGCCGAGGGCCCCAAACGCTTGCGGGCCAGGCTCGGCATGCATGACGCGGTTGGTGTCGGGTGTCCTTCGCCCCTTCGGCCTCCGGTCAAATCGACAAGAGCCTGACTTCCAGCACTGGGCCATTACTGCTTCCCTTTCTCGCGCACCTGCTCTTGCTTTCTAGGTCTCCAGCTCTAGCAGGCGTATCCCCAGATCCGACGCCGCTCCATCCTTCTCCTTGCTGCCTCCGTCCCGCGCGCTTTCTTGATGGCGCCTGCCAGTAAGCAGAAGCCAGAGGCGCAGGGCTCCGCCCCTGCCCCCATCTCGTCGCGCTCTCGGGGTCTACCCTTGCCAAGGATGAGGACCTCCTCCTAGTGCTCCCATGGACGGCGGATAGGTCCAACGAGCAAGGGCAGACCTTGATTTGGGGTGGCTCCTCGGCGAAGTGGCCCTCGTTCGAAACGGTCTACCCCTTCTTCCTTCATATCGTCTTCGACGGGCTCGTCCCGCCCTTCTTCGCGTTCTTCACCGCCACCCTCGACCACTACCGGATCCAGGCCCTTCATCTTCAACCCAACTCCATCTTGCTCCTGTCTCTCTTTGCTTTCTACTGCGAGGCCTTCGTGGGCGTGCGGCCTTCAATGACCCTCTTCCGCCATTTTTTCAGCTTGCGTCTGCACGACGACGCCCAGCGATCGGCGTGTGTCTCCTTTGTCTCGGTCCAAAGCGGCAACATGCTCTTGAAAGCCGGGAAGAAGGTGGAGAACTTCAGGCACCGTTGGGTCCTCATGGATCTCAAGAGCACCAACCCTCGGTTGGATCTACCGAAAGGGCTGCCGAAGAAGTCCCGTGCGTGGATCTCCTCGAAGCTTTCTAACCCCCGGGTCGGGCCCGTCCTAGAGCGCTTCTCTCGCGACATCAGCCCTAGGAAGCTGACCGAGGGGATGATAGTGAAGGAGTTCTTGGCGCAGCACCTGGCGCCCCTCCAAGCCATTCTAGGCCCTTGTAGGACTATCAGGGCCACGTCGACAACCTCAGGCTTCGTTCAGCGTGTATTACCCTCAAGGAACTGAGCAGGGCTGTGGCGACCTTGCTCAATGGCGACCCGGGCGGCCTCCCTGAGGCCTATTGTTGGAAATATGCCCTAGAGGCAATAAATAAAGTGTTTATTATTATATTTCCTTGTCCATGATAATCGTTTATTGTCCATGCTATAATTTTATTAATTGGAAACACATTACATGTGTGGGTAAATAGACAACACTTTGTCCCTAGTATGCCTCTAGTGAACTAGCTCGTTGATCAAAGATGGTCAAGGTTTCCTATCCATTGACATGTGATGTCATTTGATAACGGGATCACATCATTAGGAGAATGATGTGATGGACAAGACCCAAACTACAAACGTAGCATATGATCGTGTCAGTTTATTGCTACTGTTTTCTGCATGTCAAGTATATGTTCCTATGACCATGAGATCATGCAACTCACGGATACCGGAGGAGTGCCTTGTGTGTATCAAACGTCGCAACATAACTGGGTGACTATAAAGGTGCTCTACAGGTATCTCCGAGGGTGTCTGTTGAGTTGGCATGGATCAAGACTGGGATTTGTTACTCCGTGTGACGGAGAGGTATCTTAGGGCCCACTCGGTAATACAACATCACAATAAGCCTTGCAAGCAATGTGACTAAGTGTTAGTTGCGGGATCTTGTATTATGGAATGAGTAAAGAGACTTGCCGGTAATGAGATTGAACTAGGTATGGAGATACCGACGATCGAATCTCGGGCAAGTACCATACCGAAGAACAAAGGGAACATCATACGGGATTAACTGAATCCTTGACATAGAGGTTCGACCGATAAAGATCTTCGTAGAATATGTAGGAATCAATATGGGCATCCAGGTCCCACTATTGGTTATTGACCGTAGAGGTGTCTCGGTCATGTCTACATAGTTCTCGAACCCGCAAGGTCTACACACTTAAGGTTTGGTGACGTTTCGGTAGTATAGAGTTATGTATGGTGGTGACCGAAGGTTGTTCGGAGTCCCGGATGATATCCCGGACGTCCCGGATGGCTGTGGGAGAGTGAATATCAGCCCTTAGTGGGCTGGTGGGACTAGGATTGGAGGAGGAGTCCTCCTCTCCTAGTAGGTTCGGCCGAACCATAGGAGCCTTGGCCCTTGCGCCAAATCTCTCCTCCTCTCCTCCTATATATACTGGTGGGTTTTAGGGTTTTGCACTAGAATTTTCAGCCACGTGCTGCCCGTTCCTCCAGCGCATAGTTTCTCCTCTAGATCGGTTTTCTGCAGCGCTTAGGCGAAGCCCTGCCGGAATAGCTCCACCACCATCGCTGGAGCATCGTCACGCTGCCAGAGAACTCTTCTTCCTCTCCGCTCCTTCTTGCTGGATCAAGACGACGGAGATCGTCATCAAGCTGTACGTGTGCTGAACGCGGAGGTGCCGTCCGTTCGGCGCTAGATCGGAAGGATCGTGATCAAGTTCGTGGGGCGGATCGTGATCAAGTTCGTGGGGCGGATCATGATTGGATCATGGGACGGATCGTGATTGGACCGCGGGACGGATCGTGACTGGATCGCGGGACGCACGACGATTTGGATCGCGAAGATGTTCGACCACACCAACCGCGTTTCTCAACGCTTCCCGCTTAGCGATCTACAAGGGTACGTAGATCCACTCTCCCTCTCGTAGATGCTCATCACCATGTATAGATCTGCGTGTGCGTAGGAAAATTTTTGTTTCCCATGCAACGTTCCCCAATAGTGGCATCATGAGCTAGGTCTATGTGTAGATGAGATCTTGAGTAGAACACAAAAGGTTTGTGGGCATTGATGCTTAGATTGCTTCCTCCGTTGGTCGGATTTTGGTTCAGCGGTATTGTGAGATGAAGCGGCCCGGACCAACATTACTCGTACGCTTACGAGAGACCGGTTCCCTCGACCGCAACTTGTTGCATAGATGGCTTGCGGGTGCCAGTTTCTCTCACTTTAGTTCGGATTCGACAAAGGCGGTCCTTGAGAAGGTTGAAAAGCAACTAGTGTATCACCGTTGTGGTTTTTGCGTAGATGAGAATTGTTCTTGCTAGATACCCGTAGCAGCCACGTAAAACATGCAACAACAATTAGAGGACGTCTAACTTGTTTTTGCAGGGTATGTTGTGATGTGATATGGCCAATTACATGATGTGATATATATGATGTATGAGATGATCATGTGATGTATAGATTATCACGACTTGCATGTCGATGAGTACGGCAACCGGCAGGAGCCATAGGATTGTCTTTAATTATTGTATGACCTGCGTGGCAATCATTAAGCGTTATGTAATGCTTTACTTTATCGCTAAACGGTAGCAATAGTAGTAGAAGCATGTTGGGCGTGACAACCCCGATGGCGACACGTTGATGGAGATCAAGATGATGAAGATCATGGTGTCATGCCGGTCATGATGGAGATCATGCCGGTGCTTTCTAGATGGAGATCAAAAGCACAAGTTCATGGCCATATCATGTCACTTATGAATTGCATGTGATGTTAATCCTTTTATGCACCTTGTTTTGCTTAGGACAACGGTAGCATTATAAGGTGATCCCTCACTTCAATTTCAAGATGAATTCTGTTCTCCCCGAGTGTGCACCGTTGTGAAAGTTCGTCGTGTTGAGACACCACGTGATGATCGGGTGTGATAGACTCTACGTTCACATACAACGGGTGCAAGCCAGTGTTGCACGTGTAGAACACTCGGGTTAAACTTGACGAGCCTAGCATGTACAGACATGGCCTCGGAACACAAGAGACCGAAAGGTCGAACATGACTCATATAGTAGATATGATCAACATAATGATGTTCACCATTGAAGCCACCTCAACTCACGTGATGATCGGACTTGAGTTGGTGGATTTGGATCATGTGCCACTCAGATGACCTGAGGGATGTCAATTTGAGTGGGAGCTTTAGTAATTTGATTAACTAAACTCATTATCTTGAACAATAGTCTAAGTGAACTTTGCATATTTATGTTGTAGATCAATGGCTCGCGCAGTAGCACCCCTGAATTTTAATGCGTTCCTAGAGAAAGCTAAGTTGAAAGATGATGGAAGTAACTTTGTTGACTGGGCCCGTAATCTGAGGATTATCCTCACGGCTTCCCAGAAATCATATGTCCTTGATGCACCGCTTGGTGACCAACCAGAAGACATGACCGCCGAAGATGTTAAGAACGCTTGGGAGGCATGTACTGGAGATTACTCAATAGTTCAGTGTGCGATATTGTATGGCTTAGAACCGGGACTTCAAAGACGTTTTGAACGTCATGGAGCATATGAGATGTTCCAGGAGTTGAAGTTTATCTTTCAGAAGAACGCCCGGATCGAGAGGTATGAAACCTCCGATAAGTTCTATGCTTGCAAGATGGAGGAGAACGGGTCTATCAGTGAACATATACTCAGAATTTCTGGGTATTCAACTCGTCTAGCGGAGTTGGGAATTGCCCTTCCGCCAGAGGCGATCACTGACAGAGTTCTTCAATCAGTGCCACCTAGTTACAAGAGCTTTGTGATGAACTATAACATGCACGGGATGAACAAGTCAGTCGCCGAGCTGTTTGCGATGCTAAAAGTCGCTGAGTCTGAAATCCAGAAAGAACATCAAGTGTTTATGGTCAATAAAATCACTAGTTTCAAGAAAAATGGCAAGGGCAAGGGCAAGAAGGGTAAAACCAAGAAGGATGGCAAAGCGGTTGCTACTCCTGTAAAGAAGCCCAAGCATGGACCCAAGCCAGAAACTGAGTGCTTTCATTGCAAGGGAACTGGTCACTGGAAGCGGAACTGCCCAAGTACCTGGCTGACAAGAAGGCGGCCAACGACAAACAAGGTATATATGATATACATGTTATTTATGTGTACCTTACTAGCTCTCGTAGTAGTGCCTGGGTATTTGATACCGGTTCGGTTGCTCACATTTGCAACTCAAAGCAGGAACTACGGAATAAACGAAGGCTGGCAAAGGACGAAGTGACGATGCGCGTGGGAAATGGTTCCAAGGTTGATGTGATCGCCTCGGCACGCTCTCTCTTCGACTACCATCGGGATTAGTGATGAACCTGAATAACTGTTATTTAGTGCCTGCGTTAAGCATGAACATTATATCTGGATCTTGTTTATTGTGAGACGGTTACTCATTTAAATCAGAGAATAAAGGTTGTTCTATTTATATGAGAAATATATTTTATGGTCATTCACCCAATGTTAGGGGTTTATTCATATTGAATCTTGATAGTGATGACACACATGTTCATAACATTGATGCCAAAAGATGTAGAGTTGATAATGATAGTACCACTTTCTTGTGGCACTACCGTTTAGGTCATATTGGTGTAAAACGCATGAGGAAGCTCCATGATGATGGGCTTTTGGAGTCACTTGATTTTGAATCACTTGACACATGTGAACCATGCCTCATGGGCAAGATGACTAAAACGCCGTTCTCTGGAACAATGGAACGGGCGAGTGACTTATTGGAAATCATACATGCTGATGTGTGCGGTCCAATGAATGTTACAGTGCGTGGTGGATATCATTATTTTCTCACCTTCACTGATGACTTAAGTAGATATAGGTATATTTACTTAATGAAACACAAGTCTCAAACATTTGAAAAGTTCAAGCAATTTCAGAGTGAAGTTGAGAATCATCGTAACAAGAAGATTAAGTTCCTGCGATCTGATCGAGGAGGTGAATATCTGAGTTATGAGTTTGGCAGTCACTTAAGACAGTGTGGAATTGTTTCACAGTTGACACCGCCTGAAACACCACAACGTAATGGCGTGTCCGAACGTTGTAATCGAACCTTATTAGATATGGTGCGTTCTATGATGTCTCTTGCTGATTTGCCACTATCGTTTTGGGGTTATGCATTAGAGACAACTGCATTCACTTTAAATAGGGCACCATCAAAATCCGTTGAGACGACGCCATATGAACTATGGTTTGGCAAGAAGCCAAAGTTGTCGTTTCTTAAAGTTTGGGGATGTGATGCTTATGTCAAAAAGCTTCAGCCTGAAAAGCTGGAACCCAAAGCGGAGAAATGCATCTTCATAGGATACCCGAAAGAGACAGACGGGTATACCTTCTATCCCAGATCCGAAGACAAAGTGTTTGTCGCTAAGAACGGAACATTTCTTGAGAAAGAGTTTCCCTCGAAAGAATTGAGTGGGAGGAAAATAGAGCTTGATGAGGTTATTGAACCTTTACTTCAACCAGAAAGTAGCGCAGCGCAGAAAGATGTTTCTTTGGAAACTACGACGGTAGAAGAGGAAGTTAATTATGATGATCATGAAGCTTCGGATCAAGCTACTATTGAACCTCGTAGGTCAACAAGGCCGCGTACTACTCCTGAGTGGTACGGCAACCCTGTCTTAGAGGTCATGTTGTTGGACAACAATGAACCTACGAGCTATTGAGGAGCAGTGATGGGCCCGAGTTCCGAGAAATGGTTAGAGGCCATGAAATCCGAGATGGGATCCATGTATGAAAACAAAGTATGGACTTTGGAAGTATTACCTGAAGGGCGAAAGGCCATTCAGAACAAATGGATCTTTAAGAAGAAGACATACGCGGACGGTAATGTCACCGTCTATAAAGCTCGACTTGTGGCAAAGGGTTTCTCACAAGTTCAAGGAGTTGACTATGATGAGACCTTCTCACCCGTAGTGATGCTTAAGTCTGTCAGAATCATGTTGGCAATAGATGCTTATTTTGACTATGAAATTTGGCAGATGGATGTCAAAACAGCGTTCCTCAACGGTTTCCTTGAGGAAGAGTTGTATATGATGCAACCAGAAGGTTTTGTCGATCCAGAGAATGCTGACAAAGTTTGCAAACTCCAGCGATCCATTTATGGGCTGGTGCAAGCATCTCGGAGTTGGAATAAGCGTTTTGATGAGGTGATCAAAGCGTTTGAGTTTATACAAGTTTATGGAGAAGCTTGTATTTACAAGAAAGTGAGTGGGAGCTCTATAGCGTTTCTAATATTATATGTGGATGACATATTGCTGATTGGAAAGAATATAGAAATGCTGGAAAGCGTGAAGGAATATTTGAACAAGAGTTTTTCGATGAAGGACCTAGGAGAAGCTGCTTTCATATTAGGCATTAAGATCTATAGAGATAGATTGAGACGCTTAATAGCACTTTCACAGAGCACATACCTTGATAAAGTTTTGAAGAAGTTCAAAATGGACCAGTCCAAGAAGGGGTTCTTGCTTGTGTTACAAGGTGTGAAGTTGAGTAAGACTAAATGCCCAGTGACTATAGAGGATAGAGAAAAGATGAGTGTCATGCCCTATGCTTCAGCCATAGGCTCTATCATGTATGCAATGTTGTGCACAAGACCCGATGTCAACCTTGCCATAAGTATGGCCGGAAGGTTTCAAAGTGATCCTGGAATGGAACACTGGGCAGCGGTCAAGAATATCCTTAAGTACTTGAAAAGGACTAAGGAAATGTTTCTCATTTATGGAGGTGATGAAGAGCTCATCGTAAAGGGTTACATCGATGCAACCTTTGACACTGATCTGGATGACTCTAAGTCACAAACCGGATACGTATTTATTCTCAACGGGGGAGCAGTAAGCTGGTGTAATTCCAAGCAAAGCGTGGTAGCCGATTCTACGTGTGAAGTGGAGTACATCGCCGCCTCAGAGGCGGCAAAGGAAGGTGTCTGGATGAAGCAGTTCATGCCAGATCTTGGAGTAGTGCCCAGTGCACTGAATCCAATGAACCTGTTCTGTGACAACACTGGTGCCATTGCTCTGGCCATGGAACCAAGGTTTCACAAGAGGACCAGACACATAAAGCGACGCTTCAACTCCATCCGCGATTACATCGAGGAGAAGGACATAAATATTTGCAAAGTGCACACGGATCTGAATGTTGCAGACCCGTTTACTAAACTTCTTCCAAGGGCTAAACATGATCAACACAAGAACTGCATGGGTGTTCGATTCATTACAATGCAAATCACATAGTGATGTGAGCTAGATTATTGACTCTAGTGCAAGTGGGAGACTGTTGGAAATATGCCCTATAGGCAATAAATAAAGTGTTTATTATTATATTTCCTTGTTCATGATAATCGTTTATTGTCCATGCTATAATTGTATTAATTGGAAACACATTACATGTGCGGGTAAATAGACAACACTTTGTCCCTAGTATGCCTCTAGTGAACTAGCTCGTTGATCAAAGATGGTCAAGGTTTCCTAGCCATTGACATGTGATGTCATTTGATAACGGGATCACATCATTAGGAGAATGATGTGATGGACAAGACCCAAACTATAAACGTAGCATATGATCTGTCAGTTTATTGCTACTGTTTTCTGCATGTCAAGTATATGTTCCCATGACCATGAGATCATGCAACTCATGGATACTGGAGGAGTGCCTTGTGTGTATCAAACGTCGCAACGTAACTGGGTGACTATAAAGGTGCTCTACAGGTATCTTCGAGGGTGTCTCTTGATTTGGCATGGATCAAGACTAGGATTTGTTACTCCGTGTGACGGAGAGGTATCTTAGGGCCCACTCAGTAATACAACATCACAATAAGCCTTGCAAGCAATGTGACTAAGTGTTAGTTGCGGGATCTTGTATTACGGAACGAGTAAAGAGACTTGCCGGTAATGAGATTGAACTAGGTATGGAGATACGGACGATCGAATCTCGGGCAAGTAACATACCGAAGAACAAAGGGAACATCATACGGGATTAACTGAATCCTTGACATAGAGGTTCGACCGATAAAGATCTTCGTAGAATATGTAGGAACCAATATGGGCATCCAGGTCCCGCTATTGGTTATTGACCGTAGAGGTGTCTCGGTCATGTCTACATAGTTCTCGAACCCGCAGGGTCTGCACACTTAAGGTTTGGTGACGTTTCGGTAGTATAGAGTTATGTATGGTGGTGACCGAAGGTTGTTCGGAGTCCTAGATGAGATCCCGAACGTCACTAGGAGCTCCGGAATGGTTCGTAGGTAAAGATTCATATATAGGAAGTCCTGGTTTGGTCGCCGAAAAAGTTTTGGGCTCATCGGTAGTTTACCGGGAGTGCCGGTAGTGTACCGGGAGGCCTCCGGGAGGGGCATTTCGACCCAAGAGGCTTCATGGGATGTGAGAGAGTGAATATTAGCCCTTAGTGGGCTGGTGGAAACTCCCACACAAGGCCCATGTGGCTGGAGAAGAAAACCCAATAGGAAAAGGTGAAAAAGGCAAAAAAAAAAGGAGCAATCCTAGTCCTACCACCAACAGCAACAACAACAACACCACCAACACCAACAGCAACAACAGCAACAACAACAACAACCACCACAACCACCACCACCACCACCACCACAACAACAACAACAGCAACAACAACAACAACAACAACCACCACAACACAACAACAACAAAAACAACAACCACAACAGCAACAACAAC